>JAYESA010000010.1:40842964-41152964 GCA_036927795.1 Iris macrosiphon | reverse complement strand
CGATTGTTTTGCTTTAATTGGGACCGCAAGAGATAGTGCGAGCCCGGCTAAATTATCTTCTTCAGTGTTCCACAATCGAGGCACATAATCAATATAGAGCACGCTGAAGGTTGCAGCTAAATCGAGTGTAGCTCGATAGTAGGGAATGAGTTCTTCATGTCAAACTTCATATTCTTCTCGGACTTGGCTAACTATCATCTTAGAATCGCCGTAGGCCTCTAGTAATTTGTCATCAGTTGTCGTGCTTGCTAGAGTCCGATAAGTAAAGTGTTGTACTCGGCTATATTATTGGAACATGATTCTATGAGAGAGTAAGCATGGTATGTGATAAGATTATCAGAAGAGACAAGCACTACGCCCACTCCTGTAACGATATTGCCCTTAGGCCCCATCCTTGATGCACCATCGATGAACATTCGCCATATAGCTTCTTTGTTATATGTTGCATTAGACTATATTACTTTATTTAGGATGTCTTCATACAACGTCGATATTTCTGGCACCGGATGGGCTATGAGAAAGTCGACCAATGCTTGGCCTTTAACAACTTTTTAGGGAACAAACACCATTTTATATGGAGCTAACAACATTGCCCATGTAGCCAGACAGGAATTGAGCGCACTTGGCTTAGTCATCAAGATTCTGAGAGGATTTACTCTTGATATGTCATGGATCATATGCCCAAACTCATAATATCATGTTTTCTGGACGACGAACACCAAGGCAAGACATTCTTTTTCTATTGGGTGGTACCTATGCTCAGTACAGATCATTGTGCGACTAAGATAGTAAATAGCATGTTCGTAGCCTTCATCACTCTTTTGGGCTAGCAATGCCCCTAAGGAATGATCTATTGCATAAACATATACCAGAAAATATTTTTTTACAACCGGAGCCACCAATACCGGAGGGCTTGTGAGAAATCTTTTGATTTCATCGAATGACTGTTGGTATTCTTGATTCTAGACAAAAGTTACTCCTTTCTGCATTGGCTGAGTGAACAGTTGACACCACCCAAAGAGGTTTGATATAAAACCTCCTTATGTAAGCCAGTCTACCTTGTAAACCGTGAAGTTCCTTGAGATGTTTCGGAAGACACATTTACAAGATAACCTTGACTTTATCAGGGTCAAGATAAATTCCCTTAGATGTTATGACAAATCCAAGAAATTTGTCGTTGGAGACACCTGAGAAGGATTTAGTTGGGTTCATCTTAAGTTGGTGTGCATGCATCATCTTGAACATCGTTCTCAAGTCGTGGAGGTGATCACCCTTGAGATGAATCTTGACTGCTTTGTCATCCATATAGCACTTTATAATTTTTTTACAAATGTTTGTAAAAATTGTGCTTATAGCTCGCTGGTATGTCGCTCCTAAAATTTTAATCCGAATCACCATATAATAGTATACCCCTAACGATGTTCAGGATGATATATGATTTTCATTATTCAGAAATATCTTGATTTGGTTGTAGTCGGAGAATCCATCCATAAATGATATTTGTTCGAAGTTGTAAGTGTTGTCGATCATACATCAATAATTGGAAGAGAAAATTCATCTTTCGAACAATCTGCGTTTAAATCAAGATTGTCGATGCACTCGGATTTTTCCATTCTTTTTCGTAACTTGAACAACATTATCTACCAAATCAGGGTGTTGTTCTTTGCGTATGAAGCCGCTTGCTATCGGCTTCTTCAGTTTCAATAGCTTCTATGGTATCTGGATGAAACTACCATTATTGTTGCTTCACTGGTTTAGCATGTGAAAGAATATTTACCCGGCGCATAGTTATTTTGGGATCTAGACCATGCATATCCTCGTAACTCCAGGCGAAGACGTCGATTATTCTCTTATAAGTTATATAAGAGATTGCTTTTCTTCTTCTAAAAGACTTTTGCTGATGAAGATCGATTTGGGAGTTGATTCATATCTAAGATCAACTTGTGCAATCTCATCTTCAATCGCAGTTCTCGTTGCTCAAACCTGAGTTCCCATTAAGACTCGATCTCCTTGTCAATATCATAAAAAAAATATTATTTTCGGTAAAGATATACAATCTTATTTAATGCAAATTGACGAAGAGTACAAAAGAAACCCTATACAAGAGAATCTAAATACAAAGATCTGGGCAAGTGTGACGATGGAGATCGAGCACTGCAGTGGCTCCTTTACTCTGTTGACTATTCGGGACCAAGGGGGGTTGACGAGGCTTCGGCGGCGCTCTGTCTCTGTCTTTTTCTCCTTCTCCTTTTTTTTGTAGAGGCGATTGGCTCTTCTTCCTCTATATTTTACGTTTGTGTGTGGATGGATCTCCCTCTCCTTTTTTTATGTAGGGAAAATGCCCACTATTTATAGCTTTAGGGAGAGACGTTCATGCGCGCATTATATGCTACCGAGCGGCAGCACATGCTGCTGTCAATGGCACATGGAGCCCGATACTACTATGTGTTCAGCTGAGATCTGGGGTTGTTGATGCCCATAATACTCATGACACATGTCAAAGTTGATTATAATTGTACCTAGCGCATGAAAATGGTATAATAGTGGCACATGGTTCTGCTTGGCGCATGGGAACACGTAATATGATTAATGGCGCATGGAACTACTTGGCGCATGGGAACACTAACACATTTAGTGGCGCATTGCACTACTTAGCACATGGACACACTAACACATTTAGTGGTGCATGGTACTGCTTGGCACATGACCTGTCTGCTCTTTAGCGTATGGGTAGAAATTTTTTATGCTTCTACAAGACCTCCTTCAAAGTTTCTGAATTAAAACTTTTCAAGTTTACAGTTCAGAATACTTTGAACAGAAGCATGGAGGATATAGGTGTAGGAACTATGTTGTCATATATGTACAATCCTCCTTATGTTTGGCGCATCCGCGGAGTATTTTTTCTTCAGTGCAGTATGTTGTTTGGAACATCTGGCTGTTGGTGTCACGCCCCAGTCCCAAAATAACGAGGGACCAGACACGTGGCAATGGCCAGCAGCACACACCGATGGACAAACCCAATTTAATGGATCCATCGGGGCATACTTAAGCTGTAATACAACAATAAATAGGTCCAATGATACAAGTCACAGTCTATACTAATCTCATCCACAAGAGATAATCACAGATCAAATGCCAGAATAAATGCAAATAAAATAAACTAACAAATCTTTATAAAAGTGTCTCGGAGAACAATCCGAGAACAAGTCTGATACATCAATGCAATAGATTGGAAATAAAATAACTAGAAACAGAAATAAATAAGTATCTCAAGCCAATACTCAAGAGAAGTCCTCTGGTATGATCTCGTCCTCAGATCCTGGTTCTGCTCCAATAACTGCTCATGTTCCTGCTTCTGCTCCTGATAATGCTCTTGTACTGTATAACTCTAGGTGGATCTCCTCTGCTAATCCTGGGGAAATAATCCGGTATCCAGGTCCTCAGGGGACATAACAAGGTACAAAAGATACAAGCCAAAATATAGTATAATAGTAAATGAAATAAATAGGGTAAACTATATAACCATTTATGTGAAATACAATCTGAGAGCATCACTAAAACTCAAGCTGAAACCACTACCAGCTCTGTGTCGGGGGGCCGGTAGCAGTAATAATGAGTAATAGGCCAAGCTCGGGTTTAGAGTCTTGAGCCTCACAATAATAGGGGTTTTATATATATGATCAGCCTGTAGCATGTGTGTCTCTCTCCACCCAATGTAATCACACGTCTCATGTCCACGATGCATCATGTCCATGTCACGCACGATCATATCTAATGCAGCAAGTCATCTAATGTCTATGAATATAATGTCTATGCCATAAAGCATGTATCCTATACAGAATCACCATGAATATCTAAGGAAGATTATGTCTCATGAATAGTGTCAAGTGTCCTGGGTTATGTACTTGATAAGACAAGTACGAGAAGTATAGGATCTCGGTATCCATGTCTATGTGACGTTACACAACTCCGCGTACGGTGTTGGCACCCGCCTATTAATCGGACGCTAAGTAAAGTCACACGGTCCTAGGTCAAGCATGTACAACAATATATATAGATAAGACAAGAAAATATGTAACAAGAACTGCAATGTTGGCAAGGTACACTTGCATGGGGTTCTGGCTCCAACTATAGCTCTGATCTCAGTGTGATTTGCAGGTACTACTCCGGTTACTGAAATAAACATCACCATTAGATTCAGAAAATATCAAATAGCTAGAAACGCCTATCCTTAAGTCCAATTTGGACACAGGGGCAAAAATGACTGTTTCTGGTCAAAGCGGGTCCACATGTGGGCCACTTTGCACCGAAAACTGTGTCAGGGTCAAAGGTCTCCAAATCTGTCAAACGTAGTGTCAACATGTCCAGAATAATGATACGAACCCAACGGAACTTCCAGAACTGGATTCCGATGAGCCGATCACAAAATCGCCCGTCAAGTGGAGCCTGTGGGGCCCACGATACGCGATTTTGTCAACATTCTCAGAATCGAACCAAACTTGGATCACAGGACTAGCGTATTGCTACGAGTCCGATGGCGCAAGTTTCGTTTTGATCCGACGTGTGTACATGAAGTTACGATGTGTTCCAGAATAGGCGAATACGGGGCATTGTCGGCGGATACGCGTTAATTTCGGTGTGCACGCACATCCAAATCAACTTCTGCGAAATCTCGCACGTCCGTATCAACGGCGCGCACGTTTCGGTGAAGACCGTGCACAACCAAGTCGTCCCGTTTAGCGGGACGCACTCAGTTCCGGGGTGAAACAGGGCGTTGTTTTTCCTGTTCTTGGATCGCGGTTCGCGATCGCCACAGGACGCAACGCACCGAGCGGGTTGCACGGGCATCGAGGGGGTTACACAGTCTACGCATCACAACTGATGGAACGGAAAACGGAATAACGAGGAGAGAGAACGGGTTACCTGAACAGGGCTTCGTGGAACAAGAATTTCTCGTGTCCGGGATGTTGTTCGTGTCCTGGTCACCGTGTCCGGGTCTGAGAGCGGCTGTGTCCGTGTACGCTGTGTCCAGGCTGTGTCCGTCTAGGTTTTAGGGTTTCCTCCGGAGGTCGACGCCGGAGCTGGCTAGGGCAGGGCCGGGTGGAGGCGGAGCGGGCTCTGGCTCGTCGGAGCTACTTCGGCGGAGGCGGAGTCGTCGGCGGGGTCGTGGGGTGACAGGTGGTCGAGGGCGGTGCTGGAGATGGGGGAAAAGTCGTCGGGGACGAAGCCGAGGGGCTAGGGTGGTCGGAGCGGCTGAGGAGATTCGACGGCGATGGGATGAAGGCGGTGCTGGAGGAGAGAGGAGGACGACGGCTAGGGCTGGTTAGGGTTTCTGGGTGGAGAGGTCGAGGGAGGAGCTGCTTCGCCGGAGTCGGGTGCTGCGGGCGGATGAGGAGAAAGATAGCTAGGGTTCAGGCGAGGCGGGGCGGTTAGGCGGCGGAAGAGATTAGGGTTTCGGCGGAGGGGATTATATAGTCGGAACAGTGAATCCGATTGGGAATCCGACTTGGGGTTAACGGATTTGGGTTCGGGTCGGGTTCGATTCGGATCCGACCCGATCCGCTATTGTTTAGTGCGGGTTCGGGTAGTCGGGTTTCGGGTCGGGTTTAGATCCGACCCGACCCGCTAATGCTGGGTTTGGTTCAATTGAACCGGGTCTGGGTTGGTTTGGTTTATTTTAGAAATAAACCGGGTTTATTTTAGGGTTTAATTCGGTTTAAATAAACTTAGTTTTTAGGGCTTTAAAAATATTTTCGGAGTCCAATAAATTCACAGAAAATTATCCTATGTCCGGTTTTCTATTTTACACCATAAAATATTATTTCCATAATATTTTAATATATTTTAACAGTAATTAAAAATTATTTAATTTTAACATACCTAGGTTTTAATTACAGAAAAATCCCAGAAAATTACGAAAATTATGAAAAATCCAAATTAAAATTTTCTGAAAAAAATCAGGGGGCTTACAGTTGGGCGCATAGGGAAAGTCACTTAGCCAGGCACAGTAGACTTGTTGGCACATTGGACCACTGGGCGCATCAAGCCGAGGTAAAGATTCATCTGTTGGCTGTTAGATTTATCCCGCAGTTTTAGTGCCTAGCAATTAGTGAGCCATTAATGGCTTCCTTGCTATAAGTAAAGAGCTAGGGAGGAAGAGAATAGTGTGTTTCTCTCTCACAATGTCTCTATTGCAATTGAGAGCGGGGAGGTCGGTCGAGCGGTTCGTTGCCCATCTCCCTCTGATGGTCGACCATGCTTCCATCGGTGGTGAAGGTGAGGAGTAAGACTTGTACTCTTCTTTCTTTAGTCACTTTGGACACTTTCTTGGCACTACACGTTCACACCATTCTCGTCACTGTCTGAACTGCTTGGCTTGATGTGTGTGGTCATTGCTAAAGAGCTTCGTCCTGGGGATACGCTAACGGCAAGGATTATTTCTTGGCAGAATGGGTGAAGTTGTCCTTGGACACGCATATGAGGTATGCGCCAAAATTTGATACGCAGTCCCGCAGTGGGGCATATTGGCCTCTGCATTATGGTAGCCACCATGGCACTATGGCGGTAGTGCACCTTAACACTGATGTACGTGACACTGATGACGCTTATGTGCAACTTCTCTGGCAGATATGCTGCTTGGAGCATGACACTGGTGTGCACTTTTGTATGGTCTTGCAATCATTCTGACTTTGGTATGTTCGTTTATGCAGGAACTGTCTCCGACTGCTCTGAATGTGATGGAGAATGAAAGGATATCATAGTCACCTTTGTTTGTAGTAAACAGGCACATTATCCGGAGGATTGCTCGCGATCTTCCAACCTAGCTCTGATATCCTTTCATGCTCCATCACACTGGTGTGCGCGCTTCCATATATATTAGTACCCGAATCAGCACAGCAGGGTCCCCTTCTTTTCAAATGTACCCATGCTCTTGAATATTAATGAAAGATCCTTTAATGTAATGGACTTCCATATGTACTCATGATATTGAATATTAATAAAAATTTTGCCTCATTTCCTGTTTTAAACTTTTCTTATTACCATGGATATCACGGTTTATGAGTACTGTGCCAAAGGTAATATGGATATAGTACAACGCCATAACGGCGATAATGCCAAGTCCTATCAGAGGTAGTATGGACGTGATAGGTCAGATTAGCTCTTTTAAGGAAGTTTGGTGGGGATATTATCTGCGATGGTAGAGATACCTTGGTGTGGAACCAATAGCTCAGGCAAGTTGGGTGGCAGCTAAGTGCAATCATAGCGAAGTAGTTTGTAGAGAGAAAAGCCAATGAGTCAGAGGTCACACGGACATGAGTGTCTTCTTGTGATAGGAAAATGACTGATAGTTCAGAGATGAAGTGGACATGAACTACTTTGCCTCTTTGTGGGTCCGTTGCCCATTGTGCACTCGGGACTCCCGAGTACGGATAACAGATTTGTCCGCATGCTATGGACGAAAATAATTTGCTAAGGAGGACATCAGCTATGAATATTATATTTTTGCGTTTCGATGCTAGGGATAGATATGACACATATCGTCATCATTTTTTTATAGTCTTAGCATGCATTTTGATGTAGTTTTCTTATTTTCTGAGACAAAAACTTTCTATTTTGCTGATATAATACAAAGACGTCTAGTAGTCTTATTATTTGTGGTGCACCTGGGCATAAATAATAAGCTTTTGGTGTACTAATCATCGATGGCGTACTTGTGATGGAGTACGGATGATTAGTTTAGGTGGTTTTCCAGGTTTGGAGATGGGAAGGTTTGAGGTTAGAAATGTAGTTCAGAGGTAATATGGAGATGAACTCACAATTCTGGGTTAAAGTTTACTCAGAGGTAATATGGACATGGTAAGCCTTATCACTAATATTTGGGAATGTAGTTCAGAGGTAATATGGACGTGAACCCACAATTCCACGATAAAGTTTGCTCAGAGGTAATATGGACATGGTAAACTTTACTATGGAGAGTACGGTAATAAACCATAGTCTCATGGTAAGGTTTACTCAGAGGTGATATGGATATGGTGTAAGCACCCTGATTTTTAGAATTTAATATTTTTGGTATTCTGAAATTTTGTGATTAGGGAAAATTTTTATTTATTTTTAGCTAATTATAATATATAGTATTCATGAATTTATAATCATGTGTATTTAATTAATTATTAATATTGTACAAAAAAAATATTGTTGGTTGTACAACTATTAGTAGTAGATTGTGTAATTTTTCTAAAATTTATTGAGGTCCAAAACTATTTTTTAAATAGCCATACACCTATATATACATAAAAGAAAAAAAAAGAAAAAAATAAATAAATTTAAACCCAACCCCATTAATCCTAACCCTACCCAAACCCAATAACCCATTAAAACCCAAAACCTAAACTAACTCCCCCCAACCCGTGCGTACACAGGAGAACCCCTTCCCCATCCTATATATATATAAATATATATATATATATATATATATATATATATATATATATATATATATATATATACTAACCTAATTCTACGCCTACACTACCCTAACCATCACCACAGCCGAAGCCGCACCGCCGCCCGCAGCCGCTTGCTGCGCCGCACGCCCACAACAGCCGACCCTCCCCCCCCCCCCGCCACAGTAGCAGTTGCGGCCCCTCCTTCGCGTGGAGCTTTCACCCTCCTCGCTGATATGTTTCGCTCCCCTTCTTTGCTGGTATGTTCACAACCTAACCCTCTAGGATTCCTTTTAAGTGGAACGAATTTAGGCACCCCAGTTTGATCGAAAAATCGACCGAAAGTTGGCTGAAAAAATGTTCAAAAATAGTTCAAAATTTTAGTCCAAGTACCCCTGTTCATATCCAATTTGCCACCAACTCGTTAATTATTTTCAAAATATAATTGAAAGGACTTCTTCACAATATAACCAAAAAATTTACTGTTCTTTTAGTTTTTTATTATTTTGCTTTAATCGTTAAATTATTCTTGTTCCAAAATGGCCAAAAACTTGTTTTTAAAATACCCAAAATCTTGCGATACGGGTATGTTCCGCCAAACGAGACGACTTCGTCATGTACGAGTTATATCGAAAGGCGCATAACATAAACGCGGATGTGTGAGCTTTCGCGAAACTTGATTTGGATGTGCGTGCACACCGAAATCAACGCGTATCCGCCGAAAAATACCGTATCAGCCTTTTCTGACACTCGCTGTAACTTCGTGTGTGCTTGTCGTTTTGCAACAAAACCTGCACCATTGAATTTATAGCATTACGCTGGTCCTATGACCTAAGTTTGGTTAATTCTGAGAACGTTGACGAAATGTCGTTTCGTGGGCCCCACAGTTCCACATAATGGGCAATTTCATGATCGGCTCATCTAAATTCAGTTCTGGACATTCCATTGGGTTCATATCATCGTTCTAGACTCGTAGACACTGAGTGAGATAAATTTGGAGAACTTTATCTTCGACACATTTTTCGATGCGAAGTGGGCCACATGTGGACCCCGCTTTGACCCAAAACTGTCAATTCTGCTCCAGTGTCCAAATTAGACTTATGGGTAGTCAATACTAGCTATTTTAAGTATTTTGAGAACATTGGTGATATTTGTTTCAGCATCCGGAGGTGAACGTGCATATTCCACTTACCCGGGAGTAGTTGACGGAGTTCAGAACCCAAACAAGTGTACCTTGCCATGATGTATCATATTTTCTTGCATTTATTATCTTATTTAGCTATTATAGTTATTTGATATGTGTGATGAGTGTGTTTACCCTAGGACCGTGAGACGTTGCTTAGCGCCCGAACAAGATTCGGGTGTCGACGTCGTACGCGGAGTCGTGTAACGTCACTTAGAGAGTTGATTCCACGATCCTATTTTTACGTGCTTGCTTTACCAAGTACGCCATACCCTAGGACACTTGACACTATTTCATGTGAAAGAATCGTTCTTGAGTTATTCATGGTAATTTTGTATAGGTTTACAGGATTCGTGATATGAGACTTGCATATTATATGGATATTATTATGACTCATTGCACTAGCTAGAGGTCATGATCTTGCGTCTTATGGACATGAGACATCGTAGACATAAGATATGAGATTACATTGAGTGGGGAGAGACACACCATACTACAGGCTGATCATTGATATATATACTATACTATTGGAGGTGCTGAGGCACATACGCCGGAGTCGCAATACCCTAGAGGTGCCTTGGACTCTGTCTCAGATCTTTGGCACCTATACTGAGTCTTGATACTACTTGCTGCTATGGGCTCCCCGATACAGAGCCTGTAGTAGTTTAAGCCTGAGTACGAGTGATGCTCTCATGTGTATATCACATAGATGGTTACAGTAGTTTACCCGTGAGTATGTCGCATTATACTGTTTTACTTTTGGCATGATATTTCTTGTACCTTGTTACGTCACTCTGAGGACCTGGTCCCCTGGCAGTTTTGCAGCATAGACGGTTATGGAGCCTTTGGAGTTGCTGATGGAGTTGCTTATCTTGCAGACATTGGTACCAGGTACTTATATCATTTCTACCAGAGTTATGGTTATTTATTCATATTGTTTGTTTATCTACTGATGTAGGCTAGTTTTATAGACTCATATTTCTTTCTCGAGTCTATTCGAGTTTGTGTGTTACTCGACGGCCGACTTTAGCATATGTAGATCATTCTTGTGTATTATGTTCATTGTGGATTGAGGCATAGATATTTATATTTACTTGATTATTTAGATAGTGACCATTATAGTACAGCTTATACATATTCGAGTCGGACTAGAGTCTGGTTGAATGCGTAGCTGGCATGTTACGTATTCCTAGTCCTACATATTTTGGGACTGGAACGTTACATATTTTTGTGGTGGCCCATGCAGGTCCTGATTAAATTATTTTGGTTACTTTTCGGTACCGAGCAAGCCTGTATCAGGATTAGCAGTATTAGTATCTCAATCCACAACTGATTTGACAATTCTTTAGCATTTGATTATCATCCTTGGACTTCATAATTGTACTCGTTTAATCCCTTCGACATCCTTATTATTGTTTTTTATCTCTCCCTATTTCAGAGAGATGGACGTTCGTGCGTGGTATTTCCTCCAGAAGCAGATCCTTGTCAAGGCGGAAGAAGACATGCTGGATATAAAGTTTTGAGAAGATGGTTACCCTTAGTAGGGTAGATAGATAGGTTATTCCTATATGCTAGAGCTAGTGTAGATTGTTAGCATGACAATTAAATATAGTATTGAGTTTAAGGATTAGTTGTATTAGCCCCGAGACTGCATCCCTATCCTTCCTATCAAATTCTTATCTTGTGTTGCATATATGGCCTCGTACTTTTGCAACAACGATCTTCTAATTATAACAATGAGTAGATCCTTCATCTTTTCCTAGTTGTGCCTTAATTACAAAATTAATCCCTTAGTTGGTACCACTCCTTGTGTTAATATACATATCACCATAGATATCAGTTCTTTTCTACTCTAATCCCCTTGATCTAGTCACCATGACTCGATTCTCCAAATACCTGCATAATCGTGCTTTATTCAACCATGTAGACTTATCAGAAATTCTTCTTGTCGTGGCCTGAATTTTTTGTCTCTTTGTCATCAATGGCAATCAATGATCGAAGCCTCTACCACCTTGCCTTAGTTAGATCTGACTCAATCATTTCTTCTGCCTTGTAGAAGGTTGACCTATAAAAGAGCAGTAATTGATGGGTAGTAATTTCTCTTATAAAGTTGTTGATCAATAGCACCCTGATAGTTTCTAGATTTTTTTAGAAAATCCTTGATTACGGATAGTAAATCCTAGAATTCTTGTAACCTTATTTAGAAAATTGGCCCTTCCAGAATTTTTTTTGGCAGGACAATGGCCTTAGTTTTAGTACCAACTTAATTTTTATAAGTTGGGTAGGTGGTCAGCCCCTGGTTTTAGTATAGGGTTATTTCTAGAAAATTAGGATAAATTTGAATTTATTTTGGTGTTAATTAGGTTAATCTCAAACGGATTAAATTACCTATTTAATTTTTGTATCCTTGATACCCTTTGTTGTGGCTCAAATATTTGGAGCACAACACTATCCTTTCCTTTCCAACAACTTCTCCCTTATGACCTAAACTAGTCACTCTATACCTATGATATGACTATCACTCACAAATTGGCCTTTCCATGTTTTGTTTTAGTTGTACGACATTCGTGACGCAATTATACACACATGACACATAGATATCCTTTTTCTGTTGCGGTCGATTTTAATACTCAACACCGACTCAATTCTTTCGATAACCTTGATATTCATGAGCCTAACTGGAACCTACTCACTGATGACACAACTGTTACTTCCAAATATACACACCCATGCTCCATATAGACCCCCCAAGATTCGTGGCATATCTCCTTCTAAACCCTATATCCAACTCCGTTGCAATTGAATTAAACTATACATAGGCAACCCAAATATCCCAACCACTAATATACCCGTATCCCATTCATGCCAACCTACGTCCGTGATACTTGTGTTCCATTAAATTGAACCCCTTGTACTCTTTACACAATACAAAACACCTTGATGAGTTATATCACCTTTTGACGCTTATTGCTGAACCATTCATCGGCATCCATGATATGCAATGAACAACTTCTTGGTACCATCTCACCCTAGTTGTATTTGGCTATGATATTTCCTATTGTCTTATAGACTCATGACCTAATTAGAAGCAAGAAGAACTGGTAAAACTTTCTTTATAGAGTTATTGACTCATTAGCGCCATGATAGTACATAGATTTTCTTTAAAAGGCTGTGACAACGGTCACAAAATTCTTACCATCTCGAATCCCGACTTGAAGTTAGACTTACTAAAAATCCTTAGAAATATGATCATGACTATAGTCCTACGACCAACTTCATTCTTATAAGTTTGGTAGAGCCTTGAGTAAGCGTACCATTATTCTTAGAATGCGACATCAAACTAGGATTCCATCTGGAAACTACGTCACCATCTTTAGTGCAACCTTCTTAACTAAAATCCTTTCTAATATGTTTATTTTTATATTTTGAAGACAAAATTTTTATAAGTTGGGTAGATTGTAAGCACCCTGATTTTTAGAATTTAATATTTTTGGTATTCTAAATTTTTGTGATTAGAGAAATTTTTTATTTAATTTTAGCTAATTATAATATATAGTATTCATGAATTTATAATTATGTGTATTTAATTAATTATTAATATTATGCAAAAAAAATATTTTTGGGTGTACAACTAATAATAGTAGATTGTGTAATTTTTTTGAAATTTATTGAGGTCCAAAACTATTTTTAAATAGCCATACACCTATAATATATATAAAAGAAAAGAAAAGAAAAAAGAAATAAATTTAAACCCAAACCCATTAATCCTAACCCTACCCAAACCCAATAACCCATTAAAACCTAAAACCTAAACTAACTCCCCCCTAACCTGTGCGTACACAGGAGAACCCCTTCCCCATCCTATATATATATATATATATATATATATATATATATATATATATATATATATATATATATATACTACACAAAACCCTAACCCTAACCTAATCCCACGCCTACACCACCCTAACCATCACCACCGCCGAAGCCGCGCCGCTCGCCGCGTCTCCGCGCCCACAGCAGCCGACCGCCGTCGTCCCCCCCCCCCCCCCCCCACCTCGCACACAGTAGCAGTTGCGGCCCCTCCTTCACCTGGAGCTTCCGCCCTCCTCGTTGATCCGTTTTGCTCTCCATCTTCGCTGGTATGTTCACAACCTAACCCTCTAGGATTTCCTTTAAGTGGAATAAATTTAGGCACCCTGGTTTGATCGAAAAATCGACCAGAAGTTGGCCGAAAAACTGTTCGGAAACAGATCAGAATTTCAGTCCAAGTACCCTGGTCATGTCCAATTTGCCACCAACTCGTTAATTATTTTTAAAATATAATTGAAAGGACTTCTTCACAATATAAACAAGATTTTTACTATTTTTTTAGTTTTTATTAGTTTGCTTTAATGGTTAAATTATTCTTGTTCCAAAACGACCAAAAATTTATTTTTTAAACACCCAAAATCTCACGATACGGGGTACGTTCCGCCAAACGAGACGATTTCGTCGTATGCGAGTTGCATCAAAAAGCGGAAACATAAACGCGGATGTGTGGGCTTTTGTGAAACTTGATTTGGATGTGCGTGCACACCGAAATCAACGCGTATCCGCCAAAAAATACTATATCGACCTTTTCTGACACTTATTGTAACTTCGTGTGTGCTTGTCTTTTCGCAACAAAACTGACGCCATCGGATTTGCAGCGTTACGCTGGTCCTGTGACCCAAGTTTTGTTCAATTCTGAGAACATTGATGAAAAATTATTTTGTGGGCCCCACGGTTTCACATGACGAGCGATTTCGTGATCGGCTCATCGGAATTCAGTTCTGGATATTCTGTTGGATTCGTATCGTCGTTCTGGACTCGTAGATACTGAATAGGACAAATTTGGAGAACTTTATCTTTGACATATTTTTCGGAGCGAAGTGGGCCATATGTGGACCCCGCTTTGACCCAAAAATGTCAATTCTGTCCCTGTGTCCAAATTAGACTTATGGGTAGTCAATTCTAGCTATTTTAAGTATTCTGAGAACATTGGTGATATTTGTTTCAGCATCTGGAGGTATACGTGCAGATTCCACTTTTCTATGAGCAGTTGACGGAGGTCAGAACCCAGACAAGTGTACCTTGCCATGATGTATCACAGTTTCTTGTATTTATTATCTTATTTAGCTATTATAGTTATTTGATATGTGCGATGAGTGTATTTACCCTAGGACCGTGAGACGTTGCTTAGCGTCCGAACAAGATTCGGATGTCGACGTCGTATACAGAGTCGTGTAACGTCACTTAGAGAGTTGATTCCACGATCCTATTTTTACGTGCTTGCTTTACCAAGTACGCTATACCCTAGGATACTTGACACTATTTCATGTGATAGAATCTTTCTTGAGTTATTAATGGTGATTCTGTATAGGCTTACAGGATTCGTGATATGAGACTTGCATATTATATGGATATTATTATGACTCGTTGCACTAGCTAGAGGTCATGATCTTGCATGTTATGGACATGAGACATCGTGGACATGAGACATGAGATTACATTGGGTGGGGAGAGACACACCATACTACAGGCTGATCAATGATATATATATACTATACTATTGGAGGTGCTGAGGCACATACGCCGGAGTCGCAATACCCTAGAGGTGCCTTGGACTCTGTCTCAGATCTTTAGCACCTATATTGAGTCTTGATACTACTTGCTGCTATGGGCTCCCCGACACAGAGCCTGTAGTGATTTCAGCCTGAGTACGAGTGATGCTCTCATGTGCATATCACATAGATAGTTACAGTAGTTTACCCTTGAGTATGTGGCATTATACTATTTTACTTTTAGCATAATATTTTTTGTACTTATTACGTCCCTCTGAGGACCTGGTCCCCTGGCTGTTTTACAGCATAGACGGTTATGGAGCCTTTGGAGTTGCTGATGTTGTTGCTTGTCTTGCAGGCATTGGTACCAGGTACTTATATCATTTCTACCGGAGTAATGGTTATTTATTTATACTGTTTATTTATCTACTGATGTAGCCTAGTTTTATAGACTCATATTTCTTTCTCGAGTCTATTCGAGTTTGTGTGTTACTGGACGGCCGACTTTAGCATATGTAGCTCATTCTTGTTTATTATGTTCATTGTGGATTGAGGCATAGATATTTATATTTACTTGATTATTTAGATAGTGACCATTATAGTACAGCTTATACGTATTCCAGTCGGACTAGAGTCTGGTCGAATGCGTAGCTTGCATGTTACGTATTCCTAGTCCTACGTATTTTGGGATTGGGGCGTTACACATGATAAACCCTATCACTAATGTTTGGGAATGTAGTTCAGAGGTTATATGGACGTGAACCAACAATTCCGCGGTAAATTTTACTCAGAGGTAATATGAACATGGTAAACTTTAATAGGG
This sequence comes from Iris macrosiphon, assembly GCA_036927795.1. Classification (NCBI taxonomy): domain Eukaryota; kingdom Viridiplantae; phylum Streptophyta; class Magnoliopsida; order Asparagales; family Iridaceae; genus Iris; species Iris macrosiphon. The sequence continues at coordinate 41,136,926 of JAYESA010000010.1, read as the reverse complement.
GGAGTACGATAATAAACCATAGTCTCATAGTAAGGTTTACTCAAAGGTGATATGGACATGTTAACCCTATCACAAATATTTTCGAGAATGTAGTTCAGAGGTAATATAGACGTGAACTTACAATCGCTTAAGAAAATTTTGTGAATCTGTTACCTATTGCGTACTTGGGATTATTGAGTACAGGTAACAGATTTATCTGTATGCTACAGACGGACATAAGAAGAAGAAACAAACTTGGAGAGGGAAACCTCAGCCTTTATGTTCCCCTGGTGGGAATGATATTTTAATTTAGGGAAAATCCCTTACTGAGGAAATAAGGGACTTCTTCCAAAGAGATCATATCGTCGAATGATGATGCATTGGTAGATACTACGATGTATTCTTCCAACTCATCTTTAGTGGCTACCAGGAGCTTTTCTGTGGAGTTTGACTACCAGCTGCTCTGGGGTTCTCACTATAGGGGGTTCCTTGTTTGGAAGGTGTCTCAACCTCCAAGGCTTGACCACTGGGAATTCAGGAGCCTTCTTACGGAGCTTGACCACCAGAGGAGCGACTATGGGGACTGGGCGCCCTTTTAGACGAATCCTAAGAGGAGTGTCTGAAGCTATAACGGTGTCGGCTTCGTCGTCGGCGTCGTTGGTACCTTTGTCTGAGTGAATTTGTTTGTACAAGACCGAGTCGGAGTAGTACGCCTCAATTCCCTTGAAAGGATCCACGTTAGCAAATTCTATTTTGACGACGCCATATTCGTTGACATACTTTAAGCATTATTGGAGAGTAGATGGAACAATTATATATTCATGTATCCATGGTCGCCTAAGCAGGATATTGTAGGATACTTTCACGTCAATGATGTAACAAGTCACATCTATACGGAGGTCCCCGATTTGGCATTTCAGACGAATCTTGCCTAGCGGATAGCTTCTCCCAACATTAAAGCCGTTGATGGTGGTATTAGTGGTTGTCGAACGATGCATCGGGATGCCCATAGTTTGTAGTAAGCTCCGTGAGATAATGCTGAGGGATGATCCGAGGTCGATATGCATCTGATCCACTTTAATGGCTCTGATGTATCATGTGTAAATAGGGGACGATCGTGCCTATTGTTTTTCAAATATATGTCCTGCTGGAAGAATGTGATGCTCTTGATCGTCTCCATCGCGATGTTGCATTGAGGACATGTGACGACATTCACAGCCGGTGGCTTGACTTGAGTCAAATACGAGTCGGCATTTTGCAACGCCTCACTCAAAGCATCGCAGGTCTTTTTCGAAAGACGCAGGAGCTCGAAGAGTGATAGCTTCGCGGGAGTGTTGGCCAATTGTGCCAGTATATCGAAGTTGTAGGACTTCTTCACCCCCCTTACATTACATCCTTCCGCAGAGGTTTATCATAACAAGTTTTCTTCTACTTTTGCTTGTCTGCGGTCGGAAGCTGGGACAGACCCGGATTAGAGGCCGGGAGATCAACTTTTATAGGTCCAGAATCATCGGGAACATTGTAATCACGTTGATAGGTTAGCCCTGACCTGTTCACTCATGCTAGAGCTTCGTCTGTTGTTGGGGAGACCGCGTGACAAGATTTGGTCTTCTTCCCGTTGGCCTTAGAGACTGGCGGTGTTGTTGACTCTGTCATGTCTGGGACGAGTGTCACGACCCGCACCGAGTGTAAGGACACGAGTACGTGGGTACGTCCAGCCTACGTCGTAGCATCGATGGTAGAACATTTTCTAGGTCAACAATACTATCTAAACATCTCATATAATATATATAAGGTACTTGTCATGCCATCTCAACTCCAATTGGAGGACAATATGATATATGATGAATGAAAATTAATACTCAATCATAATAAAAACTAAAGGGAGATAATGGCCCGATATAGAATAAAGGAAAGAAAATAAAGAGTCACAAATACATCACAAGTCCAAGTCCAATACTAATCACAATACAAAGGTCTTAAATAACAATACATGCCATAAAGTCTAACTAGAGTCAAATACAATCTCATAATAAAATGTCTAAACCTCTTCAACTAGTGATACTACTTAACATGCTCTACAGCCTTGCCATCCTGTGGACCATAGTAGGTGGGACACATCGCCTCTAGTCAATCATCTGAAAAATATATCCAGTCAGGATTGGAGTGAAGTACAACCAAATAACAGTTCTAATTAGTTGATAATGACTATAAATAGAAATAGAGAATGTAATACAAGACGAGAAACAATGAATCAATATATCTTATTATGGTGGAAATAAACAGGTAAACTAAAGCAATATAGTATAACTGATCACGATGAAATGGAATAAAGACAATGAACTAGAATATAGAGAAGAACTGTAACAACACTAAGTTTTTGAAATACTAGTTTGATATATGATCGATGCATTTCAATGTTAACACGATTAGCCGATGTCTACAATGTTTGCTAATGTCTACGATGTTTGTCAATGTCTACAATGTTTGCCAATGTCTACAATATTGTAAATGTCTTGATCACATATCTAGCTAGCACTTCCTCTGTCCCCGACTAGTACAATGGATCCTTATCACGACATGCCACGACACGATAATCACTATACAAGGTCTATAATACAAGCACGATGATTATGGTATATATAATCGCAAGAAATATCACAGTGATCACTAAGTAATCACGAAGAATGACACGGCGATCACTGAGTAATCATGAACAACAATATCTCATGACAGGGATCCACGTATACCAAGCCGTGTAACAATGTGTCAGGAATCAAGTAAAATATTTCTAATAATTGTATTATAGTGATTATCAAATAATGGAAACTATCAGAGAATGTACTCGCCTGAGGTCCAGAGCAGTGAATATCAAACTATGTCCGAACTGGTGTCACACACACCTAGATATGAATGGCATGTCAGTGGGTGTAAAGAGGTGATAAATAAGTTAAAATGCATTAAATATGATGTTCCAGGACGTTTCCAGGTCATACTAGTCCAACTAGGTCAATCTAGGTATTTACCTTGGTTTTAAGTCTAAGTCTAGATTCTAGGTTCAATACAAGGCTATACTAGTCAATACATTGTCATACTAGGTTTTCTAGATCTTAACAAAGTCTAATAGTCAATGCTAGGCTCTACTAGTTATTCTCTAAGTAATATGCATATATATACTCATAAACTTAGCAATATCATAAAATAACTTACTATTAGCTAGATATCTTAGGATACCACTATATACACTTGATACTTTACTTCTATCCTAGTATCTAACTTAACTAACATTTCTCCTTAGCTAATCACTAATACCTCATTATTTCCTTCTAATACTTAAGTATTCTACCTTGATCATAACTCCAACTTCTAGCCCACTAACCCAACGTACCTTAGCTATATACTCTAGTATCCTGACATCTGGGCAATATCCTAAGTCCTAACACTAAGAACTCACTTCATTCATGATATTCAACATAATCCTCACTAGCCTGCTCACACTACCTCACACCTAGTGGCTTCAGATTTGGACTACCCCATACTTGTATTACCATAACTCCTATGCACCACTCTAATTCACACTCCCACATACCACTACAACTTGGTATCACCAAACATCACCTAAAATACCCTTAACCTACCTTTGGATCCCTACAAATGACCCTCATCTACTTAAACTCAGCCATGTATGACCACTCCCGGTGTTGCAGTTACCTGTTGTTGAAAACTACATTTGCAGTGTACAGCAGCTACACCCTACCATGGCCTGCATACACAGATACTTCATCTTCATGATACTTAGTATCATCCCAAGATACACCTCCATGTTTATACACATCACACTTGTAGGTACTGGATACATCCAATTGCACAGCCTGCAACACCAAGCCTGTGCATTGCTACACACCCCTAGCCGAGCCCACTGATCTGCACATCACCCTTACACCCTTTCTTCTATCACACAGAAATATACCTATTGCTGTGATTTGCATTAGCAGCTACTGCTGCTGCCTTCGAATCTGCACACATCTGCAGGTTAACTCCCCCCACATTGCATAACAGTGCATACCCAAATGCAGCTGTGAAATCACATACCTGCACCCTTCACACTTCACTTTCCTTCATTGCTGCACTTATCCCTCTAGACATATTCTATTGAACCCTCTGAACATCCTATTTGAGCATCATGCTCTGATACTCTTATGATACCCCTTCTCCATTGATTACTCAATTAGAGTGGACACACTCGAGTAGAAGCACACTGCTCAAAGATCCCAAGATATCCCAAATCCTGATACAACCCCCTCCCACTAGGTTAGTCCTGATCTGAACACACTTCTACAAAACCCCGATAATCTGAACCAATACTCTACACTACCCCTAACACCTAATCAACTGCACACACACACACACACCCCTCATGATACCATGAGTATCACATGATACCAACTACACCATATTACCAATAGGTACACAAACCCCCAAATCTCCACACAAAACCAAATTCACTGTCAATCTTAGCACCTTCACTGCCAATTTTAGCAGAATTTTTAGCTACTGCATGTGCATCATTATTTCCATAATTAACTTCATATGTACTTTCTCCATCTCTCCCAATATCAGTTGCCTCCAATTGCTGCTCACCATTTACTGAGTTTGATTGCTCATTTAGATACTTGAAAAGATTCTTCTTTGTTTTCATTTTAGATACATGTACCTTTCCATTTTTAAATGAACTCTGTAGCTTTACTCTTGAATCTGAACAAGGTAAACTTTATACCTTCTACCTGGCAAGGCCGAAGCTAACTTGTTTTGACTTCGCAGGATGGATATATGATTTTCGTTCAGCAACGATCACAATCAAAAACTGAAAGCAATAAGGAGACCAACACTGAAGAAATAAGAATTAAGCTCTGCATTAGTCAAGCATGATTTTTATTCATAATTTATGTCTTAGTTCACTTGTAGTTTTCATTTGAACAACTTCTTAGAATCCTTCATGTTTACTATCTTAATTTTCTGTTTGATAGAATATGTCTTAGTTCACATGCAATTTATGTCTTAGCTACATGTGTAGTGCCAGACGCTAAAGTTGAGTTTCTGGCACTATATATTGTATGGAATCATAATTATCTATACTATCAAGCTACATATTTGTAGTGCCAGAAAATAAACTTGACTTTATGATGCGGTCTTGTTTTGATGGTTGGTGATGTTGAGTGTAGTCTTATAGTTTGGTGTAGTGCCCTTGTTGCTGCTGTAGGGTCTGCAGGACCCCTTGATGTTGCTGCTACTTATTTCCCTACCTCACTGTCCTGTACAGTGTAATACCACTCCCAGTGTTGCAGTTACCTACTGTTGAAAACTGCATTTGCAGTGTACAGCAGCTCCCTCCCCCCCCCCCCCCCCCCTTTCCCCTTACACCCCTTCTTCTAACACATAAAAATATACCTATTGCTGCCATCTGCATTAGCAGCTACTGTTGCTGCCTTCGAAATTTTGTGTATTGAAGCAGGGGAAGACTTCTTGAATCAAGTATTCATGTTCCTAACCTTGCCACTGGTGCATAGATAACTTGAAGTGTAGTATGACTGTGCAGACAGAATAAAGAATCTGTAACATGTCTCAAATGGGGGTAAATGCTAATGCAAATGTTACAAACTGAAGTGTAGTATGACTGTGTTGACAGAATACCATTTTAGTAGTTTAAGTTCCATTATTTTCTTATTATGTTATGTAAACCAATAATCATTTCTTTTATTATTAATACTGAAGGACAATGTCAGAACATATGGGTAGCAACTTCACTCAAGAAAATCTAGTATCACATGATAGCAACAAACCTCGAGAGAAAATTGACTTCAACCGGCATGGAAAAGCAATTGGAAAGAGAACACCTCACTTTATGCACCGTGTTAGCGAGATTGTGAAGTCACATGCGTCCATCAAGTAGACTGATTGGAGGTTGGTTCCTGATCACCAGAAGGATGAATTTTGGAATGGCATATCGGTGAGATGACATTTACTTCATTTCTTCACTAGTTTTTAATGGGGTTATATTTAGAAAATAATATATGTTTTATTCATTTTAACATATGTTTATTGCAGAAAGAATTTGGAATTGCAAGTGTGTTTAGAAATAATAAAAATACTTTGCGGAAGAATTTCTTGGACAAGTGTCCAAATATAGAGGCACAAAAATTTAATATTCCTCCTAGAAAAAAAAGAGAGGATTGGGAACAATTCTGTGAAAATGAGTGTGACCAAAAACTGAAAGAACGTAGAGTGAAAGATGTTGAAAATAAGAAGCGCAGTAGGTGTGGCCATACTGGAGGACGTAAGAGTGTTGCAATGGTTGAGGAGGAGTTGGTATATATTCTGGAGCACCTTTAATAGTTCAATGGTTAAAATGATATAATGACAATCATTTATGGTACAGATTAAAAAACAAGCAGATCCGACTATTCCAATTTCACGAACTACATTATAGATAGAAACTCATACTAAAAAGGATAGAAGCATACTGCCTAGTGCTGTGGAGCTGATGGTGAGATAAATGACATTAGTAAATTTAAATAGATATACTGAGATGTTTTTGTATTTATTTATTTAGTTCTGTTTAATATCACATTACAGGAGAAAATTAAGGAAAATGTCGAAGAAACTAAAAATAGTGAAAATAATAGCGACATTCATCCGTTATCAATTAATTTCGATCCTTTGACTCAAGTTCTAGGTAAGAACTCCAAATGCAGTCTCTCAGGTGTTGGTAGTCATGTTTCTAAAAGACAGTATGAGGATTGCCTTCCTTGCCATATAATACTTTTGAATGAAAGAGCAGAAAGGAAAACATTATAGGAAAAAAATTTCAAAGGTTGGAGTCAAAAGTTGATTTATGTTTGAACATGTGTTCGGTGAGTACCTAACATTACTTTATCAAAGCCCAAAAATGTATATATACTTGATGTTGAAATTAGTTGATTATTTTATTGATTGTCTCATTGGCATTATATAGCCTTACAGTCATTAATACAATGATCTCAATCATTATGACAATAATCTCATAATGGAATATCCTGTGACATATTCTGGCATCCCAAATATGTCCTCAGGATATTCCCATGTGCTTATACTATACTTAAATATGACACCCAACATACCATATCAACACTCCCCCTCAAGATGGGTGAAAGATATTCACTAAGCCCATCTTGTCACATCCTCTAATCATGATCACTGAGGCGAGTCCTTTGGTTAGTCCATCTACTACTTGATCCCTGGTTGGAACATGGCCAAGCTCCAGTAATCCACTATCCAAGTTCTCTTTGATAAAGAATCTATCAATCTCGATGTGTTTGGTCCTGTCATGCTGTACTGGATTGTTGGCGATACTAATAGCTGACTGATTGTCACACCACAGCTTCATCTTGGCTCCTTGATCCAGCTTCAGCTCCACCAGCATATTCTTCAACCATAGCAGCTCTGCAACTCCCAAGGCCATAGCTCTGTACTCTGTTTCAGCTGTCGATCTGGCCACCACAGGCTGCTTCTTACTCCTCCAGGAGACCAAGTTACCTCCTACAAATATGCAATATCCCGATGTAGACCTCCTGTCATCAGCACAACTAGTCCAGTCAGAATCACAGTAGCCCTCGATGCTCACGTGATTGTTCTTCCTGAACATTAGTCCCTTCCCGGGAGCACCTTTCAAGTACCTCAGAATCTGGTACACTGCCTCCATATGACCCTTCCGTGGGTCATGCATGTAGCGGCTCACCACACTTACTGCAAAGCAGATATCAGGACGTGTGTGGCTCAAATAGATCAACTTGCCAACCAGTCTCTGGTATCTGTCCCGATCAACTGGTTCTCCAGCCTCAGCATCAATCTTGAACCTCTGATCTATTGGTGTCGCTACAGGTTTGCACCCCAACATCCCAGTTTATGTGAGAAGGTCCAGTGCATACTTCCTTTAAGAGAGAACAATCCCCTCTGCTTCTCGAGCAATCTCAATCCCAAGGAAGTACCGAAGAAGGCCGAGATCCTTCACCTCGAATTCCTTGCCAAACTTTCCTTTGAGTTTGGCGATCTCCTGCTCATCATCTCCTGTGATAATCATATCGTCCACATACACCACAAGCATGGTGATGTGGCCTCCACTCCGACGGAAGAACACAGTATGATCAGCATTGATCTGCTGATATCCCATCCCTATCATCGCCCTTCTGAATCTGTCAAACCACGCTCGAGGAGACTGCTTCAATCCATAGAGGGACTTCTTCAACCTGCAGACCTTGCCTACTGTCTGATTGGTGCCAAATCCTGGTGGTATCTCCATGTACACCTCCTCCACTAGATCTTCGTGAAGAAACGCATTCTTTACATCCAGTTGGTGTAGCTTCCATCCACCATTCGCTGCCAGAGAAATCAGAGTCCTGACAGTGCTCATCTTTGCAACTGGTGCAAAGGTCTCGTCATAGTCGATGCCGTACGTCTGACTGTATCCTTTGGCTACTAGTCGAGCTTTGTAGCGCTCAACATGTCCATCTGGGTTCTGCTTCACGGTAAAGACCCACTTGCATCCAACTGCTCTCTTCCCCTCTGGCAGTCTCACAAGCTCCCAAGTGTGGTTCTTCTCCAGAGCTCCCAACTCCTCGTGCATTGCCGCTTTCCACTTTGGATCGTTCTTGGCAACCTGCCAATTGTTAGGTACAGTAATACTATCCAAAGATGCTATAAATGCTCCATGAGAAGAAGGGATATGGTCATAAGAAACAAACTGAGCAATATCCCAACCATATCTGTTTGGAGGATTTCCTGCATTGCTGCGAGTGGTCCTCCGTACAGATAGTGGTGTGGGAGGAGTAGAAGTAGGAGGAATGATATCTTGTGAAGGAGGGGGTATCACCTGAAGGGGGGTTGGTGTCGGTGCCTCAGGAGTTGGGACGAACGCAGGCAAGGGACTTGGCACTGGCACTGTCGGTACTGGTCCTGCAGTTTGCTTCTCTCTCCTGCTGTAGGTAAGTAACTCTCCCTGAGCCGTAGGCCTAACACCTTCACCTTCTTGTCCCTTCTCCGTGCCTCCGTGCCAAACTTCTAAATCGGTTACCACCAAGTTCTCCATCTCCCCTTCTCGTCTAATACTGACAGTATTAGGCGTGTTGTGTGAAGTTCCGTCCTGGCGATAATATGGCTCATGCTCCCGAAAGTGGACATCCATACTGACAAACTTCTTCTTCTCTACTGGACTCCAGCACACATACCCCTTCTGGGTCGCCGAGTAGCCTACGAAGATGCATTTGACCGCTCTAGGGTCAAGTTTCCCAACTGATGGCCTGTTGTCCTTCACAAAACACACACACCCAAACACCTTCAGTGGGAGTATCCCACTATTATTGCCTTGCAATACCTCACATGGGGACTTCCATCCGAGGACCTTCGAGGGCATCCTGTTGATGAGTTGAGCTGCTGTCAACACTGCATGCCCCCACAGACTCTGTGGGACATTCATGTCGATCATCATACTTCTTGCAACCTCCAGAAGGTGTCTGTTTTTCCTTTCTGCAACTCCATTTTGTGCTGGTGTGTATGCACAGGTGGTCTGATGCTGTATTCCGTGTGTTGACAAGTATTCTGCAAGCGTCCTGTTGGTATACTCCGTTCCATTGTCAGACCTCAGTACCTTCACAACTGCTTTGTACTGAGTCTGGACATGCTTATGGAAATCCCGAAAACAAGCAGGTACATCATTCTTATTTTTCATCAAATATAACCAGGTAACACGAGAGGCACACTCAATGAAAGAAACAAAGTACTTATAACCATTCATAGTGTTAGTAGCACATGGACCCCAGACATAAGAATGTACTACCTCAAAAGCAAAAGTGCTCCTATGACCCGTGCCAACATATGAGCTCCTAGTAAGTTTTTCTAACTCGCACGCATCACATACTAATTTCTCTTTATTTGTTTTTGCATAAATCTCTGGATACAACTTACTTAGAGTATCAAAGAAAGAATGTCCCATCCTCCGATGATGGAGTATCAAGGTATCCTCAGTCCTCTGCTGCAGTCCTTCCATGCCAGCCTTCTCTGCCATAGATACCAATGCTGAGTCCAGTCCTTCTCGATCTAGGTACCACAGTCCCTCATGCCAAGTGCCAGTCCCAAGTCTTCGTCCTGTCCCTTTCTCCTGGAAGGTCGCCTTAGGAATATCAAAAGAAACAATGCATTTAAGTTGGAGGATTATAGAACTAATGGACAAGAGACTCACTGGAAAGGATGGAGCATGTAAAACATTGGATAATCTTACTGAACCTGTACAATTAACAGTACCCTTACCGACCACTGGCTGGAAAGTGCCATCAGCTGTCTGAATGTTGTCTGCTGATGCTAGGTGAGTGAAGGGAGAAAACTCACTAGCATTCCCCGTCACATGCCAAGATGCTCCCGAGTCGATAATCCAGTCTGATGATTTAAGGGAAGAGATAGACGCAAGGGCAAGTGATTCGTCAGTACCTTCTGATGGATGGACATACATGGCAGCGTTGTCCCTAACAAAGAATGAGGTGGACGCCTCCTCTGTTCTATTCCTCATGTCTCCCAGTGCCTGGTCCTCCACAGTAAAGGTGCCATCAGCTTCTCCGTTCCCTTCTGATATCAGGAGGTTCGCTCGATAACCTCCTCAGCCGCCTCGTCTACCCCCTCGACCATGACCACGTCCTCCATTATATCCTCGTCCGCCGAACGGTCCTCGTCCACCACCTGAATCTCCCTCCCTAGGTGGTTTGGTACAAGCATACCGATGATGACCCATCTTCCCACAGTTGTAGCACTGCCGGTTATGCTGCCAGGGCTCTCCCTTAGATCCTGTGTTACCTGAGCTGGTGATCGCTAGTGCTGACTTTGCTTCGGGGGGACCAGCTGTCCCGGCTTGCAGCCTGATGCGTGTCTCCTCCTGGATCATGGCTGAGATAGCCTCCTCAAGGCTAGGGATCTTTAGTTGGGCTAGAAGTAGGGCTGTCCTCTGTGCGAAAGCTGCAGTCAGCCCTTTGAGGAACTTCATCGTCCTCTCCTGCAGACACACCTGTCTCTCCTTACACTTAGGGCCCCCGCAGCTCGCCCGATCTGAGGAGTGATCATAATCCAACCACAGACGCTCCAACTCCGTGGCATACTCTTGCACCGTCTTCTCTCCCTGTACGGTGTCATCAATCTCCCCCTTTATCTGGAAGACCCGTAAGTTGTTCTCCATACCATCATAAGTCCTTCTCAACTTCTCCCACACATCTTTCACCATCTCAATACCGTCTACTGTGGCGGCAATAGACTGGACTAAGGAGTTGAGAAGCCAGATGTAGATCACCATATGAGTGGACTTCCACTCATCGCGTCCTGTCGAGCCCTCGTCCGGCTCTGTCGTCTCGCCCGTCAGGAACCCCTCCATATTTTTTCCTGCGAGGGTTCTTCTCACCCGCCGTGACCAACTCAGATAGGTGGCTGGTCCATCTAATTTCAGATCGATGGAGGGAAGCTTCAACTCCGGCGACGTTCGTGTCGTGTTCTCACCAGCCGACATCGTCAACAACTTCATCAACGTCACCACCTCTGCAGAATCTAGCTTCTTGATGATCTCCTTCATCGATGCGTCGTCTATCCAATCACGTCACGTCCGCTCCATGACTCACGCTCGTCCTCGTCGTCCGCTCCTAGATCCGAACATGTCCCCCCTTTTCCAGATCTAGGCATCCCTATTAGACGCTGTCTCGTGCTGGTACGGAGGAGGCGGCAGCACGCATGTCACAGCCGCCGTCGCAGCAGCAGTCGCAGCAGCCGCAGCAGCAGTAGTAGCCGCAGCAGTAGCGGGACGGGGCAGCAACAGCGAAGGGCGGCCTGCGAAGGGCGGAGAAGGGAAGAAGGGGGGGCGTGGAAGAGTTCGGTGGAGGAGATCTAGGAAATCCTCCTGTGGGTTTGTGGAAGCTTGGTGACAGCTAGGGTTTGTAGAAACTTGGCTCTGATACCATGTTGAAATTAGTTGATTATTTTATTGATCGTCTCATTGGCATTATATAGCCTTACAGTCATTAATACAATGATCTCAATCATTATGACAATAATCTCATAATGGAATATCCTGTGACATATTCTGGCATCCCAAATATGTCCTCAGGATATTCCCATGTGCTTATACTATACTTAAATATGACACCCAACATACCATATCAACACTTGAACATTAATAAATTGTTGTTATGTACTCTAGAAAAACTAATGTTATAAATTTCGGTAGGCAGAGTCGGTGCGCCAGAGGGCCGACTAGCGCCTAGGCGCCGAACTGAATTTTTTTTCTTTTATGTGTGTATATATATATATATGTTAAGTTTATATATAAACTCTCCTTAGCCAATTGGTCAGTTGGAGTGAGTATGTGTGGTGGGCGGTTGGTAGGTCCTGGGTTCATGTAATTATGTAAACAATTTCTTTTCTTTCTTCTTATATACTCCTCCCCATCTCTCTCTCTCTCTCTTACTCTCCCCTCTCCTCTCCCACCGCCACCACCACCCCTCTTCTCTCCCACCGTACCGCCACCAACTCCGCCGCCACTACCACCACCACCGCCACCACCAGCAGCAACAACGCCGCCACTGGAGCCGCCGTCACCACCACCACCGTAGTCGGCCGTACTCTGGCGAGGTAATTTTTTTAAATTTTTTTAATTTCAAGACCGTCTAGGGGCCGCCTAGGCATGCCTAGCGGTGCCTAGCGCCTAGGACCTCTTCGGTGCGACCGGCTCGGCCTAGGCGGCAGCTTAGACCAACTTTTAGAACACTGAGAAAAATATCTCACAAATATAAGCAGAAGCAATTGTTGGGTCTTCGCCGCCCCCAATGATGATGAACATGAATCTAACAAGAAAAAGACATTCCTTAGCTAAAGCAGACTTGATGGCATCTGCACGCAATGAAACTGTTGAAGTGGCACACAATGAACCTAGTAAAGTGGCACGCAATGAACCTACTAAAGTGGCATGCAATCAACCTACTAAAGTTGCAAAATTGTATGAGCTGCTTGACTGGGAGGGCAACTGTCTTGCAATTGCAAAGGAGGTAGTAGATCCAATCCCTCGGGGTATATGTCATGGCTATGTCTTGGAACATGATGAATTGAAGGTGAGAATGGTTACACGAAAGGTGTTCTCTGCAAACATTTACAAGGCCGATAAAAATCCATAATCGAAGAAAATTGGAGAAGTTGGCTTCGGCGATTTCCTTGTGTGGAACAACCTTCGTCAAATACATGGAGCTATAGTAAGTCCTCTTTTTTCTTCATTATAATTCTAGTATTACAAAAAAAAATTCCAAATAATATCATTTTTATTAGATCCTCACTTTAATAACCAAAGCATATGGTCCATAACACTTTTAGTTGTTCGGCAATATTAACCTGGGTTATAGCCTGCTAGTACTAGCTGCTGCTAAAATTAACCTGAATTTTAATTACTAAGAGAAAGAAAAGTATACATTGAAATGAAAAAAGAACTACTATAAAATTAAATACGCTCATCTTTTAGAGTTTAGATAAATATTCTCATCTATTAGAGTTTAGATAAAAATAAATTATTTCTACCTGAACAAAGAATAAATGGACCAACTTGACATAAACAGGGTAACTTGTTATTATGATACAAATAAATTATTTCAAACTCAAGTTTTTTGTTTTACAACAAAAATAAATTGGAATATTGCTACTTTAGTTAGCCTTATCAATAGGATAAAACAATTTACTCTTAGTTTTCATGGAATGTTAAGCATGATGATATGCCTAATAGTTCTTTTCTGGAGCCTGCTCCTTTTGGCCAGTCAATTTTGGCCTGTGATGATTTTAGTTCGTACCCAAACAATTTGACATCTTAGTTTAGTAGTGATATGGTAAGATTATCTAATTGATGGCTATGTGTTAGTGCTTTGTTTCAATTTTGTCTTATTTGCAGAGTTATAATTTATGAATAAGCTGTATCTTAATCAAACTAACACATGTCAGTGCTACTAGATTCTTGTGATTCATGATCCAAATTACATTTAACCCTTTTATCTAAATTAAGACTACAAATAAGCAAATCATCTCTGGAGCTCGACATGGTGTGCTAAAATATCAACTAAACTTCATTAGCACGAAGCTTAAGCATGGAAATGAACTCGATTTTCTTAATGTCGAGCTTGAAAAGTGGAAGATTGGCTTGTGAGCTTGTGAACAAGTTAGACTCATGATGTTCAATGAGTGTACTTGTGGCTTGGATCAAACTATATTAACTTGACCATGATTTGCTTTGACTTAAAGTTTTATATACTTATTTTTTAAAGGAGATGCCATGACCCAAAAGTAAAATTGATATTGCTAGTGTTGATACAGGACAATTCCCAACCTCCAGCCTATTGTGCTTTTCCCTATATTGCATGTACAATTAACTCAGCTCGACTCAAACCATCGAGTCGAGCTGTTCATGAGCTTTTTTGGAGACAAGACGAACTGCTCATGAGCTTGCTTTAGCTTGAACACCATTTTTAAGCTCAAGTTTGATCTAGGCTCAATATTTTCAAGCCCTAAAGGAACCAAGCCTGGACATACCAAGCTTGACTTGGCTCTATTGCAGCCTAATTAAGGTTCAACACTCATCATGACAATAAGGTATATTGTTTGTCAAGTTTGATGTGAAACAAGTATACTAGTCTTTCATATACATTTCTTCAAAAAGAAACACTTCTATTCCAACATTTTTCTAAGATAACAAATCTCTTTTGGCTATGCAAACTTTAAAATAGGAATCTCTTTTGGTTGTGCATTAACTATTTTCATTTTTATATGAAGTTGAAAATGAGTTTTATTTATCCAAGAACTTGGATATTGCAATTTGCAATTAGTGGTTACTTAGGGTCATTTATGTTTGGATTAGGACTCTAAAATTTTGTGATGCTTTTTCTTCTTGTTATTTGAAGTTCTTCTCCTTTAGTATCGATGTTCAGTTTCTTGTTAGTTCATAATTTGTATACTTGAACATAGATTTTAACATGTTTCATAATGTTACATGCAGGTGTTGCTTAGTTGTCGTTGTTCAAATCTCCATCATTCGGTTGGAGAATAATTTTGGGATTGTGTTTCAAAGAACTAATTTTTGATGAGATTGAGACCCAAGTAGGTGTACTATAGAAGTTGGGTCATCCATCAGTTCATCTAGGAGGGAGTTTGATGGTGCTTGATTTTAAATTGCCCTAGTTTTATGTTGAATATTAGAAACTAGAGATGAATGTTACCATATTTTGTACTTCTATAAAAATTTGAAGTATTTCAATTTGTTTGGTGAATTATTGCTCGCTTGTGCGAAGCTTTAGCTGCTGTTTCTCTTGTGATGTTTATATTGTTGTTTGGAAGGAATGTTTTGACTGCTGTTTGGAATAATCTATTAAAGTGTTATTTGTTTTAAAAGAGTAACATTGTGGATCCCTGGAAGAGATGTTTTGCATGTGTTAATACTTAATTTGCTTAAGTATTCTCTCATTGATTGTAGCACCACTTATTGTGTTTCCATGTTTAGTTTATAAGATTTAATTGTGGTTCAATATGATTGGAATGCTAAAGTAAAATTAAAAAATAAATAGGAACGTTCATAAAGTGTTGCAAAATAGCCATAAGAATAATGTAAAAGTGTTGCAAATTATATTTAGGAACGGGATTAAAGCATTTCAAAATGACATTTAGAAACGTTTTAAAGATGTTCCAAAACTAATTTAGAAACGCATTATTTATGTTCTAAAAATCGGCTTTTGGAACGCCTACTAAATGTTCCAAGCTAAATTTAGGAACGCTTAATAATTGTTCCAAATATTGCAACGTCACATTTAGGAACGGTTAGGATATGTTCCTAAAAATCGTAGGAACATATAAAAATTGTTCCTAAATGCCTTTTTTGGTGTAGTGACCAGCGTCCTAAGGCGCATAGTACAGGGAATCCAGGGTAGGGGTATACGAGGCCCTGTTGATAGCAGCCTTGCTTGGAGGAGACTCCATGCGCCTATGATCAGCGCATCTCTTTGGGCCTTGATGGCGCTGGATGCGCGCATGCGGGAACTTGGCGCAGATCCTCTTAGCCCCAGCTTCGGAGGGAGAGATATGATGCGCATCCATCTTGTGCGCATCTGCCGATGAAGTCGGTGACATCTCTGGAGCGGAGTTTGGGTCTGGCACAACGACTTTAGCAACCCATATTCTGCGAACTTTTTGAGGTCATGCGGGCCTCGGCAAGGAACTCGACTTGTTGGCGGAGTACAGGTCAACCGCGTGTACGACTGCGGTGTGGGTTGATGATGCATCGGGTACCAACCTCGGGATTGGCATAGGAGCACTAACATCCCGAATTTTGTGAGTCATGTGAGGTCGTACGGGCCTCATGGTAGAGTTTGGCTTGTCCAGCGTGTCTTCGAACGCCTGTTGGTCGAAGCGGACGACCAACATCCTCTGAGTCGAACCTATCTTGGTCACGTCGGATTGCGTCACCATCTTCTCGCTGGAGAAGAAGCTCTTCCCCAGCAGAGTGTCATTTTTGCCGACATCGTAAAATAAATATTATTTTCGGTAAAGGTTTACAATTCTTATTTATTGTAAATTGACAAAGAGTACAAGAGAAATCCTATACAAGAGCATCTAAGTATAAAAGATCTGGACAAATGTGACGATAGAGATCGAGCACTACAGCGGCTCCTTTACTCCGTTGACGATCTGGGACCAAGGGGGGTTGACCAGGCTTCGGCGGCACTCTGTCTCTTTCTCCTTCTCCTTTTTTTGTAGAGGCGGCTGGCTCTGCTTCCTCTTTCTTTTACGTGTGTGTGGATGGATCCCCCTCTCCTTTTGTCATGTGGGAAAAATGTTCACTATTTATAGCTCTGGAGAGAGGCGTTCATGCGTGCATTATATGCTACCGAGCGGCGGCGCATGCTGATGTTAGCGGCGCATGGAGCCCCATGCTGCCACATGTTCAGCTGAGATCTGGGGTTGCCGATGTCCTAATACTCATGAGACGTGTCAAAGTTGATTATAATTGCACCTTGGGAGTACGTCCGCCTCGCGCATGAAAATGGTGTAATAGTGGCGCATGGCTCTACTTGACGGATGGGTACACGTAATATGATTAGTGGCTCATGGCACTACTTGGCGCATGGGAACACTAACACGTTTAGTGGTGCATTGCACAGCTTGGCACATGGAGACACTAACACGTTTAGTGGCGCATGGCACTGCTTGGCACTTGACCTGTGTTCTCTTTGGCTAATGGGTAGAGATTTTCCATGCTTCTACACTCCTGAGCCCACATATCAACTTCAAAAGGCTCGAATAAATGGTCATCTTCTTCAACTTGGTCCACTGACTCCATGTTGACTGATAGTGCTTGTTTTAAGATCTCACCAAGACTTCTGTCAGAATTCCAGATATAACATTCATATGAATGTGAATGAGTTTCCTCTTCTATATTCGAGCTTTCGGGAGTTGAAGGAGGAGTAACATAACCTAGACCACTACACATATGTTGGTAGTAAGTCTCAAAATTTTCTTTTAGAGCAAAGTGGTGTAACGGTAAATGTCGTCCTTTGTCGAAGTTGAGGCCTTTGTCACTTTTCAGATCTTAGCCCATCTTCTGAATGATGTTCTTGGCTATTTGACTATAACGATAGAGTTGCATCCTGCCTACATCCTTTTCAGGTTCATCATCGAGTAACTTTATACGTATATTAGCTCTGCCAAAGATTATCGGCTCACTACAAGAAAATGGGTCTTTTGTGTCGCCTTATAGCGACGACATATACCAACCGTCGCCAAAAAGGTCTTTTGCGACGACTTCTTAAAGTGTGGCAAAAATATCTTTTGCGTCCCATTTTTGCGACGACTTTTATATGTTGGTCGCAAAATCTTCTTTTGTGTCGCTTTTATGCGACGACATCATATTTGTGTCGTAAAAAAGTATTTTTGCGTCTACGATTTTGCGACAGTTGTTTATTTTGGTCGCAAAAAATTGTGTTGTGTCACTTTCTCGCGACGACTTTACTTTGATGCCGCAATAAATACTTTTGCTTCCCCTTTGGTGTGACGATTGTTTTTGTAGTCGCAAAACTTTCTTTTTGCATCGCTTTATTACTACGACTTTTTATCTAAGTTGTAAAAACTTCTTTTATGTTTTTTATGACGGTATATTTTTTATAGTCACATTTTTTTTGTTTTAAAAAATTTATTTTTTCTTTATTTTTCTTTTAAATTAAATTTTTTTTAAAATCTTTTTTCATTTTTATACTTTTTTTATGTTTTTATTTTTTATTTTCTCATTTTTGTGACTTTGTTTTTTTGTTTTTTACTTTTAAAAAATAAATTATTTTTAATTTCATTTTTTCCCCTTAAAATCTTTTTTGTTTCCTTCTTTTCTCCATTTTTTAATTTTTGTATTGTTTTATACTTTTTTTTTTAAAAATCCTTTTACTTTTCTGATTTAGTTTTTTGTTTTTAAATTTTTAAAAAAATTAGTGTTTTAAAATTTTTATTTTTTTATTTATTCCTTCTTCTTCTTTTTTTGAAATTTGTTTTCTTTTAGGTTGGGTAAGTTTCACATCGGGGTGAGTTTGGGTTAAGTTCAGTATGGATCATTTCGTAAAAATTAATGTATGAGTAGAAAAATTATAATGTCAATTGGATTTAAACCACGTTCTCTTGAATACTAACATATCACCATAACCAACTATGTTATAAAAAGTCACAAACAAAGAGTAACAATTATTAAATATATTTAATCATCAATAAATCAAAATTAATTTATTAATTTTATATGAACTATATATTTTTGGGAATATTTATATCTTCACGAAACATGGAATATATTTCCGAGAATATTTATATATTTCACCAAACATGAGAATATTTATATCACCTGGCCTTGGCTCTATCGTCGTTTGACCAAGATTCTCTGCCCCTGACAATCGTGCCATGGGGAGGAGATCGAACTCTAGCTAGGCCGAGCTCCTATTGATCTTCACATCGTTGACCTTCTTCATCTCTGACCTCCAGATTAGAGCCCCTCCTTTACCATTCTTTTTCCTTCGCCTCGATTAGAAATCCTCGTTATCGACGGGTCCCTCACCATCGAGCGCCGACAACTGCGACATCGTCTCGAACCCCTTCTCCGTCTTTAGTCAACTCCCTCCACTGCCCTTTTGTCTTCAGTGCTGATCACGATAAGTGGAACCTCTCTCTCTCAGGCTCCTTCCTCGTCATATACGGCTCGACGATGTCTACGACCGTCCCATCACCAAAGTTGCTGTCAACCCCCTCTTTGCAACCCTTCTCCTTTCCCATCTCCAGATCGAGCCTTTGCCAGCAACTTCTCGCCATTGATCTAGGTCGGCTAACGATTGCTGGCCTCGCCATATAAGAATTTGGATCTCTCCCAGATTAGAGTCCGTCCTATTTTTCGGTCCTGTAAACCCTTTGTCCTCCCCCTCCACCCCAAATCTTGTTTTCCATATATTTTTAATTATTTAGGCTTTATAAAGAATAGGTAAAAGACCTAAGTAAAATAAATAAGTGCTAATATCCCTATTTTATATATATATATATATATATATATATATATATATATATATATATATATACTTATAATGAGATTTAAAAATTGTTTAAAATTGAGACGTCTAAATCGTTTGTAAATTCTCCACCATTTATTAAAAAAATTTAATATTACGTAAAAAATTGTTAGAAAAAATTAAATTTATCATAAATAATATCATGGGATATTGAACATAAGCAACCAAGGAGATTGTCACTCATTTTAACCACATAAGTTAGAAAAAATATTTGTTTATAGTTTGATAATATTATGTAATTAAAAATTAGATAAAAAAATATTTTTAATTATGTGAGGTCATAAGTACGGCTTAAACGTCTAAGCCGTTTCAAGCATTGTGAAAGGTCAAAAAATTTATATTCAACCCGCTCTCTTTGTTTAGGCTTTTGATAAGGGCACTACATACTTTACTTGGGGCTAGCCCAGGATTGGGACTAGCCCATTAATGAATAGAGTTTACTCATACTAGCCCAAACTTTAAACCCTCCTCCTAAACCCTCAAAACCCCACCGGAGCCCTCCCCCCTCCTCCCTTTCTTGCAGGAGCCTTCCTCCTCCACTTCCTCCTCCTCCTCCTTGTCGATGGCTCCCAAAGTCTCGAAAGAATCAAGGTACAATTCTTTCTTCTCCTTGTTCTATCGCATTTAGAAAATTTTCCAAATTTTTTATAAATTTCTATTGCATTTCAAAAATTTTGAGTGGTTATCTTTCCATTCTTCAAATGAGGGCATACAAGTCCTGAATGTAGTTTAGGATGTAGTTTAGACGTTTATCTGGATGCTCGTACCCGATTTTAGGGCATACAATTTTGACATTCGTCGAATGTATCGAGCAGAATCGAGCGGGACTGTAGAAATTTCTGCAGTCCTATATAGATTTAGGACTGTAGAAATTTTACAGTCCTAAATGTATAAAGGACTGTAGAAATTTTAACAGTCCTAAATAATTTAGGACTGTAAAAATCTCTGCAGTCCTGTATACATATACGACTGTTGAAATTTTTATAGTCCTGAATGTTAAATTAATTTAGGATGTTAAAATAAATTTTTTTTTGTCTTACAGTCACGACCCTCGGAAGGGCACTGAGGATGAAGATATCATCAGAAGACACCCTACTGCGTCGATGCGTAAGGAACGCAATGTTCCGCGTACTATTGAACCAGCTCTCACTATCCGCGACCCCGAGGCACGCCCTGAAGTTAGGAAACGTCGACTGGCGAAGAAGACTGTCACTTGTTCGTAAAGACGTGCTCCTCCTAGTACTTAGGGTTCTTCTTCTTCCTCCGATGAGGACATGCCAAATGTCCCAAATCGGCCAACTGATGGTTCAGGACCTTCTCAGCATGCAGATAGTCCTGTCGAGAGTCTCCCACAAACTCTCGAAAACTGGGCTACTGATGGTTCAGGACCTTCTCAGCAGCCAGATAGTCCAGTCGAGACTCGTCCAAACGGTTGCTCTATGTTACCGTCGATCGAGAACCATATTGCATACCAAATATGGAACAATCCGGTAAGTACATTACATTATGATAATTTTATATATAGTTGTAAGTCCATCCAATTATTTATAGATAAGTACATTTTATATAGAGGTATAACTTCATCCAATTGTTTACTTTTTAGGAGAATTCTCGTATGTTAACGGTGATAAAACACGGCAAAAAATGTAATACATGGAGGTTTGAATTATTGGAAGACGATGTGAAAGCTAAAATTATTCCCACCGGTTTATAATATTTGGGTAACTACTCATATACGACGGTGGATAATGCATTGATATCAGCATTTGTAGAACGATGGCATCCAGAACACACTTTCCATCTACCAAACGGGGAGTTGACGATTATCCTTGATGACGTCCATCATATATTGGGACTTAGGGTTGATGGTTGAGTCATAATGAATCATACTTTTGATGAGTAGAGCATCAACTTTTACAACCATATCGTGGATTATGTATCAGGGTGTTTGGGAGTTGATGCCACTAGTTTTACCACTCTTCGAGAATTCAAGAAGTCGTACGGACTTCCTTTAAAATATTTGGAGGAGATATTCGCTGATCCGGATAATAGCGATAATGTGGCCCGTGGATATATGCAGTTCATCTTAGGGGTTGTCGGCATTACGGATAAGTCTGGAACGTCCATACATGCCAAATATCTCCTGAATTTGGACAACATAGACACGGTGGAAGAAATATCTTGGAGAAGCGGTATACTAGCATACCTTTACCGCGAGCTTGGTGCGGCATCCCGCGTGGCTTCGAAGACAATATTCGGATGCCAGACTCTACTCCATGTATAGATATATCTTTGTCAACTTGTATACATAATTAAAAATTTTGTTGTTAATTTTTGGACTAATATTTTTTTAACTTGGTTACGTGAAGGCATGGATATACGAGCACTTTCCAACCCTGCAGCGGGCTAAACTGAACCGAGGGTATGACGAGCACCTTCCTAGAATGTGCAGATGGAAGCCAACTAAGGAAGATGCCAAACGTCCACACACATTGGCCGCCCTACGGAATGCACTCGAAGATATGACGATAGAAGAGGTGAATTGAGACCTAAATTTTTAATATTTGGTAATAATTGACTAAATTACGTTATGCTAAATTTTATGCGTTACAGATTGTTTGGGATCCATATCGTGATTACGACAGGCTAGTCGTCCATTGCAACCAGTCGCTTTATATCACGGTCTGATAAGTTGTCATAAAATTGAGGAGGCTTATATGCCTGATAAAGTGCTCCATCAGTTTGGCTACGTACAAATAGTCCCAAAGCGCACATTGAAAATGATAACTGCTCCGTGAGATACAAAATCGCTAAACTATATTCCTGCGACGTTCAACTGGGTCTCGAACTTCTTCACCGAGTGGCAACGTCACGTTATTAGAGACACTGAACGGCAAGCAGCAGTAAATATGACGGAATGTAGCGACGACTACCTCGCCTACTACGCTGGTGTCGGACTACCTACGTTGTTCAAACACGGAGGCGATATTGTGCGTGTACCTTCAGATCTTTCTGCCAAATCGGTCTAGTATACTGCATTGGTCAAGATGGTGAGCCAACTTCTTCACTTTCAGTTTGATATATGTAAATGTTTATAACCTAACAAATTTTTTTAATTCTCATGAATAGGCTAGGAAAGTGAAAAAGTTGGAAAGAAGCCTCGTAAGTTGCCAGGGTACGAATTATATGGCAATCAATGACGAGCTACAACAAATCGACAACGCTCAAGATTTCCCTTTCTTGGAAAATAGAGAGCAACGTACAAAGAGGCGACATGAAGTTTAGGCCCTGTTTGAAGACTTGTAAAACTTTGCTACAATTTGTGTTTTGAGACATGTAAAACTTATAAGTTTGAAAGTTTGACTTGTAAAACTTTGCTACAATTGGTTATTTTTTAAGTTTGGTACAATATTCTACAATTTGTGTTAAATTTTGCTACATACAGTTGTTAAATGTGCAGAGGCAGGGGCCAAAAACTTGGACTGTCAAATTTTGGACAGTCCTGAAAGCTATCAGGACTGTCAAAAAAATGACAGTCCTAGTTTTATATAAAATTTTGCAGAGGCAGTGGGTTCAAATTAGGACTGTCAAAATTTTGACAGTCCTCATAGCTTGTAGGACTGTCAAAATCCTGACAGTCATAGTTTTATATATATTCTCCAGTGGGTTAGATTTAGGACTGTCTTTTATATATATTTTTCAGTGGGTTAGATTTAGGACTGTCAAAATTATGACAGTCCTCATTGCTTGTGGGACTGTCAAAATCCTGACAGTCCTAGTTTTACATATAATTGTGCAGAGACAGTGGGTTAAGATTAGGACTGTCAAAATTTTGACAGTCCTAATTTCTTGTAGGACTGTCAAAATTCTGACAGTCCTAGTTTTATATAAAAAATTTAGTGGGTTAAAATTAGGACTGTCAGAATGTTGACAGTCCTCTTAGCTTGTGGGACTGTCAAAATTTTGACAGTCCTCATTGCTTGTGGGACTGTCAAAATCCTGACAGTCCTAGTTTTACATATAAATGTGCAGAGATAGTGGGTTAAGATTAGGACTGTCAGAATTTTGACAGTCCTAATTTCTTGTAGGATTGTCAAAATCCTGACAGTCCTAGTTTTATATAAAATTTTCAGTGGGTTAAAATTAGGACTGTCAGAATTTTGACAGTCCTCTTAGCTTGTGGGACTGTCAAAATTTTGGCAGTCCTCATTTCTTGTGGGACTGTCAAAATCCTGTCTGTCCTAGTTTTACATATAAATGTGCAGAGACAGTGGGTTAAGATTAGGACTATCAAAATTTTGACAGTCCAGTTAGCTTGTGGGACTGTCCAGAATTTGATAGTCCTAGTTTTATACATATTTTGACTCATTGCGCAACATACAGTTAAATATACAGTTCTAGTTTTATTTCTTTCATTGCACAACATACAGTTCAATATACAGTTCATCATACATGGCTCATTGCACAACATACAGTATAAGATGTATCAATCGATTAGAATATCAAAGTAGTCCTTCGGCAAGATTTTTGGATCCTCCATCTTCATCATCTTCTTATAGGCAGCAATTGCATCCGTGTAGGATGTCGTCCATGCGATCGCTTCCTCTGGTGCGTGTTTATACCAAAGCGTAGAAGGTGGAGGAATAGAAGAATGACCGATCAACCTTGGGATGACAAAGTGTTGTCCGACAAGCCCTATCGAACATAGATTGGATAGTCCGTGTTCGGCCGGGGGAGCGCACATTAGAAAGAAAGTAATGTTAATGCCTTGTGAGATAATTACAATAGATATCTTATACCTATTAGAGAATACGTATGCAGCAGGCGGGACATCCATGTAATGGTCTGGTCCGGTAACTGTTTCCGTACAAGGTATGCTTGCCAACAAATTTTCAATAATTTCTTCCCCGAGTATCTGCCTATAGAAGGGTAGTCGAGACTCCAACTCCTCGTACAACTCTTCCCTAACCTGTCTCCATCCTGCTTCAACTGAATAGCCTAGTTGTCTTGCTAGTGCATGATATCCACAATGGCCATCCTTAGGAACATCAACAATAAACTAAATGAAATCCCGTATCTCAGGTAGAATTTTTTTAATGTGTAGACTATATGAATCAGAGAAGTTATCTAAACCCTCTTCCGTGACTGCATCGTTCGTTTTCTGTTTCTTTCCCCTTCGAATAGTAAGCTTACTCTTTTTCTGCGAAAATATCACACTTTCGATAACCGACTTTGCCTCAACTTGCTCCAAATTGCGTTCAATATGTTCAAACAAGGATAGATCTCTTTTAGTTGACTCCTTCTCCTTCTTTTTTTGCTCTACTCATTCTTGAGTGTGGTCTTCCCTTAGGAGTTCGAACAACAGATGGTTCTTACAATTTAGTTATTTCCGGGACTGCAAATTCTTGGATTTTAACCTCAATGGATCTTCTCTCCGGTTTCGATGCGACACATCACCTTGCGTGCAGGAGTTTTACTTGTGACAAACAAAAGAAATTATCTTGAACTTCCACCGTCGACATTATCGACAACTGTCTCCAACGTTGATCAACAACATCTATTGGAATAGGTATGTATAGATTCACGATGATATTCATTAATCTCATGTGCACAAGGAAGACCGAGTGAATGTCGATATGAACAACCGTAAACCTCGGGATCATAACCAACCGACTTCGACCTACCAATCTTCTCAAACAATAAGCCCAAGGCCTTGTGAGATACTATATGGATTAAACCATCCAAGAGGTGTTCATGCTTGTATTCATGCTTTGCAATATTGAGGCTCATCTCAAATGATGCTACAATCTTGTTCACCGTGGAAATAATCATCAAATGAATCGATTGCCAAACGGAGACAAAATTATCGACCGATGACCGTAGATATCTTTTTAAACTTGAGTGTGATCCTTTGACCCGGTTCGTTGTGATTGTGCCATAATGCTTCACCATGTTCGTCCATGCTAAGAAGAATTGTTCTTTATGTGGTTCTAGCCAAGTATCTTTGATATAAGATATGCATGTCGGGTTACTCGTCTCCCACTTTTGTTGGAACATGTACCATGCTGTGTCGTAGCTGTCTGTAGTATTTGCTCTCCATACAAGACTCCAATCACTGTAGAATTCTTCGAAGCGAAGCATGTCGATTTTACCGTCCACATTTTCAAAATTTCTCTTGCATTGAGCTTGGATATTTCGATTTATATGCCAAGTGCATAGTAGTCTATGCACATGAGAAAATACAATATCTATAGCATTTATCAGCACATATTCTCTATCGGTAACAAAAATAGAGGGCTCTTTGTATCCTGTGTAAAGGGATTGTAGTTTCCTCAACGCCCATGTGTAATCCTCTACTGTCTCACTCTTCATAAAACAAAAAGCGACTGCAAATATTTTTCCCGTAGACGTAAATCCAACAACGTGAAAAAGAGGCATCTTGAACTTGTTGGTCTTATATGTACAATCAAGGACCAACACGTTTGCGAAGGACCAAGCCAAGTGTGTGCAATCAGGATGAGCCCAAAACAATGAAAGGAGTTCAACAATTTGTGGATGTCTTCTATGGTACTCAACGTAGTGATGCTCCCCAAGCAACTTCAATACTTGCTGCATCGCCATTCTTCCTTTCATACTATTGTATTTCGCTCTGGCCAAACTATTATAGATCGTCCTCATGGTTGACTTGTTCCCATCTTCTTTTTGTCGTACGGTAGAATAAAATTTTTCGGTGCAACTCCGGAAAGGAACAATTCTTCAACCAACTTTCTCTCATCCTCCTTCAACCGTGCCACGAAGACATAACCCATAAGTGTCACTGGAATAGGATGATTGTGTCTTCCATTCTTAACTTCGATTATCCACTTCACATCTTCTACTTTTAAAATCAATATCTTAAATGGACAACCACATTTTCTCGTCCCAACATTTTTCTTAGGGATTTTTTTTTCAACAACACCATTTTTTTTATGATGCTCCCTGAACACACCTCCTCTTTCGCAGCCCAGCTCTATATATTTTCGGCCCGGCAGAGATCTGATGGATCTTGCAATGACAATTACTATGTTATATCGTCTTCCAACTTCTCTGCACCAATCTAATGCTTATTCCTGGGATGCAAATTGAATATCCGTTGAGAATATATCCTCCACATCAACCCCAATAGCAGGATGTACCACAACATCTGTACAAGGTTGGTCCTATAACCAATATAAAATAATCTAAAAATTAATAACTTCAAATAATTGGCAATTCAAATAATTTACAGTCTTTAAGATTCAGGATTGTCACTATTTTGACAGTCCACTTAGTATATAGGACTGTCGAAATTATGACAGTCCTGTATTTATATAGGACTGTCTAATTTTATACGATCCTTACACGATGACTGTCGAAATAGGGTTATCGTTTTACGTACCGTACGTGCTTCGGAATAACCGACATGTTCTTTGGAAGGACCAGAGTGCATATTTAATGGATTGCATGATCCGACTTCTTCATCGAAGATAATTTCATGCATCGCTCCTACAATAGTCAAATAAAACTAAATCTTTTTGTGACAATCGCAAAACTTATTCATCGTATGTTGTCGAAGACATACCGGAAAAATATTCGTTGGACAATCACCAAAGCAAAATTTTCTTCCACTTGGGACCACAACTATCAAAATCCAAATTTAGGTTTAGATTTTTGGACTTGGAGAATGAGAGTTTCTTCATGTGAGGGTGAAAAACAAAGAATAGAAATTATTTTTACTTATATAACTTGGTGTGGACTAGTCCTAAATAACTTTTAGGAGTGACAAACTTGTAATTTTTGGTAAAATTTTAATGGACTATCCCCAAGTAAAATGTGTAGTGCCCTTATCAGTAGCCTTTGTTTACTCCCCCCTCTCTCCTTTCACTTCAGCTCTCCTCCTCCTCCTCCTCCTCCTCCTCTCTCCCCTTCCAAGCCCAAATCCGCTCCCTCCATCGGATCCTTCCTCGACGACTCCAAATCCAAGACCTGGTTCGTCGACAACTCAATGGAGCCATCATCGACGGCCTCTCCCAGGGCATTTCCGCCGAATCCGCCTCCGACAACTATTATCTCGGCCTCAGTCCAAGGGCATGGACTACTACTTGTGTTCCCATTGATCACTAGGTCCTTCGAGTTTCTTGGAGCTATTTTGATTCACTCAGAATCGGACACGACGGACATCGACTACTACTTGTGTTCGTACTACTGCAGGAGAGCATATCAGTTCGAGCTCTCAAAGTGATCGGTAAGCCTTCTTAAAAACATCATCTTTTGTTTTGAATGTTTAATTCCTTTTCTTGCTCACCAACCGTTCGACACAAGTTCCCAGAGAGCAGTTGTCGGCAACGGCAACGAATTCAGGCGATAAGGACGATCGAACGTGTAGCTCACAATATAGTATCAATCTCTTAATTCTAATTTTTTTTTTTCCTTCCGTGAGATCAACTGTTCTTAATCGGTTTTGATTTGAGTTAAATATGGTCAACTCTGTGTTCGGACACAAAAGAAGCATTTTCCTAGTGCCAGGCATCTTTTGTTTGTAGAAATGTCAAAAAGATTGAATTTTTCTTCCTTTTTTCCCAGATGGGTCGAGCACGAGCCGATGGAGATAGAGAGCGTTAAGATGTGCATGTCGAAGGCTCTGGACATGGCGACGGAGGACGGGTACAACTTCGTCGGAATTATGTGTGTCTGGTGTTTAGTTGGGAATTATTTGGAAGATGGATATATACTATTCCTGGTTAGATTAGTGACATATATTCAGTGAAGTAGCAAACTCTTGTGCTTCTATTTCTTTTCCATGATGTGTCTGGTGTTTAGTTGGGAATTATGTGAATTTGTTTGTGAAGTCTTGTCTCGTCCCATCGAATTTGAATCTCTTTTTGTTGGCAAACTGCATTCATCCAAGGAACGTAGACATTATAATTCTAATTTCTCCTCAAGTGTTACCCTCAAGCATGTGTAGTATTGGAAATATTGATCTATGGAAATTTATATTGATATGTTTCAGATATGATTTTCGAGTCAGTAGGGAATTAAATGTTCCGTTGTTGCAAATCTTATACCCAATTTTAAGTATAGCTCTGTCTGTGTCTCGAGTAATTATTTCATCTTTATTTGTTAAGCTATAAAGGTTCATGCTAAAGAAGTCTTCTGCCATTTCAGGGTTAAAACATTTTCCGTTTGCGAACCGTATACCACTTCTTTTTGATCAAGGGGCTGATGTTGTTACAAGAACTGCCATAAAAAGAATCAAGTAAGCTAATGTTTTATTTCATTAGCTGAATTAGTTTATATTCTTCCTATTTCTCAATCTTTGCAAGTTCAGTGATTATTGTCTCAATTTATAGTTGGAATAGCTACAAGGTTAATCAGGCTCAGGATAAGATTGGTGTGTTCGTAAGCATTGTAAGCACAAAAATACCCTTTAAAGGAACTGGAAAGGAATATATTGGTGATGATATAACTGAGATTTCTTCGGCTGTCAAGGTAACCATATTTCTTTTCCTCTTTATAGCCTCGATGAATGTAAACTGACCCAGCAAACACTTTTCTACGCTATAATGCAGTCTGCAATTCAACAGTGCTGTATTCAACTAAAATCTAAGATAGTGAAGAAGCTTCATGCTCGTGAACGGCAGGAAAGGAAGCGGAATCTAACTAGGTAATATATGCAGATGTAGAATACTGTAAGCATCATTCTTTGATTTCTTGACAATACATCTTGTGACAGATTAATAGAGGTGGTATCAACTATTCCTTTTAGTATTATTCACTCTAGCTGATCTCTGTGTCATCCTCCTAATACTAATCCTCATTCGGAACTTTTCTCATGTTTTGTGGAGTATGGAGCACAAGTCTTGTAATGAGAAAGCTCCTTGAAGAACCAGCTTTTATGGCCAGATTTCAACCTTTAAGCCGACCATTAGGTTCTTTACCAAAAGAATTATAAGCAAGAGAGAGGCTGGCATGAAACATATGGGGCGATTGTCAGGTAGGGAAGAAATCTTGTGGGTCATGCAGTTCGATCTTACGCAATGTAGAGAAACCCCTCAAGATTCTTATGGATTAAATACGAACTAAATGTGGAAGCCAGCTAATATTTGCTAAGGAATTGTATCTAACAAAATGAAACAATATGAGCCACAAAGACCCAACACTGTGGTTTTAACTATAAAATTTGTCATACTCTGGTTACACCTAAAGCCAATCCTTTTTGGATAATTTGGAAACACGTTTCTTGTTTTGGAAATACTAGTTTCAAAACCTAAACTCCATTGGTCGCTCTATGTTGGTCACGGGATGCTGTGGTAAGTTTGAGTCAGCCATGATGGCTTTTGTTTGCTTCATAAGTTTATTGTATTACTCATCTGGGTACAGGATGAAAGAATATTGGCTTGGAAGTTTAGTGCCGTGGGGAATTGCTTTGAGGCGGCTGCATTACTTATCGGTCATCGGCTCGCTGTTATTTTGATGGTGGTGGGATCTTCTCGGCTATACTCTGGTTCCATGGACCATATGATCAGAGTATGATACTGTATAACCTGCTTTCTTTTTTTCTTATTCATTTATTTATTTTGAAATTATTATATGTAATCTTTTGTATCTACGTCATTGCCTTTGCATCCGAACAGTTTGTTGGCTCTAACATGAGACGGTGCAGGTACAGTCGCTTCCCAGAATGATTGTTACTGATGAAATAGGAAAACAGGTTCAACCATTTATTTGAATTTACCTTAGTAGAATATAACATATCTTGTTGTCCTTTCAACTTTTGTTTGAAGCATTTTCTTGATATTGTTGGTTTGTCAAGTTCTCACTTGAAGCAACAGGTTCAACTCAAAATAATGTCTCTTGGCGTATATGATGCTTCAAATGATAAATTATATTCAACTTTCAAGTCAATAAAAGAGCGAGATAAGCATTTTGCTAATTGCTATTGCCTTATGTTTAACAGTGTCATCAAGGATTAAAGCCAGGGTCTTGGCAGATGATGTATTTTTTTATCCTTCCATCATGGCAATCAATTATTGTTTAATATTTAACTTCTGACACTTGCTATCTATGGATGAAGTGTATTTTTCTGAATCTCAGGATAAAGATCGAACTGAAACAGTAATGAATCTCTACACATAGATAGTTGACGATCCATTAACATCGCAACTTGAGAACATAGTTTATGCAATTTCTCTCCTCATAAGTAACTCAAAAATCATCTGCCAATTCAGACCATCTGCACAATCCAGTGAGCTAATTGATCAATTTACAGCATCCTGCTCTTACAAAACAACCCGACATTACTTGTTGCTGTCCCCTCATCTTCCCAAGGCACGTGTTAACTTGTGTGTGGCTTGTGATATCCAAAATCCAGAACATAAAGGAGGAATTCAAATCTCTAAATATCTTGGCAGCCTATTTAAATTAGAGATGCTAAGTTTAAGGTTTGTTTTCATATACAGGTATTATATCTGCACACTGCATTTTTCCATTTGCCAATATAATTGTTAAACCAAATCATTTCTCTTAGGGACATGTAATATTTTTTCAGCAATGGAGAGACGCTAGAAAGACTCTAGTTATGACTTGCTCTCTTCGTACCGTCTTCGTGGTGCTGTCGTAGTTGGTGAATGGGCGGTAAAGAATATACTTGAGCTTCATCCTAGCTCAAGTTCACCGTATGTGCTTCTGTCCGATCTGTATGCTTCAGATGCGAGATAGGATAATGTTGCGGAGGCGAGGAAGTTGCTAAAGAGCAGTGGGGTAAAGAAGGAGCCTGGACGTAGCTTGATTGCAGTGAATGGCATCTTTGAAAAATTTACTGTAGGGGACTTATCCCATGCAAGAATAGAAGAGATGATAGAAGCATTGGACGACTTAAATCTTAAGGTAGAGAAGTTACATTTGTAATTAGATTCATTTTTTTGCATCACATATTTGAGTTATGTCATATATAGATTTCTTACCTATGCCAACACTTGATATATTAGAAGAGAATTGTAGATCAAAAACTTACTAGATCCATACCATTTGAACTTGGTACCTTAATTCTAACAGAACATGTACACTTCAGTAAAAACATTGGAAGAAAAACTTGATTGGGACCTTTGGTTTTTCGTCGCTCTCAGCCTTCTTCCTAATCAAATTGTAGATAATTCTACATTTGGTTTCTTTGTATGGTGGAAACACAAGGCAGTAAATGAAACCTGTTAAACTGATGACTATTTCTCTCGTATAATCTAAAAAAAATATTTGTTACCTTGTACTGTAATCACTTACTTTAATATTTCATACTGTTTTATTTCTATAGATAGTATTGTTGAAATTAGTTGATTATTTTATTGATTGTCTCATTGGCATTATATAGCCTTACAGTCATTAATACAATGATCTCAATCATTATGACAATAATCTCATAATGGAATATCCTGTGACATATTCTGGCATCCCAAATATGTCCTCAGGATATTCCCATGTGCTTATACTATACTTAAATATGACACCCAACATACCATATCAATGCTCCCCCTCAAGATGGGCGAAAAGATATTCACTAAGCCCATCTTGTCACATCCTCTAATCATGCTCACTGAGGCGAGTCCCTTGGTTAGTCCACTGCTACTTGATCGCTGGTTGGAACATGGCCAAGCTCCAGTAATCCACTATCCAACTTCTCTTTGATGAAGAATCTATCAATCTCGATGTGTTTGGTCCTGTCATGCTGTACTGGATTGTTGGCGATACTAATAGCTGACTGATTGTCACTCCACAGCTTCATCTTGGCTCCTTGATCTAGCTTCAGCTCCACCAGCATATTCTTCAACCATAGCAGCTCTGCAACTCCCAAGGCCATAGCTCTGTACTCTGCTTCAGCTGTCGATCTGGCCACCATAGACTGTTTCTTACTCTTCCAGGAGACCAAGTTATCTCCTACAAATATGCAATATCCCGAAGTAGACCTCCTGTCATCAGCACAACTAGCCCAGTCAGAATCACAGTAGCCCTCGATGCTCACGTGATTGTTCTTCCTGAATATTAGTCCCTTCCCGGGAGCACCTTTCAAGTACCTCAGAATCTGGTACACTGCATCCATATGACCCTTCCGTGGATCATGCATGTAGCGGCTCACCACACTTACTGCAAAACAGATATCAGGACGTGTGTGGCTCAAATAGATCAACTTGCCAACCAGTCTCTGGTATCTGTCCCGATCAACTGGTTCTCCAGCCTCAGCATCAATCTTGAACCTCTGATCTATTGGTGTCGCTGCAGGTTTGCACCCCAACATCTCAGTTTCTGTGAGAAGGTCCAGTGCATACTTCCTTTGAGAGAGAACAATCCCCTCTGCTTCTCGAGCAATTTCAATCCCAAGGAAGTACCGAAGAAGGCCGAGATCCTTCACCTCGAATTCCTTGCCAAGCTTTCCTTTGAGTTGGGCGATCTACTGCTCATCATCTCCTGTGATAATCATATCGTCCACATACACCGCAAGCATGGTGATGTGGCCTCCACTCCGACGGAAGAACACAGTATGATCATCATTGATTTGCTGATATCCCATCCCAATCATCGTCCTTCTGAATCTGTCAAACCACGCTCGATGAGACTGCTTCAGTCCATAGAGGGACTTCTTTAACCTGCAGACCTTGCCCACTGTCTGATTGGTGCCAAATCCTGGTGGTATCTCCATGTACACCTCCTCCACTAGATCTCCGTGAAGAAACGCATTCTTCACATCCAGTTGGTGTAGCTTTCATCCACCATTCGCTGCCAGAGAAATCAGAGTCCTGACAGTGCTCATCTTTGCAACTGGTGCAAAGGTCTCGTCATAGTCGATGCCGTACGTCTGACTGTATCCTTTGGCTACTAATCGAGCTTTGTAGCGCTCAACCTGTCCATCTGGGTTCTGCTTCACGGTAAAGACCCACTTGCATCCAACTGCTCTCTTCCCCTCTGGCAGTCTCACAAGCTCCCAAGTGTGGTTCTTCTCCAGAGCTCCCAACTCCTCGTGCATTGCCGCTTTCCACTTTGGATCGTTCTTGGCAACCTGCCAATTGTTAGGTACAGTAATACTATCCAAAGATGCTATAAATGCTCCATGAGAAGAAGGGATATGGTCATAAGAAACAAACTGAGCAATATCCCAACCATATCTGTTTGGAGGATTTCCTGCATTGCTGCGAGTGGTCCTCCGTACAGATAGTGGTGTGGGAGGAGTAGAAGTAGGAGGAATGATATCTTGTGAAGGAGGGGGTATCACCTGAAGGGGGGTTGGTGTCGGTGCCTCAGGAGTTGGGACGAACGCAGGCAAGGGACTTGGCACTGGCACTGTCGGTACTGGTCCTGCAGTTTGCTTCTCTCTCCTGCTGTAGGTAAGTAACTCTCCCTGAGCCGTAGGCCTAACACCTTCACCTTCTTGTCCCTTCTCCGTGCCTCCGTACCAAACTTCTAAATCGGTTACCACCAAGTTCTCCATCTCCCCTTCTCGTCTAATACTGACAGTATTAGGCGTGTTGTGTGAAGTTCCGTCCTGGCGGTAATATGGCTCATGCTCCCGAAAGTGGACATCCATACTGACAAACTTCTTCTTCTCTACTGGACTCCAGCACACATACCCCTTCTGGGTCGCCGAGTAGCCTACGAAGATGCATTTGACCGCTCTAGGGTCAAGTTTCCCAACTGATGGCCTGTTGTCCTTCACAAAACACACACACCCAAACACCTTCAGTGGGAGTATCCCACTATTATTGCCTTGCAATACCTCACATGGGGACTTCCATCCGAGGACCTTCGAGGGCATCCTGTTGATGAGTTGAGCTGCTGTCAACACTGCATGCCCCCACAGACTTTGTGGGACATTCATGTCGATCATCATACTTCTTGCAACCTCCAGAAGGTGTCTGTTTTTCCTTTCTGCAACTCCATTTTGTGCTGGTGTGTATGCACAGGTGGTCTGATGCTGTATTCCGTGTGTTGACAAGTATTCTGCAAGCGTCCTGTTGGTATACTCCGTTCCATTGTCAGACCTCAGTACCTTCACAACTGCTTTGTACTGAGTCTGGACATGCTTATGGAAATCCCGAAAACAAGCAGGTACATCATTCTTATTTTTCATCAAATATAACCAGGTGACACGAGAGGCACACTCAATGAAAGAAACAAAGTACTTATAACCATTCATAGTGTTAGTAGCACATGGACCCCAGACATCAGAATGTACTACCTCAAAAGCAAAAGTGCTCCTATGACCCGTGCCAACATATGAGCTCCTAGTAAGTTTTCCTAACTCGCACGCATCACATACTAATTTCTCTTTATTTGTTTTTGCATAAATCTCTGGATACAACTTACTTAGAGTATCAAAGGAAGAATGTCCCATCCTCCGATGATGGAGTATCAAGGTATTCTCAGTCCTCTGTTGCAGTCCTTTCGTGCCAGCCTTCTCTGCCATAGATACCAATGCTGAGTCCAGTCCTTCTCGATCTAGGTACCACAGTCCCTCATGCCAAGTGCCAGTCCTAAGTCTTCGTCCTGTCCCTTTCTCCTGGAAGGTCACCTTAGGAATATCAAAAGAAACAATGCATTTAAGTTGGAGGATTATAGAACTAATGGACAAGAGACTGACTGGAAATGATGGAGCATGTAAAACATTGGATAATCTTACTGAACCTGTACAATTAACAGTACCCTTACCGACCACTGGCTGAAAAGTGCCATCAGCTGTCTGAATGCTGTCTGCTGATGCTAGGTGAGTGTAGGAAGAAAACTCACTAGCATTTTCCGTCACATGCCGAGATGCTCCCGAGTCGATAATCCAGTCTAATGATTTAAGGGAAGAGATAGACGCAAGGGCAAGTGATTCGTCAGTACCTTCTGATGGATGGGCATATATGACAGCGTTGCCCCTAACAAAGAATGAGGTGGACGCCTCCTCTGTTTTACTCCTCATGTCTCCCAGTGCCTGGTCCTCCACAGTAAATGTGCCATCAGCTTCTCCGTTCCCTTCTGATATCAGGAGGTTCGCCAGATAACCTCCTCGGCCGCCTCGTCTACTCCCTCGACCACGACTACGTCCTCTATTATATCCTCGTCCGCCGAACGGTCCTCGTCCACCACCTGAATCTCCCTCCCTGGGTGGTTTGGTACAAGCATACCGATGATGACCCATCTCCCCACAGTTGTAGCACTGTCGGTTATGCTGCCAGGGCTCTCCCTTAGATCCTGTGTTACCTGAGCTGGTGATCGCTAGTGCTGACTTTGCTTCAGGGGGACCACCTGTCCCGGCTTGCAGCCTGATGCGTGTCTCCTCCTGGATCATGGCTGAGATAGCCTCCTCAAGGCTAGGGATCTTTGGTTGGGCTAGAAGTAGGGCCGTCCTCTGTGCGAAAGCTGCAGTCAGCCCTTTGAGGAACTTCATCGTCCTCTTCTGCAGACACACCTGTCTCTCCTTACACTTAGGGCCCCCGCAGCTCGCCCGATCTGAGGAGTGATCATAATCCAACCACAGACGCTCCAACTCCGTGGCATACTCCTGCACCGTCTTCTCTCCCTGTACGGTGTCATCAATCTCCCCCTTTATCTGGAAGACCCGTAAGTTGTTCCCCACACCATCATAGGTCCTTCTCAACTTCTCCCACACATCTTTCACCATCTCAATACCGTCTACTGTGGCGGCAATAGACTGGACTAAGGAGTTGAGAAGCCAGATGTAGATCACCATATGAGTGGACTTCCACTCATCGCGTCCTATCGAGCCCTCGTCCGGCTTTGTCGTCTCGCCCGTCAGGAACCCCTCCATGTTTTTTCCTGCGAGGGTTCTTCTCACCCGCCGTGACCAACTCAGATAGGTGGCTGGTCCATCTAATTTCAGATCGATGGAGGGAAGCTTCAACTCCGGCGACGTTCGTGTCGTGTTCTCCCCAGCCGACATCGTCAACAACTTCATCAACGTCGCCACCTCTGCAGAATCTAGCTTCTTGATGATCTCCTCCATCGATGCGTCGTCTATCCAATCACGTCACATCCGCTCCACGACTCACGCTCGTCCTCGTCGTCCGCTCCTAGATCCGAACATGTCGTCCCATTTTTCAGATCTAGGCATCTCTATTAGGCGCTGTCTCGTGCTGGTGCGGAGGAGGCGGCAGCACGCATGTCACAGCCGCCGTCGCAGCAGCAGCAGCAGTCGCAGCAGCCGCAGCAGCAGTAGTAGCGGGACGGGGCAGCAACAGCGAAGGGCGGCCTGCGAAGGGCGAAGAAGGGGGGGGGGGGGGACGTGGAAGAGTTCGGTGGAGGAGATATAGGAAATCTTCCTGTGGGTTTGTGGAAGCTTGGTGACGGCTAGGGTTTGTGGAAACTTGGCTCGATACCATGTTGAAATTAGTTGATTATTTTATTGATTGTCTCATTGGCATTAGATAGCCTTACAGTCATTAATACAATTATCTCAATCATTATGACAATAATCTCATAATGGAATATCCTGTGACATATTCTGGCATCCCAAATATGTCCTCAGGATATTCCCATGTGCTTATACTATACTTAAATATGACACCCAACATACCATATCAATAAGTATCTAGCATTTGCTGGGTTTGTATTGTGATTGTGGAGTCCTTTCTCCTGCGGATGGCATGAAAATTTGAGAAAACTCTACATTATGACGGATGATGCAGTATCGCTTAACATAAAAGATGACAACACTACATTTTGCGCTTTTTCTTATTTCGAGGTCAATTTTATGCCCTTCTTCTTCTTCTTAGATTATGGATACAGTTATCTAATACTGTTATACACTTCTTCATTTGTTACATTTGATACATTTGTTACACTGAGGATAGTTGCGACTATTAACAACTTTGGCTCACCTTTCTGACTTATTTTTGGTTTATGTGGTCGATCATTTCAAAATTGTCTTTCGATAACATGTGTAAGTAAACTGGTGATATATTGCATGGAGTCCATTTTTGTTCACCCACAAATACTAGAGTGTTTGTTCATCCTCCAATATAAAATGCATACGTGGCATCTTTATCCAAACAAAACTATCTTGCAAGTGGTTTTGTTCATCAACCAAGGTGGTTTTGATTTTGAAAATGCCACATGTGCATTTTCTATTGGAGGGTGAACAAATATCCTAGTATTTGTGGGTGAACAAAAATGGACTCATATTGCATGACACATGTTGGTATTCTCTTTGAGAGAGTAAGTGATGGATTTATTAGAACATCTTATGCTTTAATTGGCACTCCTTTTAAAGCTTGCCAGCAAGGTATTGGTGTTGTGGTAGCTTTGGAAACTGCTATTCGAGGTGCTCCTGCTACAGTTGTCGCTTATGTCACAACTTTTGCTCGAGATGTCTATTGCTCCTTTATTATGAATTAGTATTATTAGTAATTAGGAGATGCGCCTAGGTTGCGTTTCTTAAATTGATGATGTACCTGGTTGTTGTAACCTCTTTAATACATATTATATACTTTTGGAACTGGATTAAATGATATTTTAATTTGAAATGAATGTTTTAAGCGTTTCTTTATTTGATGATGTATTTGGTTTAGATTTTTTTGAAATTGAGCAGTATTGAGTATTGTTTTTTATAACGTATTGAAAAGTGATGTATATATGCATTACAATTATAAAAGCTTGAATTTTCTATTTATAATGTTTTGAAAATAAGTGTTATTTATATGAATCTTATTTATAACACATGGGTAAATAAGTGTTATATATGTTTGTCTTATTTATAACATTTTTAGGAAAGTGTAATATATGTACATAACATTTATGATGCTTTTAGAAACAATTATAACATTGGTTTTCATAATGCCCGAGGGCTTACGAGAAAGTGTAATAAAATGTCATATATGACACTTTTTAGTCGTCATAAAAATATTTTTTTGTTGTAGTTGCAAAAGTTTGGTGACGGCCTTTACCCCTTAGCTAATACATTTAGCCACTCGAGCAACAAACCGTCGTTAAAGGGCGTTGCTAAATATTTACGTCAATCACTTGCCATCGTTAATACGGGTAGCTACGCAAGCAACCATCCGTCACCAAAGAGTGTCGTTAAAGCTTAACGTCAGCTATTTACCGGCGCCAAAACTTTTTGCCACGCAACCAAAAGAGACCCTTTGTTTGCCGTCGGAAAATCCGTCGCAAATAGTATTTACGACGGCAAAAATACAGTTGCGACGGTTTTTTAAGGGACGCAAAAGGCCCATTTCTTGTAGTGGCTTATCTCCCTTCTTACTTGCTAGAACTTGAAAGTAAGAATCTTTGTAGGGGAGGCACAATGTCCTTGCTTGGCAAAACAGCATACATAGGGATCCACAATAGTATAACGCATCCAGGAAGTCTCTAAAGACAAATCGACACCGAAGTAGTTCAAAGCGTCGCCTTTATTGACAAGGTACAAGACTTTCTTATCCGAGATTACATCACTGGAGGGATCAGTACCGGGCTGCACATTTATGTACTCCTCAAGTGTAGCGCTAACCCTAGCGTCAACTATAGCTCTAGTGAGGTCAATCACTAGTGGATGGTCAGGTTTAGGATGACTTTTATGACGAAGGTTGACAACAAAAGGCTCTGTGGTGCGGCATATAATAGAGAGTTCTATTACTAACGGATAATCAACCTTCTCGCTAGTAGTTGATTTGTAAAGGTCTACCACCAATGGCTCTGTTATGTTGGTAAGACTTTTCAAGTGGATCACAAGAGGACCATCCTGGGCTGAATCGACTTTAGCTTCGTTGTTAGCATCATCATTAGCTTCCACTTCAAGATATTCAGGCTTGTATAGGACAGAGTCGGAATAATAAGTTTCGAATCCTTTGAACGGGTCAACATCGATAAACTCCATTCAGACTACCCCCCTGACTATCCACATAGTTGAAGCATTGATATAGATTGGAGGGCACAATCATATGTTTTGGAGGGCACAATCATATGTTTATGGATCCACGGTCACCTTAGCAGAACATTGTAGGAGATAAAGGAAGTGACCTCAGTGCGAAGATCGTCTATTTGACATTTACGGCAAATTTTATTTTTTCCATATAATAGCTTTCTCCTAGCGTTGAATCCCATAATTATAGTGTGGGTGGTTGAAAGCTGATGCATCAGAATCCCTAAAACTAGTAGAAGACTCCATGGGATAATGCTAAACGAAAAGCCCATATCGATGTACACGTGATCCACTTTGTTGATTCAGATGAAACCCGTATAATATAATGGTCTATTATATCGGTTGTTCTTCAGCAGCATATCTTCTTGTGAGAAGGTTATCTTGGGTATCAGCAGGATCCTAAGTAGGCAACGTGATTTTTGCTAGGTAGGATTCAGCAGGATGCTTCGCTCAGGGCATCACGCGTCTCTTTGGAAAGATGAAGCATCTCAAAGATAGATAACTTTGTCGGTGTATTGGCAAGATGTGCCAACTTGTCGAGTCCCTGAGGAGTATTCTTCTTCAAGGATTTATCAAATCGAGCCTCTTTTTGTTTAGTTTTATCTGTTTTCGTTGGCTTGGATGGGCCTACCTCAGGAGCATTTGGGGCAGCAGGTGCAAATGGAGTAGGAATAGCCTCCTCCTGGGTTGGCTCATAATTTGTGAATAGGCCTTGCCAGACCTATTTTCTCACGAAAATACTTCGTCGGCTGTTGAAGAGATAGGAAGTACCATGTGACATGGTTTACTCTTCATCTTCTTTTGTTTCGGTTTGGAACTAGAGAAAGCAATCTCTTGTTCCATTTTTTCCACAATGTCGGGATAAACCCACATGACTTCACTGCAAGGAGTAGTGAGGGAAACCATGACTTGTGCTTTATCGCGGGTTGGTGGAAGATTGATTATCTTTATTGTTGCTTTTGGTATCAGGATGACACCATCTTGAACTTCCAATGCTAAAAAATTACCAAACTACAAGGATACCATATTGGTCGTGACCTTCTTTTTGTCGATGTGGAGTGTGACAGCTTTGGAATCTACCAGTTACTGTATTTTTCTTTTTTATACGTAGCAATCCGTGGTGGCATGATGCACATATCGATAAAATAAAAAATATTTTGGGTCATTGGTGCGACCCGCTTATTTAGGCCTTCTGTTGTCGGGCAGCTTCAGTCTGTTGCACTTCATCAGAATATAGAAGATGTCAACTACATCTTCATCATAGAAGGTGAAATCTTTGGGTTTCAGATCGTCCACGACTTTATACTTTGAGTGGGAAGTAGATTTGGAAATATCAACAGTAAGTGACTCATTTCCTTTGCTGTTGTGATTAAGATTGTTGCTACTTTGGGGATGCTTGCCCTGTCATCAAAGTCGAGTGGCTTGAACCCGATTAATTATAGGTCGACAACTGACTTTTCAGCAATATCAGTACTCCCGATAAAAGTTTGCCAATGGTCAAATTGGGCTGGTCCTAAACAGAACTTCATCGTTGGAAGAAGATTGTGTCTGCAGGTGTCAATTAGCATAGTATGTGGAACTCTTGGAGGTAACTTCAAGGCAAGCCCCGAAAACGTTCAATGAAGTCACGTGCTGGCTCCTTCTCCCTTTGTTTTATAGAGACGAGAGTAGACATGGTGACATCTATTTCATCTTCATAAAATATGGCGAGAAACATTCTTTCCAAGTCTTTGAAGGTCTTAATATAGTCATTTGGTAGACTACAAAACTACTCAAAGACTACCCCCTGAAAGGTGCTAATAAACAACTTTGTGAGTAGTGTATTGTCCCTTGGTATATGCAAAGTCTGGGAATGGAAGTAGAGCAGATGTTGACGAGGTGACTTCATTCCATCATAGGGAACCAACGATTACAGTTTGTACTTTGGCGGACAAACGACGTTGTCCCATTTAGGAGGATATAGTTGTGATACCCCAAGTTTTTGAAGTTCATCTTTGTTGTTCATGGAGCAAACTTGAGCTTAAAATGCACGAAATATCTCAGTTCATGTCAATTGGTTGTGTAGCTCTGGTCGGTTGTATAATCGTATGTTGGACCTTCATTAGTTGTGGTGCAAATGTTTGACGTACCCCCTGTCCGGGGTTTCTTGTAGAATTCTGATTATCTTCTACCTCCGGGGATGGCTATACATGAGGTGCTGGTACTGCTGTGGCGTTTGCCACACTAAGAGTTGTTGTGCAATATGTAGTACGATAAATATATCTCGAACTGCGGCTTCCAGATTATCAAGGCGTTGATCTATGCAGGCCACATTACTAATTTTTGGTTCCTCACTAGTTGCATATACACTGACTTCTTTACTGTCAAAGGAAGGAGTAATGAACTGAACAGTTTATTCATAGTCTATACTCTTCGCTTCAGATTCCTGAGATATGCTGTCCTCAGGTAGAATCGTGATGCTATGCGTTTTCTCTCCCGCTTGATTATAACCTAAGGTATGTAGTGCTTCGTCTTCATGGGAAGACCTGCTCCTGGAATGAGTATGTTGATATACCTCTTCGGTAGAGTCAATATGCTGGTTGATTCTAGGTCTTCTTCTACCATGAGAGGAAGACGGAAGAACGAATGCACCTCTATGAGACATGCTGGATGCAATGGAAGGGGCATTTTATCTTGGGTTCTGGCCACCAGAAGGAGACCTCCTTTCCATGTATGCAGAGGCAACATGCAAATATTCATTATCTCAATCATTTCCTTGTCGACTAAAATGTTGTTCAGTTGACGAAGTATAGTACAATCAGTCAAACACAGACCGTCTATTTGATGATTCAACTACTTTGGTAGAGTCAATATGCTGGTTGATTCTAGGTTTTCTTCTACCATGAGAGGAAGACGGAAGAACGAATGCACCTCTATGAGACATGCTTGATGCAATGGAAGGGACATTTTATCTTGGGTTCTGGCCACCAGAAGGAGACCTCCTTTCCATGTATGCAGAGGCAACATGCAAATATTCATTATCTCAATCATTTCCTTGTCGACTAAAATGTTGTTCAGTTGACGAAGTATAGTACAATCAGTCAAACACAGACCGTCTATTTGATGATTCAACTACTTTGGCACAATAGGAGTTGATTACAATGTTATAGCAATGATGCTTGTAAGGAAGCACCACTGCTTGAGTAGAACACTCTTTCTATACGTTTATGATTAAGTACACCCCGTAAATCAAGAGAAAAAGAATGCAAACTTGCCCTCTGAATTATTTCCTATGCTCACATTTTACCTGTGCGAGAAACTTTGATTCTTGTATAAGCAAAACCTTAACCACGTAGCCCATATAGCTTCCTATCTTCTACGCATAGAAAATGCAATGGAGATTGATTTCTTGTATGAAAACAAGTAGGGTTGTCTACTTGAACTAGCTGGATTCGAGACGCTATCTTTTGTGCATGCAACTTTTCATATTGAGGCATTGAATTCCCATCTCTGTTTGGAGGGAAAATATCTCCAATTCAAAAATCCGCTCGGAGAGCGGGAGCTTGACTCCCACTTCCATTGTAAGTGACGTACTTTGCGCGTAGATTTTCCTTTCTGCCACTAGTGGTCAGAGCTGATAGGTCTTTCGTTCAAGTATTCTACATATTTTGCTGATTTTGCAGAATTTGATTTAGATGTTTTCCAATAATATTCTTGGCATCGTGAACATCCTTTTGCAAAGAATATTCTGATTTGCATCAAGTTTGTGGTTGCAAGGATGTCGCAACTTCTTTCCCTTGTCGGGCATACTGGCATGACCAAGGATGTTGTCTACCGATCATGGACTTGAGTGATCAAAGCGGAGCTGCAAACGAGTTATTCCTCGTTGCCAGAGGCCGTTATGTTCTTTCTGTTGTTGTCATCAACGTTAGGGTAAGAATAGCGAGGCATTGGTAACCAAATATGACGAGTCCTTTTAGCTTCGTGATCAATTAGGGGCTTGAGTATGTAAGTTTCTTAAGGAAAGAAATCATAAACTTGCATGCTATTTCTATATGTGTATATCTTATAACTTGCATGGGTTCTGGTGTTGAGTTAGTCTATCGAAGGTGTTTTTACCCGAGAATTTGACGGAGGGTTGCTCCTGGTGGTTATATAAACTGTTTTGGATCATGAAATACAAAGGATTAAACGTGTATTCAAATAGGAATTATGTTAGGACTATAGATTGACTCACAATAACTTTTAAAATATTTAGGTCTCAATATTTGGACTTAGGTCTCACATAGGATACAGACACACATACATGTAAGTGAAATTAAATTATCAAGTGAGATTTTTTAGAGTTTGGAACTACTTTTCCATGACAAATAATTCCATTATGAAGTGTTATTATTTCACGTATTTCACGTTGGGCCTCGAGAACACGAATCGAGATACATACATGATTCTGAAAAAGATAATAATAAGTAGAGTAAGTGTAGCTAGGTTTTATTGTGATTATAGACTATATTGAGACCATTTTGGTTAGATTATATGAAATCTGTGTAATATAATAACAAAAATAAAGCTAATCAATAGTACCTTCTTCTCAAGGCCTTGGAGTGAGATTTAGGTCATAATATGTACTGAAAATCTGTAAATCTTAATTCAATCGAGTATTAATTATATGTAACAAATGATATAATTTCTCCACATTATAATTTCTCCACATTTTCGGCTGTTTTTCGTCTACTTTTCATGATTCGCCGATCGTTGTTCGTTGTTCGTGGTCGTTCGTGGTTCGTTTATGAGATCTAAGGTTTCTACAGATTTTCATTGGTTATTCGTCGTCGGTTGAGGTTCGTTGTGAGATCTAGGGTTTCAAAGATCTCGTCTTTCTGTTGCATCTGCAAGTATGGTGGGGACCGAATCTTCTAGCGAGATTAATAGTGGTGGTGGTAGCGGAGGTGGTTCTCCTTTTACTGTTATTCATAATGATGAATTGGGAAAGTCGATTACAACGGTGAAACTCAATGGTGCGAACTACCTTGCCTGGTCCAAGTCTATCAAAGTGGTGTTAAGGGCGAAGAAGAAGTTGAAGTTTTTGACGGAGGAACCCCTGCCTGAAACTTCCGCTGAGTATGAAGATTGGATGAGTGCAGATGCATACGTTATGTCGTGGTTGTGGCATAGTATGGAACCACATATCGCTGCTAATGTTCA
This sequence comes from Iris macrosiphon, assembly GCA_036927795.1. Lineage (NCBI taxonomy): Eukaryota > Viridiplantae > Streptophyta > Magnoliopsida > Asparagales > Iridaceae > Iris > Iris macrosiphon. Next base: position 41,092,172 of record JAYESA010000010.1, on the reverse strand, counting down.
GTGGTGTGAATCAAGCAAACAGATTTGGACATCTCTAGAAGAATCATATTCGCAGAAGCGAAACATTGCCCGTATCTATGAGTTGTACGAGTTATTGTTCAATACAAAGCAAAATGGGAGGCCTGTGAATGAATATCTGGCTTCAAAGAAGGCTTTGTGGGAGGAACTGCTTCAATATCATCCTGTTACTACTGATTTGAAGGAAGCTCGCAGACAGAAGGAAGAGTTTCATGTTTCACTTATCCTAGCCGGCTTGGATCCTGCGCTCGAACCTTATAAAGCTCAAATCCTTGCTGGAGAGCAGTTACCTACGGTGGCAGATATTTTCTTCCGTCTCAATCGTTCCTTTCTGGGACAGAGTTCTGTGGTGCTGAGTACTGACTCTTCTGCCCTAGTTTCTAGTATTGTTGGTCGTGGTGGTGGACGTGGTAGTGGACGTGGCGGTAGAGATGGTGGTCGTAATTTTGGTCGAGGAGGAGGCCGTGGTGGTAGAGACAATGGTCGTGGTGGTGGCCGTGGTCAACCACGGAAGTGTAACTATTGTGGCATGCTCGGTCATGTGGAAGACTACTGTTGGGATAAGTGGGGCAAACCAGAATATGCACATCAAGTGCATGCTGAAAATATGCACTCCCAGGTCACCACTTCTGCTCCCAGAGATGATACTTCGGGTTTCAATCAGACTTCAACGTCCGATACCTCATCTCCATTTCAACAGATCCTCCAGAAGTTGAACGCGCTTGCTAATACCACCTCCCAACCTACTGCAACCATGGCACATATAGGTAATCCTGCTCTTGTGGCAACCTAGTCACCATCCACCTCTTGGGTCATCGACTCAGGAGCAAGCTCTCACATGTCTGGTATAACATCTATCTTTCATAATCGTAGTTCCATGAAACATAATATTATCTTGGCTGATGGGTCTACTCGTCCTGTGCTTGGGAAAGGTGTCATTCACCCTACTCAATCACTATCATTATTTGATTCATTATATGTGCCTAATTTTTCATTTAATTTGTTATCTGTGAGCCAGTTAACCAAATCTCTTCAATGTTCTGTGACATTTTCTCCAAATTCGTATGTTTTTCAGGACCTCAGGACGAAGAAGATGATTGGTTCGGGACATGAAAAAGATGGACTGTACTACTTGGATCTACCTGGAAAAGCCTTCACTTCTGTTTCTACTTCTCCGTTGCAGTGGCATTATCGTTTGGGACATCCGTCTTTGGCTAAGTTGCGTCAAGTTGTTCCTAGTTTGAGTCATGTTTCTAGTCTTGAATGTGAGGCTTGTCAGTTAGGCAAGCATCACCGTAGTTCATTTTCTCGTCGTAGTGAGAGTCGTCAATTAGAGTCTTTTGATCTTGTTCATTCTGATATTTGGGATCCGTCTAGAGTCAAAAGTCCGAAAGGATTTCAGTATTTTGTTATTTTTATTGATGATTGTTCCAGAATGACTTGGTGTTATTTAATGAAAGAAAGATCTGAGTTTCTAAATGTGTTATCTGTCTTTTATAATGAAGTCTATGTTCAGTTTAATAAACGTATCAAAATTCTGCGTTCTGATAATGCTTTGGAGTATACTCAATCTTCTGTGAACAGTTTCTGTGTTGATCGTGGTATGATTCATCAAACCAGTTGTGTCCACACCTCTCAACAAAATGGTATAGCCGAACGCAAACATCGACACATTTTAGATGTGGCTCGAACTCTCATGTTCAATATGCATGTCCCTAAACAGTATTGGGCAGATGCCGTTCTTACTGCATGTTATCTTATTAATCGCATGCCATCATCTGTATTAAATAACAAAGTTTTATTTACCATATTACATACAGATGTCGCACCATTTTCCTTATCTCCTCGAGTGTTTGGGTGTGTCGCTTTTATTCATAACTTGGAACCTAATCGAGATAAGTTGGCTCCTAGATCTCTGAAGTGTGTCTTTCTTGGTTATCCCCGTACTCAAAAAGGTTATCGTTGTTACAGTCCACAGTCACGCAAATATTATGTCAGTGCGGATGTTACATTCTTTGAGTCTACCCCTTTCTTTCCATCAGGAGACCGTTGTATTCCTTTTACAACAGATTTGATATCTTCCATACCACTTCCGGTCATTCCTGAATCAATTTCTGTCTCCATTCCCCATTTACAGGTTTATCAAAGATCCAAGGACAGGCCAGTGGTTCTGCAAAATTCAGCCTTCAACCAATCATCTTCCGTGCCTGAGGTTTCTGCTCCCATCACCACAGATCCAGATGATCTTCCTATTGCTCTCAGAAAAAGACGTCTTTGTACCACAAAGAATAAGCATCCCATTTCTAATTATGTTTCATTACACCGTGCTTCATCATCTTTTCATGCATTTGTTGTTTCATTGTCTTCTACTTTTATTTCCAAAACTTACAAGCAGGCTATGTCATCTTCTGGTTGGAAAAGTGCAATGGATGAGGAGATGTATGCTTTACATCAAAATCAGACTTGGGAGCTTACATCACTTCCTGTTGAAAAATAAACAGTGGGTTGTAGATGGGTGTACACTGTTAAGTATCACCATGATGGTTCTGTTGAGCGCCTCAAGGCACGGTTGGTTGCCAAAGGGTATACTCAAACATATGGCGTGGATTATATGGAGACTTTCTCTCCAGTGGCTCGGCTGAATTCAGTTCGGATTCTTATTTCTGTGGCGGTTAATCACCAATGGCCTATATATCAGCTGGACATAAATAATGCTTTCTTGCATGGTGACTTACATGAGGAGGTTTATATGGATCAACCACCGGGATATGTTGTAGCAGGAAATAAAAGACTCGTATGTCGATTGAAGAAAGCATTATATGGACTGAAACAGTCACCTCGTGCTTGGTTTGACAAGTTCAGTTCAGTTCTCATTCAGTATGGCTTTCGGCGTACCACATTAGATCATTCAGTATTTTGCCATTCTTCCTCAGCAGGTATTATAGTATTGATTGTTTATGTTGATGATATCATTATATCTGGGAGTGATCATGCTGGAATTGTGGACTTGAAGGCCTACCTTAGTCGTCAGTTTCATACTAAGGATTTGGGTCTTCTTCGCTATTTTCTTGGAATCGAGGTTGCTCGATCTAAGAAAGGTGTGTATCTGTCACAACGCAAGTATGTTCTAGACTTGCTCTCCGAGACTGGGATGTTGGAGCGTCGGCCAGTTGAGACTCCTATGGATTATCATGACAAGCTTGATGCTGACAGGGGAGAGTTATTTGAGGATGTTGGATATTATAGACGTTTGGTTGGCAAACTTATATATCTTACTGTTACTCGACCAGACATCACATATGCAGTTGGAGTAGTTAGTCAGTTTATGCATGCCCCTCGGCAACCACATTGGGAGGCTATCTCTCGCATTCTTCGATACTTGAAGGGTGCACCTGGAAAGAGTTTGTTGTACAAACCTTCCCAGTTGCTTACGGTGACTGGGTTCAGTGATGCTGATTGGGCAGGAAGTCGCAGTGATAGGAGGTCTACTTCTGGCTATTGTACGTTTGTGGGTGACAATCTTGTCACGTGACGTAGTAAGAAGCAGAATGTTGTGGCTCGTTCTAGTGCAGAGGCCGAGTACCGTGCGATGGCTCATACAGCTTCTGAGATGATGTGGGTGCAGTCTCTTCTTCATGAAATGGGAATCATGATTCCTATTCCGATGGAGATGTATTGTGATAATCAGTCGGCAATGTTTATCGCAAGTAATCCGGTGTTTCATGAGCGCACGAAGCATATCGAGGTGGATTGTCATTTTGTTCGTGATTTGTTGCTGAAGAAACAGATTGTCACTCCTTATGTTCGGTCAGAGGATCAATTAGGTGATATCCTCACCAAACCACTTGCTCGTGGTCCATTTTCTGATTTATGTAGCAAGCTGGGCATGTCTAATCTATATGCTCCTGCTTGAGGGAGGGTGTTAGAGTTATTTTATTTTGTTATTTATCATATGAGGGTATAATAGTAATTATGGGTGTATTGCATATCAATATAAATAGACATGATATGCAACCTAGGGTTTAAGGCCCTTGCAATCTCCTTTCTCATATTCTCTCTTCTCCTACTTCCTCTTCTCCTCTCCATCTCCAAACTTCACTAATGTGTTTAGCAGACGTATGTGCTTGTCGAAAATTAAAATTAATTAAAATGACACCTACCTGGTTCGATAATTAGGAATCAAATGCTCCCAAAATTTATCATGGAGCTACCTAGTATGCCCATGGTTCAGTTGTCGTTAAATAACCTTATCTATGAACTAATAGGACTGGATTAAGCCCAAGTCCAAATGTGGACAGCCATGGTATGATTTGAAACTCTTGAAAATAATCCCTTCCCTATGTAGGTTGATAATCTATGTACGCTAGGTAGGAGAACCCTAGCACAATTTTTGTGTGACTAGTTCCAAACTAACAAAATACCATGATAACTAGCTTAACAATTAAGCAATTATGCATTCTTACATGTAAAGTATTTCTTATTTAATCTAGGAGGTTACATCCTAGGATTTGAAGAATATAATCTCTAGTTTCAAGAGTTTATTATTCATATGAACTAGCTTTAAGATAGATAGTGTCTATACGCATAATCAACCATAAATCTAAACTATCATGTTAAAGACATTTAAAAAATTTAACATGATTACAGACTAAACTTGGGATAAAGATAAGAAAATCAAGTAATGATTAAAAAAATATAGAACAAATTGTGAATAATTTAAATTGCAAGATAAAGGAGTTTTACTAGGTTTTTGATGTTTGATTTGGAATTCTACTCACATTCTTCTCATCGTTTTTTGCCTTGACTTTTTCTTTTACTCTACTTTTTCTAATTTATCCTTATCCTCCTTTAATTCTTTTTTTTTTCTTTTGCAAGAAAGGATAATTGGAGCAGGTGAAGAGATTGAGATAAGAAAAGATAATAGCGTGGTGGTGGTGGTGGTGGAAGTAGGCAAAGGGGATGCGAGGGGATGTGAGGCCATGAGGAGGGGTTTGGTGGGTGCGGTGCAACGATTCCCGCATGCATGCAGGGAAAGGGCGGGCGAAGTGTCGATGCAGGGAGACGGACTGAAGTAGTGAGAGTGTGGATAGGTTGGGGGGAGGGGCAGAGAGAGAGAGAGAGAGAGAGAGAGAAATGCGAGAGAAGCTACGTGAGAGAGAGGTAGGTGACTGCTCTCTCTCTATATATCCCCTCTAATATATTTAAAAATAATAAATAGGAGACATAATGATTAAAGGGTGTGTGAAATTTCCAATTTAACCTAAGTTAATCATGTAAAGCTTCTCATGGTGACACCTAAATCCCTATGTATCTATCGAAAATTTGCAAAAAAAAAAAAAGATTTAATGAAGAGGGAATATGTAATGAGGTAAAAAAATGATTATTTATAGTAATAATAATAATAATAACAATAGTAATAATAATAACAAAATAATTATATAGAATATATAAAAATTAAATACTAAATTTATATTTATAAAATTACTAGAAAGTTTATAAAAATATATTTATTATAAAGTGTTTAGACCTTGTTTTTTGGGAGCAGGTTCCTTCCGAGCGACGTGATAGCGACGTGATTGTATATACTAGACTTTATCTAGTGATATGATTATGTATTATGATGTACTATGCTAGTATAGTATTTTTTTTTTTACTAGTTTATATAACATTTGAGACACCATACTGCTTTTCCTATTATGGTTTACTCTTACTATTTCTTGTTCGTTTGAATTGAGATACATGATATGTCAACCTTAGGATTGTCGTCTTATGTATGCTAGAGTCTTTCCACTTGTCTTTGGACAATCGTGACCGTTGTACAACAATTAGCTTTATCTCGTAAGGCGTTTCGTACGTCCCTGTCTCCTTGTATTTTAGGTCTGGGGCGCGACAAGATGTAGGTGTTGGGTGTGCCTATCCTGAGCTTTTGGGCTAGCCTGGTCAAAGTTTTCGTGCAAGGCTGGACTTTGACTGAAATATATAAATCTAGCTTTGCCGCGACCCCGATAGAACCAGTCCGAGGTGATCCGTGGGCCCATCCATATTAATTTACAAACACACACATATACATATATATAATTTTATTTTGGACCTAGTTTTGATTGGGCTTAGACCAGTCCAGGTAGGGCCATGACATTGAATTTCGAAGAGAAAACTGGCTCGACCCGGTAGGGGTACCTAAATGGGTCCATACGAGTTTTGGAAAGAAAATACAATCTGTCACAACCTGACCAATTTTGTGCTATGACCAGACCTGGCTGATCCAACACAGGTTTAATTACACACCATGAGATGTAGATCAAGGGCTAGGAATCTTTTGAGGAGCAAAGTGTCCAAAATTGTGACATTCTTCTCACACACGTCCAGTGCGTTGAGCTAATAACAAAATATAATTAAGTCCAAAATCTTAGGAATTCATATTAGCTAATTACAAAATATTAGAATTTCATGAAAGCTTATTGCACTTAAAAACGACACAATGATCTTATCGCATACGACATAGTTGAAGATGTTACTGGCTGATAACCGAATTATCAAAACTAATAAGAGTAACAGTAGGCACATCCAAGCTTGGCCCGAAATTGGCAAGTATGTGATAATTAGTCAAAACATTTTCTTCATAATTGTTGTTAATTGCATTGTTATCAAGTGCTCCAAAAAGTCAAATAAGTGGCATTTCCAACCCTAACTCTTGGGCGCAATGCAAGCCGCATATATTTGAAAGCTGAAGCTAGGAATTAAGACAACCATCACATTCTTCCATGAAACTAAGTTTAAATAATGGAAAGATTGGTAAGTACGTTCAAAACCATTTGCATGAATTAGAAGACAATCCTATCCCTTTCAAACCATAGCTATCTATAGATTAGAGAGTAGCACTTCTCAAGACTTCTTAATGCACCCCTTAGGGGCTCATAAAGTCAATACCAACACTCCAAGAACATATTTTAGTATCTAAGCATTAATATAATAGAACAGGTTGTAATTATTTAATCCAACATTAAGAATTCTTTATTGTGGGGAATGATCCAATGTGATATATGTTAGCTGAATTGCTTCGACAGTCGTTGGATTTCAAACGGAGGGCTCGATGGTGACCGTGCACATTCCTTGCCCCTAATATTTTTTATTTCTAGTTATCATAATTATACAATTAATTACGTAACAACTTTTTAGTTGGTTCACAATATATATATATATATATATATATATATATATATATATATATATATATGACTTCCGGCTACGCATATTAGGGATCTTTTTTTTCAGCCATGACTGAGGTCAGGTCGCAAAAAGGATAAGGATCGGAAGCATACAATCATTTTAGGCTGATCTTTGATGCGATGGTGTGACACGTCTGGAGGAAACGAAACCAACGTATCTTTGAGTGGCTATCAGTATTAATACTGTACAAAGAAATATACAAGTTGATATAGATATCCTAGATCCAAGATGAACTCATTTTGTGTCTTAGAAGGGGTTATAGTTTTGTAATATTGGTTTTTTTTTTCAATAATATGCAATATATATATATATATATATATATATATATATATATATATATATATATATATATATATATTTGTGAACCAACTATAAAATATATATATTGTGAATGAACTTTTATATATATATATATATATATATATATATATATATATATATAACTCAAGCATAAACTAATCACAAACAGCAACTATTCAATAACAATGACTTACTAACTACATGAGAATATGATTAGCTGACATCTAAACATAAAAAAGATGAACATATTGTGGGTCACGTACGCATGCCAATTATATCCAAAACCTAAAATTAATAGTGCAAGAACATAACGTGTGTGAATATATATATTTGTGTGATGACAGCAAAATTTGCAGAGTGAATATTGTCTATAAGCTCAAGTAGTGCCACTTGCATCACACCAAGAGAATTTTTTTGAGACCACCACCAAGAAATTTACTGTGACAAAGAAAGCTAGGCGGGAAGAGACATGGGAAATTAACCAGCAATAATATTTCTCATTACATTTCTTTGCGGTCCATATATTGTAACATCTATAATATTCTTTAGAAAGGAAAAAAAAAAAAAGGTACAAACTTAAGATGAAGCTTCAAGGAAATTAACAATTACTAGTAGAGAAGAAGAAGAAGAAGAAGAAGAAGAAGAAAAAGAAAAAGAAAAAGAAAAAGGAGGATCGAAGAAATGCCTGGCTTTCCCATGTACGCCAACTACACCGATATGAATTCTTCTGCCGCGAAAAAGTGCTAGTTCTTCACGGAAAGCTGCTCGTCGGAGCCCTCGCCGAAGCACGATGACACCTCGAGAAGTAGGATTCTGCTTGAGAGAACATCCACCTCCGCCTTCATGTTGTTTCTCAGGAGAAGAGAGAGGAGAGCACAAAGGCTGGCTCTTGATGTGAACATAAAAGGAGAATAGCATATATATATATATAAAAGTCAAATATATAAGATGTTAATTAGTGATTAGAAGAATGAGACAAGGGTAGGAGAGGAAGGTGTTCCCAAGAAGCAAGTCTAAGCTTAAGCAGGCCATTTTGTTTCCCATGTTGTTCTTTCTCTCGTTGTGCTCTTGCACTTCAAACATATGTGGAGGAATGAATTCCTCTCCCCACTTGACTCAGAAAACTTATCAATGTATTTGAATGTGTAGATTCGTATTCAGGAAATGCTTTCTACATGTGTAAGTCATAATCACAATTAATATGGTCCCAAAGTAGAAGAGAATATATAATTATCACAAAGTACAACAGAAAATCCAATTTTGTAAAGCAATCTAAATAAAATCATATATAAGTTCAAATTTACACCTAGAGTAACTCAACTATTAACTTACATGAGGATTATCATCGATTCCATCTATCTTGAAGAGAAATATCGATTATTTTAAGCCTAGACAGCGGTGTTTCTTAGGCTTACTTTCGAAGATTGTGACTTACTCTATGAGATTGTTTGGTTAGGTAGAGATGCAAATGAAGCAACAAACTAGTTTTATGAGTTTCTTGGTTTATCCTAAGGTTAACTAATTTGCAGCTTAATATCCATAACTATCAACAATTTACAACTTGTTACCGTAAACTATTACGATAGGCAACTAAATATCCTAATATTTTAAGTTTTTGTAATTTACTATTTTACTGTTTTGGTCATGGACAAATTAAGTACTTAATCAATATAAACATTTTTGTCCTTATGAAAAGAATTTCCTTAATCATTCTTCTCCAAATTTCTCCCTAACGCTAACCCAAATTTTAATTTAAGCCTCCATTAGTAAGCCGGACTCGTTTATTGAGCTCCTTTATTCCAACTTCTCCTTCATTATGGTATGAATTTCTGATAGAAAAGAAAATTGGATAATTTGGGAAGTAATGACTTGATGGTGTATTTTGGGAAGAGGAAGAAAAGTTTGTTACATTGAGTATGTGGGATGGTTTTGGAGGTGAAAATTGGTCATAAGGGGTTGGGGAGGAGGTGGACATAAGAGAGAGAAGTACGCAGTTCTAGTTTGCGTTAAGCATGAGGAAGAAGATAGTGGTAGAATGGTCTTTCGTTTTTAACAGTTGTTGATTTCAAAATATGATCGATTACATTAGTACACTCGATCTTTCTGGGACCGACTACCAATGTCTCCTTAGAGGATATCGCTGAGTGTAAAAAAAAGATGACAATTTCTCTGAAAGATGTTTAGACCGTCTGAAGTATTGCAATGAAACGCTAGCAAAGCATATTAGAGCTAGTGGTAATTTGAGCACTTAGGTTGGGACTTAGAATCGTACGAAATAGTTTGTCATCCATCATGCTCAAAGTATATCAGAGCACCTCCTCACACCCGCTTCGAGCTTATGTAGAAATAATTTCAACAGACGGGGAGTATTGTGCGATCCGTCATTAGGCACATCCATTATCAAGATGTGGATTATTGTGTCAATTGCCGCTCAGGACACTTCCGTTCACTTAGGGTTTCAATACGCCTTCAATACCAAAATGAATACCTCGAAGGATGCTAACTTAGGTCGAACAACGAGATAGAGCTACCTTCAACAACGTATCCTCGTCTACGATGGACTACCTTCGAAGAACCCTTAGATCCATCACATTTTGATTCAAAAGTTAAAATAAAATTACATTATAAGGAATAAATTGCTCATTGATCGAGGATCCTTCTTTTATCTCGAGATTATTTATAGCCATTCGGCATTTGTTCTACTACTATGTAGTGGTTAGAACCGTTCTTCATGATATACCCATACCTTCGTACTTCTGCAACACTCATCTGTACAATACCTACGTTTGTGAGGATGTTCCTTGTTTCCTCGGCTACTCATGATAGTTATTAGCAATCATGATCATTATACTTGGACGTGGGTTCATGACCCGTCGTGGGAACGAACATACATAGTGATATGTCCTAGGCCATTTTGTTTGTACAAATTGGGCCTATTAGGCTTATGCAAGACTTTTTTCTCTAAGGCCTAGACCCAAGTAGCCCATTAATATTCCATCGGGCGTTAAATTTAAAAAGACTGCAAATAACAATATAGTGTAGTAAGTTGTAATTAATTAAGGGTATTTAAGTGCCATTATGTAAATTTAGGATAACAAGTTGTTAATTTTGATACTTTAGGATATCAATGTTTAATTCGAGAACAATTGAGGATATCAAAGTGCAAATTAGCATATTTTATTTACATAATTAGCATATCTCTTGTCTTCCTAATGGTTTGATTTTGTTGTTGTTTGGTAACTGTAAAGGAGCTGGGTTCTCCTTTATCTTGGAGATAACTACTTTTGTGACTCATTATCTTTTAACATTATAGTTAGTTATATTCTAGAATAGTTGTTTATTTTTAAGTTGGTCTTTTGGAATAGATTATTTGTATCTTATCTTTTTAGCATAAGCGTCTAGTTTAAATAGAGGTACATGTAGTTCATAATAAAATTTAGAGTTCCTCTTCCATAAATTTTTATCCTCTATGATTGTCATTAACAGTATCAGAGCTATGACAATCTGAAGCACGATGTGAGGTTGCGCTCCAATAACCATCGACAATACGAATGAGGCATACAATTAAGGTCGGCCCAGTGAGTTGTGTTGTCCTAGCTGGAGCTAAATTTGATTGTCCCTTGCCCTTGACTCCACAAGAAGATATCAAAAAACTGATGGTGCTTGGGGTTGGCAGCGGCCTCGAAGTCTCCGATTCTGACGGCATCGCTGTCACGCCCCAAAACCAGAATATTGGAGAGCGGGGGAAGACAACGACCAGCTTCGTATACTTGGAGCACGTCGGTACTTCGCATATACAGTGAAGCTGTAAAACATAAGGGTTAACACTACAATCCATCATCAATCCTAGGTCAAATGGTCCTAGGTGTCTCAATCACAACCAGATAAGCAATATACAAAAAATATGATCATTAGGAGCAAAATAGTAAAGTGTCCCATACCAAATATACATAGATGATCCTGAAGCTAGTAATACAAAATGAAGATCTAGTAGATTATAAGTCATACATGATCAACACTAGCCATGGTCTAGAATATGCTAATCATGTCATTGCCCGTAGGCAGAATGTCAGGTCCAAATAATAGCTAACACGTGCTCGGTGGCTAAACGCCTCAGAGAATATACAACATGATATCTAGTGGGGATAGAAGAAAACCCACTCAGGCTGTCTGGTGCTCCTGGTAGTCACCATCCGCAGGAAGGAAGGTAAGATCCTCAGGCTCTGCTACCAAATCTGGCCAAGCAAAACTAGTGGAGTCAGACCCCCAAATAGCAAGTACCACAAAGGAAGCCAAAAGCTAAGAACAAAAACCAGCAAAAAAATAAAGCTACAATACGCTAAGTAGCATGAATAGATAAATACGGATCGAGACTCGTGCGCTACCACTGCACTTATCCCAAGAAAAGAAAGACCAAAATCTGAATAACATATAACCACATAAAATATAATGAGCACCATATAAATACGGAAATAACTGGATACATGAATCACGCCAAGTAACTGAGACATGCCAAGAAGAAGAAAAAGAAAACATGAGTAAGGATAAATCGGTAAGCAACAAAAAGATTCAAGAACTCCTCAAAATAGGAATCATAACCCTTAAATCAAACAAGGACCAGGATTATTATTCTTTTTTCGTATAGGTTCTAGTCTCGAGTTACTTACTGATACACATAACTATAACAGGAGGTAAAGACCCTAGCAGCATAAGTAAACATCTAAACTACACATGTACAAGATGGATCAATCACAATTACACAAGTAATCGTAGAGCTAAGGAGCATAACTCAAATCAATCCAGAAAATGCCACAAACAGGGAACATAAGAACGTTACTACTATACACTGGTTAAATGTACATAGGGTGTAGTCGTCCCCTACTAATACAGATGTCTGGTCGAGTCAAGTGTACATAGAGTGTAAATCATCCTCTACTAATACAAATGCCTGGTCATGTCTAATGTATATAGAGTGTAATCATCATCTACTAATACAAATGTCTAGTCGTACCAAATGTACATAGAGTATAATCATCCTCTATTAATACAAATGCCTGGTCATATCAAATGTACATAGAGTGTAATCATCATCTACTAATATAAATGCCTGGTCGTATCAAATGTATATAGAGTGTAATCATCCTCCACTAATACAAATGTCTGGTCGAGTCAAGTGTACATAGAGTGTAATTATCCTCTACTAATACTGTCACGACCGCACCAGGATATTCGGGCACGAGTACGTGGTTACACCCAGCCTACGCCGCAGCATCGACGATAGAACCTTGTCGGGGTCAATTCTAACTAACTAAATATCTCAACAAAATATATATGATACCTGTCAATCATCTCAACTCCAAATGGAGGAACAATATGGTATCTCACAAATGTAACTATACTCAATCACAATACAAACTAAGGAAGATAGAGCACGAATGGAGTAACGAAAAAAAGAATCAAGATACAATCCACAAGTCTGGAATAATATACATGCCACGAATCTTATTAACAGTCTAATACAAATCTACCAAAGATAAACTAAACCTCCTCAGGCTCTGGAACTAAGTCCTCCTGGTCTATAGGAGTATCCTCTAATGGTATGCCATCCTGCGGTCCGTAGAATATGGGACATTGATCTATGAGCCAATCATCTGAAAAATATATCCAGTCAAGATTGGAGCAAAGTACATACCTCTGAAAGCAGTTTCAAATACATAATCGAGCATATAAAACAGATAAGCATGTTAAGTAGTATCACTAGTTGGAGAGGTTTAGATATTTTATTATGAGATTGCATTTGACTCTAGTTAGGCTTTATGGCATGTATTGTTATTTAAGACCTTTGTATTGTGATTAGTATCGGACTTGGACTTGTGATGTATTTATGACTCTTTATTTTCTTTCCTTTATTCTATATCGGGCCATTATCTCCCTTTAGTTTTTATTATGATTGAGTATTGATTTTCCTTCATCATATATCATATTGTCCTCCAATTGGAGTTGAGATGGCATAACATGTACCTTATATATATTATGTGAGATATTTAGATATTATTGTTGACCTAGACAATGTTCTACCATCGATGCTACGACGTAGGCTGGACGTACCCACGTACTCGTGTCCCTACACTCGGTGCGGGTCGTGACACTCGTCCTAGACATGACAGAGTCAACAACACCGCCAGTCTCTAAGGCCAATGTGAAGAAGACCAAATCTTGTCACGCGGTCTCCCCAACAACAGAAGAAGCTCTAGCATGAGTGAACAGGTCAGGGCTAACCTATCAACGTGATTACAATGTTCCCGATGACTCTGAACCTATAAAATTTGATCTCCCGGCCTCTAATCCGGGTCTGTCCCAGCTTCCGACCGCGGACAAGTAAAAGTAGAAAAAAACTTGTTATGATAAACCTCTGCGGAAGGATGTAACGTAAGGGGGTGGAGAAGCCCTACAACTTCGATATACTGGCACAATTGGCCAACACTCCAGCGAAGCTATCACTATTCGAGCTCCTGCGTCTTTCCAAAAAGACCTGCGATGCTTTGAGTGAGGCATTGCAAAATGCCGACTCCTATTTGACTCAAGTCAAGCCACCGGCTGTGAATGTCGTCGCATGTCCTCAATGCAACATCGCGATGGAGACGATCAAGAGCATCATATTATTCCAGCAGGACATATATTTGAAAAATAATAGGCACGATCGTCCCCTATTTACACATGATACATCAGAGCAATTAAAGTGGATCAGATGCATATCGACCCCGGATCATCCCTCAACATCATCTCACGGAGCTTACTACAAACTATGGGCATCCCGATGCATCGGTCGACAACCACAAATACCACCATCAGCGGCTTTAACGCTGGGAGAAGCTATCCGCTAGGCAAGATTCGTCTGAAATGCCAAATCGGGGACCTCCGTATAGATGTGACTTGTTACATCATTGACGTGAAAGTATCCTACAATATCCTGCTTGGGCGACCATGGATACATGAATATATAATTGTTCCATCTACTCTCTAATAATGCTTAAAGTATGTCAACGAATATGGCATCGTCAAAATAGAATTTGCTAACGTGGATCCTTTCAAGGGAATCGAGGCGTACTACTCCAACTCGGTCTTGTACAAACAAATTCACTCAGACAAAGGTACCAACGAAGCTGACGACGAAGCCGACACCGTTATAGCTTCAGACACTCCTCTTAGGATTCGTCTAAAAGGGCGCCCAGTCCCCACAGCCGCTCCTCTGGTGGTCAAGCTCCGTAAGAAGGCTCCTGAATCCCCAGTGGTCAAGCCTTGGAGGTTGAGACGCCTTCCAAACAAGGAACCCCCTGTAGTGAGAACCCCAGAGCAGCTGGTAGTCAAACTCCACAGAAAAGCTCCGGTACCACCAGCATCACTGGTAGCCACTAAAGATGAGTTGGAAGAATACATCGTAGTATCTACCAATGCATCATCATTCGACGATATGATCTCTTTGGAAGAAGTCCCTTATTTCCTCAGTAAGGGATTTTCTCTAAATTAAAATATCATTCCCACCAGGGGAACATAAAGGCTGAGGTTTCCCTCTCCAAGTTTGTTTCTTCTTCTTATGTCCGTCTGTAGCATACAGATAAATCTGTTACCTGTACTCAAGAATCCCAAGTACGCAATAGGTAACAGATTCACAAATTTTTTTTAAGCGATTGTAAGTTTACGTCTGTATTACCTCTGAACTATATTCCCGAAAATATTAGTGATAGGGTTAACATGTCCATATCACCTCTGAGTAAACCTTACTATGAGACTATGGTTTATTATCGTACTCTCCCTATTAAAGTTTACCATGTTCATATTACCACTGAGTAAACTTTACTGCGGAATTGTTAGTTCACGTCCATATTACCTCTGAACTACATTCCCAAACATTAGTGATAGGGTTTACCATGTGTAACGCCCCAGTCCCAAAATACGTAGGATTAGGAATACGTAACATGCCAGCTACGCATTCGACCAGAATCTAGTCCGACTCGAATACGTATAAGTTATACTATAATGGTCACTATCTAAATAATCAAGTAAATATAAATATCTATGCCTCAATCCACAATGAACAGAATACACAAGAATGAGCTACATATGCTAAAGTTGGCTATCCAGTAACACACAAACTCGAATAGACTTGAGAAAGAAATATGAGTCTATAAAACTAGGCTACATCAGTAGATAAATAAACAGTATGAATAAATAACCATAACTCCGGTAGAAATGATATAAGTACCTGGTACCAATGCCTGCAAGACATGCAACTCCATTAGCAACTCCAAAGGCTCCATAACCGTCTATGCTGCAAAACTGTCAGGGGACCAGGTCCTCAGAGGGACGTAATAAGGTACAAAAAAATATTATGCCAAAAGTAAAATAGTATAATGACACATACTCAAGGGTAAACTACTGTAACCATCTATGTGATATGCACATGAGAGCATCACTCGTACTCAGGCTGAAATCACTACAGGCTCTGTGTCGGAGAGCCCATAGCAGCAAGTAGTATCAAGACTCAGTATAGGTGCTAAAGATCTGAGACAGAGTCCAAGGCACCTCTAGGGTATTGCGACTCCGGCGTATGTGCCTCAGCACGTCCAATAGTATAGTATATATATATATCAATGATCAGCCTGTAGTATGGTGTGTCTCTCCCCACCCAATGTAATCTCATGTCTCATGTCCACGATGTCTCATGTCCATAACACGCAAGATCATGACCTCTAGCTAGTGCAACGAGTCATAATAATATCCATATAATATGCAAGTCTCATATCACGAATCCTGTAAGCCTATATAGAATCACCATGAATAACTCAAGAAAGATTCTGTCACATAAAATAGTGTCAAGTATCCTAGGGTATAGCATACTTGGTAAAGCAAGCACGTAAAAATATGATCGTGGAATCAACTCTCTAAGTGACTTTACACGACTCCGTGTACGGCATCGACACCCGAATCTTGTTCGGACGCTAAGCAACGTCTCACGGTCCTAGGGTAAATACACTCATCGCACATATCAAATAACTATAATAGCTAAATAAGATAATAAATGCAAGAAACTGTGATACATCATGGCAAGGTACACTTGCCTGGGTTCTGACCTTCGTCAACTGCTCATGGGAAAGTGGAATCTACACGTATACCTCCAGATATTGAAACAAATATCACCAATGTTCTCAGAATACTTAAAATAGCTAGAATTGACTACCCATAAGTTTAATTTGGACATAGGGACAGAATTGACAGTTTTGGGTCAAAGCGCATATGGCCCACTTCGCACCAAAAAATATGTCAAAGATAAAGTTCTCCAAATTTGTTCCATTCAGTATCTACGAGTCCAGAACGACAATATGAACCCAACAGAATATCCAGAACTGAATTCCGATGAGCCGATCACGAAATCGCCCGTCATGTGGAATCATGGACCCACAAAATGACGTTTCGTCAACGTTCTCAGAATTGAACAAAACTTGGGACACAGGACCAGCGTAACGCTGCGAATCCGATGGCGCCAGTTTTGTTGCAAAACGACAAGCACACACAAAGTTACAATAAGTGTCAGAAAAGGTCGATACAATATTTTTTGGCGGATACGCGTTGATTCCAGTGTGCACGCACATCCAAATCAAGTTCCGTAAAAGCCTACACATCCACGTTTATGTTTCCCGCCTTTTGATGCAACTCGCACACGACAAAATCGTCTCATTTGGCGGAACGTACCCCGTATCGTGATATTTTGGGTATTTTAAAAATAAAATTTTGGTCGTTTTGGAACAAGAATAATTTAACCATTAAAGCAAACTAATAAAAACTAAAAAAATAGTAAAAATCTTGGTTATATTGTGCAGAAGTCCTTTCAATTATATTTTAAAAATAATTAACGAGTTGGTGGCAAATTGGACATGACCAGGGTACTTGGACTAAAATTCTGAACTGTTTCCGAACAGTTTTTCGGCCAACTTTCGGTTGATTTTTCGATCAAACCGGGGTGTCTAAATTCATTCCACTTAAAGAAATACTAGAGGGTTAGATTGTGAACATACCAGCGAAGATGGAGAGCAAAACGGATCAGCGATGAGGGCGGAAGCTCCAGGCGAAGGAGGGACCGCAACTGCTACTGTGTGCGAGGTGGGGGAGGGGGACGACGGCGGTCGGCTGTTGTAGGCGCAGAGACGCGACGAGCGGCTGCTGGCGGCGACGCGGCTTCGGCGGTGGTGATGGTTAGGGTGGTGTAGGCGTGGGATTAGGTTAGGGTTAGGGTTTTGTGTAGTATATATATATATATATATATATATATATATATATATATATATATATATATATATATATAGGATGGGGAAGGGGTTCTCCTGTATACGCACAGGTTGGGGGGGAGTTAGTTTAGGTTTTAGGTTTTAATGGGTTATTGGGTTTGGGTAGGGTTAGGATTAATGGGTTTGGGTTTAAATTTATTTCTTTTTTCTTTTCTTTTCTTTTATATATATATAGGTGTATGGCTATTTAAAAATAGTTTTGGACCTGAATAAATTTCAGAAAAATTATACAATCTACTATTAATAGTTGTACACCCAAAAATATTTTTTTTGCACAATATTAATAATTAGTTAAATACACATAATTATAAATTCATGAATACTATATATTATAATTAGCTAAAATTAAATAAAAAAATTCTCTAATCACAAAATTTTAGAATACCAAAAATATTAAATTCTAAAAATTAGGGTCCTTACAATCTACCTAACTTATAAAAATTTTGTCCTAAAAATATAAAAATAAACATAGTAGAAAGGATTTTAGTTAAGAATGTTGCACTAAAGATGGGGACGCAGTTCCAGATGGAGTCCTAATTTGACGTCGCATTCTAAGAATAAGGGTATGCTTACTCAAGGCTCTACCAAACTTATAAGAATGAAGTTGGTCGTAGGACTATAGTCATGATCATATTTTTAAGGATTTTTAGTAAGTCTAACTTCAAGTCGAGATTCGAGATGGTAAGAATTTTGTGACCGTTGTCACAGCCTTTTAAAGAAAATCTATGTACTATCATGGCGCTAATGAGTCAATAACTCTATAAAGAAAGTTCTACCAGTTCTTCTTGCTTCTAATTAGGTCATGAGTCTATAAGATAATAGAAAATATCATAGCCAAATATAACTAGGGTGAGATGGTACCGAGAAGTTGTTCATTGCATATCATGGATGCCGATGAATGGTTCAGCAATAAGCGTCAAAAGGTGATATAACTCATCAAGGTATTTTGTATTGTGTAAAGAGTACAAGGGGTTTAATTTAATGCAACACAAGTATTACGGACGTAGGTTGGCATGAATAGGATACGAGTATATTAGTGGTTGGGATATTTGGGTTGCCTATGTATAGTTTAATTCAATTGCAACGGAGTTGGATATAGGGTTTAGAAGGAGATATGCCACGAATGTTGGGGGGTCTATATGGAGCATGTGTGTGTATATTTGGAAGTAACAGTAGTGTCATCAGTGAGTAGGTTCCAGTTAGGCTCATGAATATCAAGGTTATCGAAAGAATTGAGTCGGTGTTGAGTATTAAAATCAACCGCAACAGAAAAATGATATTTATGTATCATGTGTATACAATTGCGTCACGAATGTCGTACGACTAAAACAAAACATGAAAAGGCCAATTTGTGAGTGATAGTCATGTCATAGGTATAAAGTGACTAGTCTAGGTCATAAGAAAGAAGTTGTTGGAAAGGAAAGGATAGTGTTGTGCTCCAAATATTCGAGCCACAACAAAGGGTAATTTAATCCGTTTGAGATTAACCTAATTAACACCAAAATAAATTCAAATTTATCCTAAATTTCTAGAAATAACCCTACACTAAAACCAGGGGCTGACCATCTACCCAACTTTTAAAAATTAAGTTGGTACTAAAACTAAGGTCATGGTCCTGCCAACAAGATTTCTGGAAGGGCCTATTTTCTAAATAAGGTTACAAGATTTCTAGGATTTACTATCCGTAATCAAGGATTTTTTAAAAAATCTAGAAACTATCAGGGTGCTATTGATCAACAACTTTATAAGAGAAATTACTACCCATCCATTACTGCTCTTTTATAGGTCAAACTTCTACAAGGCAGAAGAAATGACTGAGTCAGATCTAACTAAGGTAAGGTGGTAGAGAGGCTTCGATCATTGATTGCCATTGATGACGAAGAGACAAAAAATTCAGGCCACGACAAGAAGAATTTTTGATAAGTCTACATGGTTGAATAAAGCATGATTATGTAGGTATTTGGAGAATCGAGTCATGGTGACTAGATCAAGGGAATTAGAGTAGAAAAGAACTGATATCTATGGTGATATGGATATTAACACAAGGAGTGGTACCAACTAAGGGATTGATTTTGTAATTAAGGCACAACTAGGGAAAGATAAAGGATCTACTCATTGTTATAATTAGAAGATCGTTGTTACAAAAGTACGAGGCTATATATGCAACACAAGATAAGAATTTGATAGGAAGGATAGGGATGCAGTCTCGGGGCTAATACAACTAATCCTTAAACTCAATACTATATTTAATTCTCATGCTAACAATCTATACTAGCTCTAGCATATAGGAATAACCTATCTATCTACCCTACTAAGGGTAACCATCTTCTCAAAACTTTATATCCAGTATGTCTTCTTCCACTTTGACAAGGATCTGCTTCTAGAGGAAATACCGCGCACGAACGTCCATCTCTCTGAAATAGGGAGAGATAAAAAATAATAATAAGGATGTCGAGGGAATTAAACGAGTACAATTATGAAGTCCAAGGAAGATAATCAAATGCTAAGGAATTGTCAAATCAGTTGTGGATTGAGATACTAATACTGCTAATCCTGATTATAGGCTTGCTCGGTAAAGTAACCAAAATGATTTAATCAGGACCTGCATGGGCCACCACAAAAATATTTAACGTTCCAGTCCCAAAATACGTAGGACTAGGAATACGTAACATGCCAGCTACGCATTCAACCAGACTCTAGTCCGACTTGAATACGTATAAGCTATACTATAATGGTCACTATCTAAATAATCAAGTAAATATAAATATCTATGCCTCAATCCACAATGAACAGAATACACAAGAATGATCTACATATGCTAAAGTCGGCCGTCCAGTAACACACAAACTCGAATAGACTCGAGAAAGAAATATGAGTCTATAAAACTAGCCTACATCAGTAGATAAATAAACAATATGAATAAATAACTATAACTCCGGTAGAAATAATATAAGTACCTGGTACCAATGCCTGCAAGACAAGCAACTCCATCAGCAACTCCAAAGGCTCCATAACCGTCTATGCTGTAAAACTGCCAGGGGACCAGGTCCTCAGAGGGACGTAACAAGGTACAAGAAATATCATGCCAAAAGTAAAACAGTATAATGCCACATACTCACGGGTAAACTACTATAACCATCTATGTGATATACACATGAGGGCATCACTCGTACTCAGGCTGAAACCACTACAGACTCTGTGTCGGGGAGCCCATAGCAGCAAGTAGTATCAAGACTCAGTATAGGTGCCAAAGATCTGAGACAGAGTCCAAGGCACCTCTAGGGTATTGCGACTCCGGCGTATGTGCCACAGCACCTCCAATAGTATAGTATAGTATAGTATATATATCAATGATCAGCCTGTAGTATGGTGTGTCTCTCCCCACTCAATGTAATCTCATATCTTATGTCTACGATGTCTCATGTCCATAAGACGCAAGATCATGACCTCTAGCTAGTGCAATGAGTCATAATAATATCCATATAATATGCAAGTCTCATATCACGAATCCTGTAAACCTATACAAAATTACCATGAATAACTCAAGAACGATTTTTTCACATGAAATAGTGTCAAGTGTCCTAGGGTATGGCGTACTTGGTAAAGCAAGCACGTAAAAATAGGATCGTGGAATCAACTCTCTAAGTGACGTTACACGACTCCGCGTACGACGTCGACACCCGAATCTTGTTCGGGCGCTAAGCAACGTCTCACGGTCCTAGGGTAAACACACTCATAACACATATCAAATAACTATAATAGCTAAATAAGATAATAAATACAAGAAACTGTGATACATCATGGCAAGGTACACTTGCCTGGGTTCTGAACTCCGTCAACTACTCCTGGGTAAGTGGAATATGCACGTACACCTCCGGATGCTGAAACAAATATCACCAATGTTCTCAAAATACTTAAAATAGCTAGTATTGACTACCCATAAGTCCAATTTGGATACAGGAGCAAAATTGACAGTTTTGGGTCAAAGCGGGGTCCACATATGGTCCATCTTTGCATCAAAAAATGTGTCAAAGATAAAGTTTTCTAAATTTATCCTACTCAGTGTCTACGAGTCTAGAACGATGATACGAACCCAACAAAATGTCCAGAACTGAATTCCGATGAGCCGATCACGAAATCGCCCATTATATGGAACCGTGGGGCCCACGAAACGACGTTTCGTCAACGTTCTCAGAATTAACCAAACTTAGGTCATAGGACCAGCGTAATGCTGCGAATTCAATGGTGCAAGTTTTGTTGCAAAATGACAAGCACACACGAAGTTACAACGAGTGTCAGAAAATGCTGATATTATATTTTTCGGCGGATACGCGTTGATTTCGGTGTGCACGCACATCCAAATCAAGTTCCGCGAAAGCTCACACGTCCGCGTTTATGTTATGCGCCTTTCGATACAACTCATACATGACAAAGTCGCCTCGTTTGGCGGAACATACCCGTATCGCGAGATTTTGGGTATTTTAAAAATAAGTTTTTGGTCATTTTGGAACAAGAATAATTTAACGATTAAAGCAAAATAATAAAAACTAAAAGAACAGTAAAATTTTTGGTTATATTGTGAAGAAGTCCTTTCAATTATATTTTAAAAATAATTAACGAGTTGGTGGCAAATTGGATATGAACAGGGGTACTTGGACTAAAATTCTGAACTATTTTCGAACATTTTTTCAGCCAACTTTCGGTCGATTTTTCGATCAAACCGGGGTGCCTAAATTTGTTCCACTTAAAGGAAATCCTAGAGGGTTAGGTTATGAACATACCAGCAAAGAAGGGGAGCAAAACATATCAGCGAGGAGGGTGAAAGCTCCACGCGAAGGAGGGGCCACAACTGCTACTGTGCGCGGGGGGGGGGGGGGGGGGTCGGCTGCTATGGGCATGCGGCGCAGCGAGCGGCTGCGGGCGGCGGCGCGACTTCGGTTGTGGTGAGGGTTAGGGTAGTGTAGGCGTGGAATTAGATTAGGGTTTTGTGTAGTATATATATATATATATATATATATATATATATATATATATATATATATATATATATATATAGGATGGGGAAGGGGTTCTCCTGTGTACGCACGGGTTGGGGGGAGTTAGTTTAGGTTTTTGGTTTTAATGGGTTATTGGGTTTGGGTAGGGTTAGGATTAATGGGGTTGGGTTTAAATTTGTTTCTTTTTTTCTTTTCTTTTCTTTTATGTATATATAGGTGTATGGCTATTTAAAAATAGTTTTGGACCTCAATAAATTTTAGAAAAATTACACAATCTACTACTAATAGTTGTACAGCCAAAAATATTTTTTTTGTACAATATTAATAATTAATTAAATACACATAATTATAAATTCATAAATACTATATATTATAATTAGCTAAAAATAAATAAATTTTTTCCCTAATCACAAAATTTCAGAATACCAAAAATATTAAATTCTAAAAATCATGGTGCTTACACCATATCCATATCACCTCTGAGTAAACCTTACCATGAGACTATGGTTTATTATCGTACTCTCCCTAGTAAAGTTTACCATGTCCATATTACCTCTGGGTAAACTTTATCGTGGAATTGTGGGTTTACGTCCATATTACCTCTGAACTACATTCTCAAATATTAGCGATAAGGCTTACCATGTCCATATTACCTCAGAGTAAACTTTAACCCAAAATTATGAGTTCATGTCCATATTACCTCTGAACCATATTTCTAACCTCAAACCTTCCCATCTCCAAACCTAGAAAACCACCTAAACTAATCATCCGTACTCCATCACAAGTACGCCAGCGATGATTAGTCCACCAAAAGCTTATTATTTATGCCCAGGTGCACCACAAATAATAAGACTACTAGACGTCTTTGTATTATATCAGCAAAATAGAAAGTTTTTGTCTCAGAAAATAAGAAAACTACATCAAAATGCATGCTAAGACCCTAAAAAAATAATGACGATATGTGTCATATCTATCCCTAGCATCAGAACGCAAAAGTATAATATTCATAGCTGATGTCCTCCTTAGTAAATTATTTCCGTCCATAGCATGCGGACAAATCTGTTATCCGCACTCGGGAGTCCCGAGTGCACAATGGGCAATGGACCCACAAAGAGGCAAAGTAGTTCATGTCCACTTCATCTCTGAACTATCAGTCATTTTCCTATCACAAGAAGACACTCATTTCCGTGTGACCTCTAACTCATTGGCTTTTCTCTCTACAAACTACTTCGCTATGATTGCACTTAGCTGCAACCCAACTTGCCTGAGCTATTGGTTCCACACCAAGGTATCTCTACCATCGCAGATAATATCCCCATCAAACTTTCTTAAAAGAGCTAATCTGACCTATCACGTCCATACTACCTCTGATAGGACTTGGTATTATCGCCGTTATGGCGTTGTACTACATCTATATTACCTTTGGCACAATACTCATAAACCGCGATATCCATGGTAATAAGAAAAGTTTAAAACAGGAAATGAGGTAAATTTTTTATTAATATTCAAGATCATGAGTACATACGGAAGTCCATTACATTAAAGGATCTTTCATTAATATTCTAGAGCATGGGTACATTTGAAAAGAAGGGGACCCTGGTGTGCTGATTCGGGTACTAATATATGTGGAAGCTGGAAGCTCAACTCATTCTGGGTTATCACTTCAGCATGACTCCTTGGTTCAAGCCACGGGGTGAAAAAAAATCGTACCGATGGATAGCAAGGGAACTTGCAACTCAGAGCTGAGCCGCTGTAGACCCAACTCTGTCATATGAAAGGATGCGACTGAAAATTCTTGTTAGGATAACTAGCCCCGCTACTGCCACTCAGATGGGCCATCAGAACTCGACCCGAGATCCAGCCAATACATCCTGGTCGCATACGGAGAGAAGCTACAGTGAGCTAGGTTGGAAGATCGCGAGCAATCCTCTGGATAATGTGCCTGTTTACTATGAACAAAGGTGACTATGATATCCTTTCATGCTCCATCACATTCAGAGCAGTCTGAGACAGTTCCTGCATAAACGAACATAACAAAGTCAGAATGATTGCAAGACCATACAAAAGCGCGCACTAGTGTCATGCTCCAAGCAGCAGATCTACCAGAGAACTTGCGCATAAGCGTCATCAGTGTCACGTACATCAGTGTTAAGGCGCACTATCACCACAGTGCCATGGTGGCTGCCATAATGCAGAGGCCAATATGCCCCACTGTGGGACCGCGCATCAAATTTTGGCGCATACCTCAGATGCGTGTCCAAGGACAACTTCACCCATTCTGCCAAGAAATAATCCTTGCCGTTAGCGTATCCCCAGGACAAAGCTCTTTAACAATGACCACACACATCAAGCCAAGCAGTTCAAACAGTGGCAAGAATGGTGTGAACGTTCAGTGCCAAGAAAGTGTCCAAAGTGACTAAAGAAAGAAGAAAGAAGAAAGAAGAGTACAAGTCTTACTCCTCACCTTCACCACTGATGGAAGCGTGGTCGACCATCAGAGGGAGATGGGCAACGAACCGCTCGACCGACCTCCCCGCTCTTAATTGCAATAGAGACATTGTGAGAGAGAAACACACTATTCTCTTCCTCCCTAGCTCTCTACTTATAGCAAGGAAGCCATTAATGGCTCACTAATTGCTAGGCACTGAAACTGTGGGATAAATCTAACAGTCAACATATGAATCTTTACCTCGGCTTGATGCACCCAGTGGTCCAATGTGCCAACAAGTCTACTGCGCCTGGCTAAGTGACCTTCCCCATGCGCCCAACAGCCAGATGTTCCAAACAACACGCTGCACTGAAGAAAAAATACTCCGCGGATGCGCCAAACATAAGGAGGATTGTACATATGTGACAACATAGTTCCTACACCTATATCCTCAATGCTTCTGTTCAAAGTATTCTGAACTGTAAACTTGCAAAGTTTTAATTCAGAAACTTTGAAGGAGGTCTTATAGAAGCATAAAAAATCTCTACCCATATACTAAAGAGAACACAGGTCATGTGCCAAGCAGTGCCATGCACCACTAAACGTGTTAGTGTGTCTATGTGCCAAGTAGTGCAATGCACCACTAAACGTGTTAGTGTTCCCATGCGCCAAGTAGTGCCATGCGCCACTAATCATATTACGTATTTCCATGCGCCAAGCAGAGCCATGTGCCACTATTATACCATTTTCATGCGCCAGGTACAATTATAATCAACTTTGACATGTGTCATGAGTATTATGGGCATCAGCAACCCCAGATCTTAGCCAAACACGTAGCAGTATCGGGCTCCATGTGCCATTGATAGCAGCATGTGCTGCCGCTCGGTAGCATATAATGTGCGCATGAACGCCTCTCCATAAAGCTATAAATAGTGGGCATTTTCCCTACATGAAAAAGGAGAGGGAGATCTATCCACACACACACACGTAAAATATAGAGGAAGAAGAGCCAATCGCCTCTACAAAAAAGGAGAAGGAGAAAGAGACAGAGCGCCGCCGAAGCCTCGTCAACCCCCCTTGGTCCCGAATCGTCAACAGAGTAAATGAGCCACTGCAGTGCTCGATCTCCATCGTCACACTTGCCCAGATCTTTGTATTTAGATTCTCTTGTATAGGATTTCTTTTGTATTCTTCGTCAATTTGCAATAAATAAGATTGTATATCTTCACCGAAAATAATATATTTTTTGTGATATTGACAAGGAGATCGAGTCTTAATGGGAACTCAAGTTTGAGCAACAAGAACCGCGATTGAAGATGAGATTGCACAAGTTGATCTTAGATATGAATCAACTCCCAAATCGATCTTCATCAGCAAAAGTCTTTTAGAAGAAGAAAAACAATCTCTTATACAACTTATAAGAGAATAATCGACGTCTTCGCCTGGAGTTACGAGGATATGCATGGTCTAGATCCCAAAATAACTATGCACCGGCTAAATATTCTTTCACATGCTAAGCCAGTGAAACAACAATAATGATAGTTTCATCCAGATACCATAGAAGCTATTGAAACTGAAGAAGCCGATAGCAAGCGGCTTCATACGCAAAGAACAACACCCTGATTTGGTAGCTAATGTTGTTCAAGTTACGAAAAAGAATGGAAAATTCCGAGTGCATCGACTATCTTGATTTAAACGCAGATTGTTCGAAAGATGATTTTTCTCTTCCAATTATTGATGTATGATCGACAACACTTACAACTTCGAACGAATATCATTTATGGATGGATTCTCCGACTACAACCAAATCAAGATATTTCTGAATAATGAAAATCATATATCATCCTGAACATCGTTGGGGGTATACTATTATATGGTGATTCGGATTAAAATTTTAGGAGCGACATACCAGCGAGCTATAAGCACAATATTTTACAAACATTTGCACAAAAATTATAAAGTGCTATATGGATGACAAAGCAGTCAAGATTCATCTCAAGGGTGATCACCTCCACAACTTGAGAACGATGTTCAAGGTGATGCATGCATACCAACTTAAGATGAACCCAACTAAATCCTTCTTAGGTGTCTCCAACGACAAATTTCTTGGATTTGTCATAACATCTAAGGGAATTTATCTTGACCCTAATAAAGTCAAGGTTATCTTGTAAATGTGTCTTCCGAAACATCTCAAGGAACTTCACGGTTTACAAGGTAGACTGGCTTACATCAGTAGGTTTTATATCAAACCTCTTTGGGTGGTGTCAACTGTTCACTCAGCCAATGAAGAAAGGAGTAACTTTTGTCTAGAATCAAGAATACCAATAGTCATTCGATGAAATCAAAAGATTTCTCACAAGCCCTCCGGTATTGGTGGCTCCGGTTGTAAAAATATATTTTCTGGTATATGTTTATGCAATAGATCATTCCTTAGGGGCATTGCTAGCCCAAAAGAGTGATGAAGGCTACGAACAAGCAATTTACTATCTTAGTCGTACAATGATCTGTACTGAGCATAGGTACCACCCAATAGAAAAAGAATGTCTTGCCTTGGTGTTCGTCATCCAGAAAACATGATATTATGAGATTGGGAATATGATCCATGACATATCAAGAGTAAATCCTCTCAGAATCTTGATGACTAAGCCAAGTGCGCTCAACTCCTGTCTGGCTACATGGGCAATGTTGTTAGCTCCATATAAAATGGTGTTTGTTCCCTAAAAAGTTGTTAAAGGCCAAGCATTGGTCGAATTTCTCATAGCCCATCCGGTGCCAGAAATATCGACGTTGTATGAAGACATCCTAAATAAAGTAATATAATCTAATGCAACATATAACAAAGAAGCTATATGGCGAATGTTCATCGATGGTGCATCAAGGATGGGGCCTAAGGGCAATATCGTTACAGGAGTGGGCGTAGTGCTTGTCTCTTCTGATAATCTCATCACATACCATGCTTACTCTCTCATAGAATCATGTTCCAATAATAAAGCCGAGTACAACGCTTTACTCATCGGAATCTAGCTAGCACGACAACTGATGACAAATTACTAGAGGCCTACGGCGATTCTAAGATGATAGTTAGCCAAGTCCGAGAAGAATATGAAGTTTGACATGAAGAACTCATTCCCTACTATCGAGCTACACTCAATTTAGCTGCAACCTTCAGCGTGCTCTATATTGATTATGTGCCTTGATTGTGGAACACTGAAGAAGATAATTTAGCCGGGCTCGCAGTATCTCTTGCGGTCCCAATTAAAGCAAAACAATCAATTATAGAAGCATAGAAATTTTGGGTCCATCCACATGGTGGCTATGTGCATAAGCCACTCGTCAAACAGTCTGTCGACCTTATGTGCATATCTCTATGCGCATGTGAAGCTAAAGTCAATAAACCTTGGTACTCTATAGAGAAGTCCATGCACTATGCAAGGGTGTCTATACACCAAAGACGATGACTCTTAGGTTACATAAAGGAATTTATGCGGCAAAAGCAGTATGTGGTAGAGGCAGTGATCTTCAAAATTATGCGGCAAAGGCCTAGACACATTAAAAGTCATGCCCTCTCCGTAACGTGTGTAGATGACGGTTATCAAAATCATCATCAATTACATCAGCATCATTATTATGATTTTTATTTTTATAGCAGAGTAGCGCCATGTGGCATTATACGCTATAAAAATGCACGAATATTCGAATCATGCGCATGAATACACGTACGTTTGGAAATCCTTCTAGTCCGCTCTCCTCAATATGCCCGGGTGGCAGTGACAATTACGAATACGAGGGGATTATGTGCATTTAATGTTGAAATTAAATGCATAGATGTTCAAATATGTGCATTAAGGTACAAACATTTTAAATAATAATAGCCTCATTAATCAGGGGTTTGAATCGTTATATTACATGCCACGTGTTGGGTAGACTATGATGTGAGCATACGTTCAAATCCACTTTATGTGATGGAGTCATTTTAGAAGATTATGTGCAGGAAAATTCTTATGCGTGTATAGCAGAAAATGGTGACTTTTCAAGTTTTATACGCGCATAGCCGTTATAGTGTTAATGACTATAAATAGCAGGGACTTGTTCTTTCCAAACCATCGGAGATCATCGTGAGGTTCCAGTATTTAGCCTCATTGTTGCTAGTTTATGCCCGAGTGCCAGATTTAGCAATTTTTTCTCCGATCTTTGTTCGTCGAATCATCAACAGAGTAAAGAAGTCAGTTGCATGACTTGATCTTAATTGACATATTTTCCCAGATTTTGTACTTAGAATTCTTTGTACCTAGGATTCTTTGTATTCTTTGTTAGGAAAAAGTAATAAAGTAGTATAACTTTTTATGATGAAAATGAAAATGGCCACTCTGTTAGAGAAGTTTTTCTTCACCGACGAGAAGTTAGTGGCGCAATCCAACGTCACAAAGATTGGAACGACTTAGAAGATGTAGGTCAAACAATTCAACAAAAAAGATTTCAAAGTGAAGATCTTGGGGAATAGCTCAAGTCCCTCACCACGGACAGTGAAGTCAAAGTACTCTCATGATATTTGGGTTCCTAATGCTCATGCTTTGAATCCTAAAATTCTAGAAGACACGCCTCCCATGAGGGTGCTTGTTGTCACAAAACCTATCTATGCACTATAGAAGTATGGAAAAATCTAATCTATGCACCTAAT
Organism: Iris macrosiphon; assembly: GCA_036927795.1. Classification (NCBI taxonomy): domain Eukaryota; kingdom Viridiplantae; phylum Streptophyta; class Magnoliopsida; order Asparagales; family Iridaceae; genus Iris; species Iris macrosiphon. The sequence continues at coordinate 41,062,181 of JAYESA010000010.1, read as the reverse complement.
GCAGTCAATAACCATGTGCCTAATGCAGTCAACAACCATGTGCCAAATGCAATCAAACAGCCATGCGTCATGCTCCTTGAGGAGGTCAAAAGACATACGCCAAATGCAGTCGAGTCAGGCCATTGACAAATGACAGCGGAGTATGCGGTGCCTATGTTAGCATAACAAGGACTACCATGCGGCACCTATGTTAGCATAACAAGTGATCCCATACGGCATTGTTCCTATATCTCCATGTGGTGGAGTTGTTATTTGACAGTGTTTCCTTTACAACCACACACAGTTGAATCTTTTTGTTACAACCAACCTAGATCTTCAGGAAACCGGCACATGCCACGTATCCCGTAGACTCAGCCATGCACACGACGGCTACGAACAACTCAAGATCTCAGTAATATCCAAATATCAACTGGTGCCACATGGCAATAGCACAATGGCATGCGCTCCCATAGTGATAACTGAATTTTGTTGAGGTGGCTATACGACATCTTAAAATCCATGCACATGGGTTGTAAAAGCATGTGCGAGCATGTTCCTTTGATAACTATAAATATTAAGTATGGGTGATTCCTATGGACGGACAGGAAGAGATACACTCAGAAGCCCAGAACTCTCACCACTCTCTTTCCTCATCAGACTATCATCGGAGTAAAGGAGCCAGCTGTAGTGCTCGACCTCCACCGTCACGCTTTCCCAAATTTTTATTTGTACTTAGAACCTTTGGTGTTAGGGTTTTGTATACTATTTTGTTGTATTATAATTAATTCAAAAGTTTGTTCAACTTTCCTGTATTTTTGTGATGTCGACAAAAATGATGACCCTTCTGGGGACGGGCTTCCCGTCTGACGAGGAGCTAGTGACGCAATCCGACGTAACCAGGCTGGGTTCAACCCAGAAAATATTGGTTGTATGCTTCGACCATTAGGCATTTAAAGATATGCTAGACACGCCAAGGCCCGTATCTAGGCCCGCAATGTCTCATAAGATTTGCAAGGCTTGTGTGGTCAAGGCCAGTGTGCTACCCCCAAAGTTTGCGAATGATACGATGACAACCTCCACTGTCAAAGGCTCGCATACTGAAGATGCGCCTGCTATCTCCAGTCCTGCGAGCTCTCCTAAGAAGAATAGTGCCAACTCTTGAGAGATGTTCCCACTGCAGGATGCACAAAAGAAGTAGTGTGCCGCATCAAACTGTAGGCGCACAAAGTCCCCTGCAGGCAACAAAGCGCAAGGGAGAGCCTCTGTCTTCAATAGGATCTCCTATGGCACGAATAAGGATTCTCTATACTATGCGCCAGTGAGCATTAGTTCAAAGAGATCTAAAGTAGCTCAAGCCATGTGAGCTTGAGGGACTGCGCAAGCAGTCCACCAAAAGCATGCGTTACTAGTTATCATACGCGATGCTGATGGAAAGTTGTATAAGGCTAGCCCAGGAACTTATGCGCCGGATGTGGGCCAACCCTCCAAGTCTTCCTGAGATTACTAGGGCACAGTTGATGCACAAGAACCAAGTTGGGGAGCAAAAATTGTGATAACAAGCCCATGTGCCCAGCTTGTCTGTGTGCATGAAATGGGTTTATCTCGCACTAAGTCTTCCAAAAATGATCTTGGTGCAGTTTCTGCACAAGAATCGGGTCAGGGAGAAAATATTTCACTTTCACACTCATTCACAAGGTTGGACCACGTGCACGAAGTGGGTGTAAAAGTGAAGTCTCCCTCGTTTAATCTACGCAATATAATTAGTCACAAGCGCAAGACAAGAGAAGCAACCGTTATACATAAAGTATCCACTTCGGGGCACACCTGTGCCTGCATCACTATCAATTATTGTCGCACCAAAGCAACAGCTCTTCCAACTAGACAGTTGGCATTACAGCGACTACAAATAGCCGCACCAACCCGATAACATCTCTGGAAATAAGTTCTCGAGGAGTAAGAGGAACAACCTTTTGCCTCATATTGTTCAAGATGGAGGTCTCCTTCTATGAAGAAGAAAATCTTGAAGAAGAACTCATCCAACCCGACGGTCTCGGCTAATGGGTCAAGGAATCGACAGTGGGGTACTAAGCTGGTAGTGCCTACCGAGGGGGTATTCCAAGGTACCTGCTTAAGAATAAAAGCTGGGGAGTAGCCATCCTCCAGTGTTCCATATGAATCCTTTATTCCAGGAGGGCAATAAATCTCAAACAGATTACAACCGACCTGGGGGTAGCCATGCCCGCTAAAATGATGCTGCAACCAGGGCTGGGGGTATCAATCCTCCAGATTCTGAAGACAACATGATAATATATTCCTTCCCTGAGGATAATGAGACTCAGGAATCAAAAGCAAAAATTTAGGCATCCACAATCTCGTCTATTTCTCCCCATGTAATGTTCGTATATATGGCAGGGGATGATCGTGGCCCAGGATCTAGTGATCAACAACGCCTTGAGGTACTTGAAGCCATAATGCAAACTTTGAGCACCTCGATGCAGACTCTGACCCAGACGGTACTGGATCTCAAAGAAAATATGGTCCGATCTCAACCACGAACTTCAGGACAAACAAGCCATGATCCAGGGACCAATGAGGAGTCTAATGTACCTGACCCCGCTCATTATATTGTGGGTAGCCATCCATGCCTCGATTATCTGCTCCTCCATTGTCGGATGACATTCAAGAGCCGCTCAGATATTTGTATGCTCGTATCGATGCTAGAGACAACCGAGATATGCTATAGAAGCTCCGGATACGATAACCTTATCCGCCCGAATGGAACAACGTGGTGTATCCTCCAAAGTATAAACTGCTGTCTTTGGCTCCATTCAATGGGAAGACATTACCCTACCAGTACATGAATTACTTCTATTTCACAATGGGGCATTTACCGTAGGATGACGCCCTACTCACCAACCTGTTCGTTGGAGCACTATTCGGGGTCGCTTACGAGTAGTTCTGGAGTTTCTCCAATAATTGCATCTCGTTCTTTGAGGACTTAAAACTCCTCTTCCTCTCCCAATTCTATGAGGGGGAATGGACATGACTCTGTCTTTCCTAATGGACATCACTCAAGGGGATAAAGAGTCTGCACGTGACTCCTTAGAGAGCCTCCAACGTACAACATTAAAATTGTCTCCCGGTATCCCTGAATCTATGTTGATGTATACATGTCGAAAAAATCTCTTACCAGTGGTAAGTCTCTGGATAGGTTCCGGTCAGTTCAATGACTGGACGACATTCATCATAAGCGCTATTGCCAAAGAAAAAAGTATGAAGGACGCCCGTCTGTTAGAATTCCAAGTCTCTAGTACTGAGGATAAGGGATAGCGCCCCTTCACCAACAACAATGGTCGTGATAATAAAGGGAAACAAGCCCTGACCATCAACATGTCCAAAGGCCCGACCTCGTCCATTCAGAAGCTGAAGAAGCCACCAAAACCGAAGGGAACTTATTCTTTTGATGATGACGATGTGATTGAGATCTTCAAGGTCTTTATGAAGGCAACAAGTTCCGGCTACTCGACATCAAACTTCCCGATGAGGTAGACAAGGTAGATGACCAAAAATACTGTCACTACCATCGATACATCTACCATTCAACACGAGATTGCTAAGTGTTGAAAAGGCAAATCCAGCGGTTGATCGACTCTGAAGCTCTTACCTTGGACTTTGAGGAGAAGACGGTTGCGGCAAATATGGTATCTCTCCAATTTGGCAATTTCTTAGCAGTGTAAACCTAAGATGGTATTGTCCCAATCCTAAAGGCAACGATGGAGGTTGTCAATCTTCCTCCAGCTCACAACCAAGCAGCCGGGCTAGTGCCCCTCACTGCACCACGAGGTGAGGTCATGTGGATTCACCTAGATATCATCCCAGACTTGATGCATGAAGCAGCGAATGCCACCACCAAGTCTAAAAGAAAGAAGAACAGGTCATGTCATGTAGTTTTTCCAACAACTGACGAAGCCCTGGTAGGGGTAACTAGGTCTGGACGAACCTATTTGCGTGACTATGATACGGTTCTTGAGGACGACGCACCTCCAATCGCCACATCTACTGGTCCAGTAGCGTCTGAACTGGGTCTGTCTCATCTTCCTGTGGCGGACAGATGTAGAAGCACATAAAATCTCTACCATGCACCAACAGTGTTCAAGACCCATACGCCAAAGTGATATAGAGCCATGAACCAACCACAACTCCTCCAATGTTCCCATGTGCCAGCAGTGCCATGCACCACTACTCCTCCATTGTTCTCATATGCCTGCAGTGCCATACGCCACTACCCTTCCCTTGCTTCCAGGCACCAACAGTGCTATGCGCCAATACGACCTCAGTAATCTCCATACGCCAGGCGGTAGTGTTCCTAAGGTGCAATCACAGTCATTAAAATTAGGGCATGATGTGTATCACGAGTATTATGGGTATCAGCAATCCCATATCTCGACTTGCCACATGGTAGCCGTAATGTAGCATGTGCTTGTAGAAGAACATGCGCCGACATGCAAAACGCACACGCATGCGCCTACATAAATCCTTCTCAAGGCTATAAATAGTCGATATTTTCTACATGTAAAAGAGACCACCATCACAACAAAAATGGGAGAGAGGAGAATTTGACAAAAGCGCCACCTGAAGCCTCATCAACCTCCTTGGTCCTGAATCGTCAACGAAGTAAAGGAGCCGCTGTAGTGCACGATATCCACCCTCACACTTGTCCAGATTCTTTTTTATTGTACTTAGACTCTATGAATTAGAGATTCTTTTATACTATTTGTCAATTCCCAAGTAATACAAAAGTTTGTTCAACTTTTCTGAAAGTATTTTTTGTGCAATATCAAAAAAATGGCAACTCTGCTGGGGAAGAACTTCTCCTCCAACGAGAAACTGGTGAAGTAATCTGACATAACCAAGTAAGGTTCAACTCAAAGGATGTTGGTTATTTGCTTCGACCAACGGATATTCAAAGATATGTTGGACAAGCCAAGCTCTCCAGTGAGGGTTGCACGACTTTGAAAGACTAGCAAGATTCGGGCCGCCAAGGCTGTTGCATCGTACCTGAGATCGGTGGACGATGCATTGTCAACCCCTGCCGCAGATGAACATGTGGTTGACATGAATGTGACAAGCCGAGTTCTCCAATGAGGCCCGTATGACCTCGATAGGCTCACAAGATTTTGGTCGCCAAGGCTACTGTATCGCACCCGAGATCGGTGTCCGATGCATTGTCAACCCCCATCGTAGATGCACATGCGGTTGACATAAATTATGCTGACAAGTGAAGATCTTCAATGAGGCCCACATGATCTCACAAAGCTCGTAAGATTTGGGTTGCCAAAGCCGCTGCGCCAGACCCGAACTCGGTTCCAAAAGTACCGTCAATATTCGTCGCAGATACAACAGGTTGGCACGCATCCTGTCTCCATCTTCGTTCTTGGAAAAGATGGTGCCAAGTCCCAAAGGGTACGCCCACTGCGTGGTTCGAACAAGGAAAGACGTGCGATACCCGGACGAAGGCGCATGAAGCCCTATGGACAATGCTGCATCACATAAGGATTTATATGGTCCCGACTTGGACTCCTTGTACTATGTGTCTAAGGATACTGGTTTAAGGAAACCCAAAGCATCCTGAGCCATGTATGCTCAAGGGGATGCGCCGCCATCTCCCCAAAAGCATGCGTCGTTGGTCGCCACGCGCGCTGCTGATGGAAGACTATATTGGGATGACCTAGACACTCATGTGTCAGAAGTGGGTCAACCTCTAAAGTCTTCCCAAACTCACTTGGACATCGCAGTTTCACCTAAACCAAGTCGAGGTACAAACATCGTTATTACAGACCCATGTGCCCAGCTTGGCTGCGTGCATGAAGTAGGTTCGTCTCACCTTAAGTCTTCCACCAACGATCCAGTTGCAGTTTCTACAAAAGAACTGGGTCAGGGATCAAACATTACGCTTTTACCTCTATGCGCAAGGGTTGCCCGAGCACATAAATTGGGGTAAAAGTGAAGCTTCCATCGTCTGATTTGTGCAACGTAATTAGTCACAAGCATAAGACGAGAGAAGTAACTCTTACGTACGGCGTATCCCCTCATAAACATACTTGTGCCAACTTTATTATCAAATATTGTTACTATAAAGAACCAGTTTCTCTAACAAGACAGTCGGTGTTCCAGTGGCTACAACCCGCAGCGCCAACCCGACGATGTCCCCGAAGGAAACATTGCGACGAAGAGGAATTGTCCGTTGCTTCATGTTGCTTCACATGGAGGTCTCCTTCTATGGAGAAAATCTCGAAGAAAAGCTCACCCAACCTGAGGATGTCGGTTCATCGTCCATGGTTTAGTAAACAAATACCTACGGTGGGGGTATTCTTAGGCACACGCTTGAGAACAAGAACTGGGGTAGTCATGCATGCCCAGATGAGCCCGCAATCGAGCTGGGGGTAGTAATGACCCAGTATTCTATGTTAATCCATCCTATCAAGAGGAAATTAAATCTCTGTACACGGATTACAGCTTAGCTGGGGATAGCCATACCTTCCAGGATGAGCCTGCCACTGAGACTGGGGGTAACAATCCTTCAAATAATGAAAGTGACATAATACTGTCCACTCTTTCCAAGGACAACGAGACTCATACATCTGAGGTAGAAAGTGAGCCATCCACCTTCCCGTCAGCCTCTTTCCACACAATGCCAGTGTACATGGCAGGAGCCGAGTATGATGCAGGATCCAGTAACCAGCAACGCCTTGAGACCCTCGAAGCCATAATGCAGACGCTAAGCACCTCGATGCAGACTCTGACTCATACCATGTTGGAAATTAAAGAAAACTTAGTTCTGACACAACCACGGATCCCGGGACAAACAAACCTGGACCAGAGAACCAACAAGAAATCTGGCATGCCTGATCCGGCTCCTCATGTGACAAGCAGCTAGACCGTACCTCGTTCCTCTGGCGCTGTTCTACCAGATGATGTCCAGGAGACTCTTAGGGACTTGTGTGCCTGCATTGATGCTCGGGATAATCAAGACAGGATCCAGAGGCTTAGGATCCAGCAAGCCTATCCTCCCGAATGGGATAATATGATATACCCTCTGTAAACCCCCTCATTTAATTCTATAGATAGTCTGGTATGGGATGAAAAATTTTGGTTTAGCAGCAGATGTTTGAGGTTTAGAGTAGGGTTGCATATGTCTGTTTATTTTTTAATTAAATCCTTGGCACGCCCTACCATTGTTGAATTATTCGGAGCCCAATATCAGCCCATAAATTCCATCGGACTGTTGTACTTTTGACTTGACCCACTAATTTAGGTACTAGACTTTTCTGTCACTCAAAAATCAAATCCGTTGTGCCCTAAATTAATTGCACAACTTCCCGTATCCAAAATCCCATATTTAAATTCTGTGTCGGACACCTGTGTCGTTACCTTCAATTTTGAGACACCAACTTAACCCGTTGAACCGGACCAACTAAAGGGTCCAAGACTGACTCCAAGCCCACACCATTTTTGACCTTTGTGTCACTCCCAAATTTAGACCCCAAGTGCTCCCATTTAATTTAAAAGTGCGGGACATATTTATTCTAATTAAATCGGGGATACCAACTTTGACTAATCCCATTTTAATCCCCATTTAATTCCAATGCCCATTTAATTAAGCCCATGCCAAACACACAACACCCCCTCACCCTACAAAACACCAAATACCAATTCCCCCATAATTTTTCTATCATTTTATGTGTTTGTGCAATTATCTAAACTTAAGGGGCTAAATTGCAAATATTGTGACATGTGGTACACCCTCATTGGTCAAGGCCAAATGGAGAGGCCACCCTCTTCTTTGACCGTAGTCAACTTTTCTCCTCCCCTTATTTTTCATGAAGAAACCAATTCCCTTCATGTAACATTCTCACCACTCATTTGAAATGGGAACATCACCACCCTCCTTTCATCACACAACCCCCTATAAAAAGTCCCCATCACCTCCCTCTTCCCCATGCCGGCCCTAATCCCCAAAAACCTAGAAAACCCTATCCCCCTCTCTCTCTCCTCACTCCTCCACCTTGAAAACCGAGCCACCCTCTATTTCTTCCTTTCTTCTTCTTCTTCTTCTTCTTCTTCTTCTTCTTCTTCTTCTTCTTCTTTTCTTCTTCCTGGAGAAATTATGCTCCGGCCGAGCTGTGCATCCGCACTCCTCTCGATCACCGCACCGCCACTGCTCCGGCTGCTGTCCCCGTATCCAGTCACGAGCTCCGGCCTACTGTATTCAACCGACAGCCCGCGGCTCCGGCATTGCCAGCCCGACGAGCTCACATCCGGCAGAGCTCCGGCCTGCTGTGCAACCGCCCCACTGTCTCGAGTTCCGGAGGGCTACCAGTCCGGTGCAGCCACCTCTCTCGGCTTCCTCCGGCGGATATCGACACCCTCCAGTCCGCCGCAGCCACCATTGCACCAACATCTCCACCACCACCATTGCACCATCATCTCCACCACCACCATTGCACCATCATCTCCACCACCACCATTGCACCATCACCTCTACGACCCGGCCAGCAATACCTCCCCCACCTCCTTCCGACTATCGACTGAGCCGAGCTCCGGCGCTGCCATTGCCTTCACCACCACCGATTGTTCCCACCACCGCTGAGCTCTTCCGCGTGGTCGAGCAACCACAGCGGCTCCCGGCCAAGTTTCCCCGCTTGGTCGAACTAACAAAGCGGCTCCCGGCCAAGCCTCTCTGCTCCGGCGAGCATCTCTACGAGCCCAACCTCCTCCATCTCGACATCCAACCGGCGCTGCCCTAGCCATGACCACCATACGGCCATCACCTTCACTCCGGTGAGCTATCGTGGACCCCTCAGCCTCTGTCACCAACACCTCCCCTACCTCGCTGTCGATTTCCCTTCTGGTACCCACCCTGCAGATTGTTGACACCACCACCTCCAATTGTTCTCCGACCATCACCCCTCCGGCCAGCGAGCCTCGTCGAGGTTTCGACTCCCTCCCCCTCTCAATATTTATATTTATATTGAGTTATTTAACAAGGGTTTTTATATATCATGTTGATAAATTGTAGTGTTGATGATGAGAATGGGATAATGACTAGAGGTTAGGGTTTAATGTGTGATTATGGTTTATTGCTGTGGTTAGGGTTTATGTTCATAGTATATAATTTAATGGATATACTTGAGTTTTTGTTGAATGCATGATTAAAACATACATTTGAAGGTTTATGAATTTGTTGATATTAAGGAAATGATGATTATAAAATGTATACGTTGAGGCTTGAGAATAAAATGGATCTTTGGTTAGGGTTGCATAGTTGCATTGAGATTTAAGGGTTAGTTCTTATATTATGCAATGAGGTAAAATGCATGGTTATAAATTAGAGTTTATAAATGCAAGGTTTGAGATGTTAAGGTATTTCAATTTATTCATGCATATTATTTTTTATGATGATCAGTTTAAATTGGTGGTGAATTGACGTTGATGAAAATGTTGAACAAAATTATGTAGCAGTTTTATTGAGAAATGGGAAAGATTATATATGTCTGGGGATTTAATCAGGGTTTGATTAACTGAAAATTAATGATGGGTTTAATTGAAGAGGTACGTATTGTGAATTTGTAATGAAGTTATAAAAAGGAAGGTTTAATAATTATTGATAATTTACTTGAGGATGACATGTGTCACCGTGAGTAATAGTGCCTGTGAAGACCAGGAGGAATATGAGGATTGATCATGGCTCAAAATAATGATAAACACTGTGATGAATATAGTGGGATTGAGGATTTGTTCTGATGATATTATACAGGTGATCGATCGTATTAGATGTAATGAACCTCCGAGTCAACCATGGTCAACCCTCTAGCGTCGTGTCCCTGTGAGTTGTAGCTGAGTCTGAATATATATTTAGACGTGTGTCACGTCCATGTTTGCCTCGTGCTAGCTTATTGATTGAGTTTGTATCTCGTCTCTAGGTACTACGGGACCTGCAGACTCGGACGTGGTACCGGATCCCCGTCATCAGCAGCCGGATGCAGGCAAGTGTACCTTGCCATCCTGTATTTCAGTTACAGATATTTTATTATTTTATTATATACATTGTGCGCATATTTTGTTTACGATCGACACTTCACGTCCGGATCACAATCGGGTACAGACGTTCGTCGTAACGTCTTAGAATAAATGTTAGATGTTCGTTACACCTCGATGTACGTACCTGAGTATATCGATAACCCAGGACACACTCATACACTGTGATCGTGCCAGATTCCTGTATCCTGATACTGACATCATGACCAGAGACTGGGATGACCTTGGGGTCGCGTCTGTTGAGTTATTTCTGTGTGTCGAGACTGTTAGATAGAGGTTCAGGTTCAGCACACCATCGTTTACCGCTTGGGATGGGAAAGACAGTTACTAGACGTTTGGGCTCCTCTGCACGCGCTTATATATGTATATGTATTATTTCTGTAGTGATCCTGTATCTAGTGTAGTTGTATCACCCGTGTGACTCTGTGTTCGGAGCTACGGTATGCCCCGTGTGTCTCTGTGTTCGGAGCTACGGTTTTATTTTGGACAGCCCATGCGTCGAACATTGTCTTCAAACTGTGTCACACTTAGTTGGTTATGCTAGATTACCCCGTCGTTGTACTTGTACTTTCTGTTGTACTTTGGCATGCTGTATTTTTGTACCTTGTTATGTCCCTCTGAGGACCTGGTTCCCTGCCAGTTTTGCAGCATATTGCAGAGCATGTGGAGTTGCTGACGGAGTGGCATGTCTTGCGGGCATTGTACCAGGTACTCACATCATTCTACCGGCATTGTGGTTACTTTATTTCATATTGATTATTCATCTGCTGTTGTAGCCTAGTTTTTGTAGACTTATCTCTTCTCGAGTCTATTCAAGCTTGTGTGTTATTGGGCGGCCGACTTTAGCACATATAGCTCTTTCTTGTATACTGCTGTACATTGTGGATTGAGACATAGAGGTTACATTCATGGGATATCTAGATAGTGCCCTTTATACTTTACAGCTTATACGTATTCGAGTCAGACCAGAGTCTGGTCGATTGTGTAGCTGGCATGTCGCGTATTCCTGGTCCTACGTATTTTGGGACTAGGGCATGACATATTTTTGTGGTGGCCCATGCAGGTCAGATTTAAATTGTCTTGGTCACCTGACTGTGCCAAGCGAGCCTGCAAATTAGGAATAGAGATTATGAATGTTGAATAGGATCTTAATCCATAATCGATTTTAAAAACTCACCTTGTATGTGATTATCGCCCTTAGACTTCCAATTTGTATTCGTTCAATTTCTGTCAATATCGTTATCATTGTTTCTCATCCCCTATCATTCGGGAAGACGGACGCTGATGGTTTCCTCCGGAAGAAGATCGTAGTTCAGACGACAGAAGACAAAATTCGTATAACATTCTCTGAGAAGATTGTTACCCTGAGTAGGATAGATTGATAGGTTCCTTTGGATTCTAGAACTAGTATGGAAGGGTAGCAAGAGAATTGGAACTAGTAGTACCCTATTCGTACTTGAGATAACAGTGATCTTGGAAGTACGGGGAGCTGGAAGGATGGTTGATCATGACCTAGAATAATTTATGGAAGTACATAGCCCGATGCTAGAAAATTAATTATTGTAAATGATAACGATATCATGAATGATATTATGGACTAGAGAAGATAAAATTTCAGGCTTTTACTTGGAAGATAATGATCTGATTCTAGGAATTCTAGTATGTGTTTGAGTGATACCATTATTGTACTATGTGACTTGGAGAGATAAATGACGAAAAGAAGAAATTCGAGGGATAAAATTTTAGGAAAAACCTTGAGGAGAAGAGAAATTATACATTAGGCAAGGAATTTTTTCTTTTCTTTTGAGGATTGATGTTGAAAACAGAACGAAAGAAATTGTTATGAGGTTTAGTCTAGACTATGACATTATCCTAGACATGGATTGGTTGAGCCAATACCACGCGACGCTAGATTGTCGGCGTGGTTACATTATTTATGACCACCAGATTTCCCTGAGTTTGAGTTTCTTCAGAGATCCCGGGAGCATGGTGCCCATCTACCTTAGAGGCACACAATGCAAGGTGAACCAGTGTACCCCCACCTTATATCAGAGTTTGAGGATGTGTTTCTAGAGAATCTTCTAGGCCTGCCACCTGACTGAAAGATAGAGTTGTTATAGAGTTGACTCCAAGAGCCAAGCCAGTTATTTTCCTGTCTTCAGACTAGCACCGATAGAGTTGGCTGAGTTGAAGGTCCATAGTAGAGGATCTCTTAGACAAGGGTTTCAGTCGGGCTAGTGTTTCTCCATAGGGAGTACCCATCGTATGGTGCCGAAGAAGGACGGGATGGTACGTTTGCGTATTGATTTCAGGGATGATATGTTTGTGTATCGATTACAGGGTTTAATGCAGTAACGATAAAGAACAAGTACCCATTGCCGCACATCGATGATTTTTTTGATCAGCTTAGTGGTGCATGTGTATTCTCGAAGATCGATCTCAGATCCGGTTATCATCAGATCAAGGTTCGGAGAGAGGATATTTCGAATACGGCTTTCCGGACGAAGTATGGACACTATGAGTTTTTAGTCATACCATTTGGTTTAACCAACGTGCCAGCAGTATTTATGAACTTGATAAAGAATGTTTCCCACCAATACTTAGATAAGTTCATGGTGGTGTTCATCGACGTCATGGTATATTCCGAGAACCAGGAGAAGCACGAGAGACATCTCAGGATCGTGTTGGAGATGCTGAGAAATGAGAGGCTGTATGCCAAGCTCAGCAAATATGAGTTATGTTCAGATAGAATAGATAGTCTACGCATCAGGACAGCTGAGAGTTCATGAGAAGAACTATCCGACGCATGATCTAGAGCTAGCTGCAGTGATATTTGCACTAAAGCTATGGAGACACTACCTTTATGGTGAGCGTGTTAAGATTTACATAGATCATAAAAGCCTGAAGTATGTCTACATGCAGAAGGAGCTCAACATGAGACAGAGACGCTGGCTAGAATTTATGACAGATTATAATATCGAGTTGCAGTACCACCCTGGCGGGGCGAATGTAGTAGCAGATGCCTTAAGCAAAGCCTATGGCATATTTTTACGACTCATCGCCAGTTGTTAGAGGATTTTTTAGGAACTCAGGATTGAGATTGTATTGCCAGGCATGGATGGACAGATGGCCAGTCTCGAGGATTCAGTCCATATTTATTGAGAGGATCAAGGCAGCCTTGCCTACAGATACGAGATTTAGACGACTGCGAGAAAGGACAGAGGCCGACATGCAAATGGGACTCAGGATTCATGAAGACGGAATATTGAGGTGTGGAGATCGCTTATACGTTTTGAGTGTCGAGTTAAGCTAAGAGTTGATGATCGAGGCTCATAGCTCAATTTATTCTATTCATCCCGGGAGTACGAAGATGTACCAAGATTTGAGACAATATTACGAGTAGCATGGGATGAAGAGAGATATTGCAAGATTCGTGGCGAGATGCTTGGTATGTCAACAAGTCAAGGCTGAATATCAAAGAAATACGAGACTATTGCAACCGCTTCCCATTCTCGAGTAGAAGTGGGAACACATTACCACAGACTTCGTCACAGGATTTTCGCGGAGCCCTAGCGGAAAGGATGCAATTTGGGTTGTCGTAGACAAACTCACCAAGTCTGCACATTTTTTGCCCTTCAGAGTTGGGCAGTCCACGACAATATTAGCTAACATGTATATGAGGCAAATAGTATGACTACATGGAGTGCCTGTCAGCATCGTATTGGATCGTGATTCCAGATTCATGTCACATTTTTGGCGGAGTATGCAGGAGAGTTTGGGAACTCGCCTTAACTTCAGCATTACATATCATCCACAGACTGATGGCCAGTCAGAGCACACGATACAGATATTAGAGGATATGTTGAGAGCGTACATGATTGATTTTGGAGGATATTGGGAGGACCATCTACACTTGGTAGAATTCTCCTACAATAACAGCTACCAGGCTAGCATACAGATGGCACCTTATCAGGCACTGTACGACAGGAAGTGTAGGTCACCAGTATGTTGGAGGGACGTGGGAGAGCGTCAGATACTTGGTCCAAAGTTGGTGACACAGACAATGGAGAACGTCAAGCAAATTCAGAGCCACCTGCGTGCAGCACAGGACAGACAGAAACATTGGGCAGATGCGCACCGCAGACCTTTGGAGTTCAAGTAAGGTGACCATGTATTTTTAAAGATATCGTCTACTCGTGGTACCATCAGATTCGGAGGCAGAGGCAAGTTGAGTCTGAGGTACATCGGACCTTTTGACATCTTGGAACGCGTTGGCGAAGTGGCTTATCGTCTTGCATTGCCTCCATCATTAGAAGGAGTGCATGACGTATTTCACGTATCGCAGTTGAGGAGATATGTGGCAGACCCTAGCCACGTGCTTGATCATTCAGAGATTACAGTCGGGCCCAGTTTATCTTACGTAGAGCAGTCAGTTGAGATCCTCGATCACAGTGAGAAGACTTTAAGAGGGCAGACTATTCGACTGGTCAGAGTTGCATGAAAGCATCATTCGCCAGGTGAGTTTACCTGGGAGCGCGAGGATTCCAATCGATAGCGTTTCTCGTATTTATTCGAGGAGCAAGGTACGAATTTACGTACCGCATTTGATTACTAGTTTGTTTTTAAATTCTCTTAGCTATTATCGTGCTTTACTTTTAATTTCGGGGACGAATTTTTTCTAAGTTAGGAAGGATGTAAACCCCCTCATTTAATTCTATAGATAGTCTGGTATGGGATGAAAATTTTTGGTTTAGCAGCAGATGTTTGAGGTTTAGAGTAGGGTTGCATATGTCTGTTTATTTTTTAATTAAACCCTTGGCGCGCCCTACCATTGTTGAATTATTCGGAGCCCAACATCAGCCCATAAATTCCATCGGACTGTTGTACTTTTGACTTGACCAGCCAATTTAGGCACTGGACTTTTCTGTCACTCAAAAATCAAGTCCGTTGTGCCCTAAATTAATTGCACAACTTCCCGTATCCAAAATCCTATATTTAAATTCCGTGTAGGACACCTGTGTCGTTACCTTCAATTTTGAGACACCAACTTAACCCGTTGAGCCGGACCAACTAAAGGGTCCAAGACTGACTCCAAGTCCACACCATTTTTGACCTTTGTGTTACTCCCAAATTTAGACCCCAAGTGACCCCATTTAATTTAAAAGCGCGGGACATATTTATTCTAATTAAATCGGGGATACCAACTTTGACTAATCCTATTTTAATCTCCATTTAATTCCAATGCCCATTTAATTAAGCCCATGCCAAACACACAACACCCCCTCACCCTACAAAATACTAATTCCCCTACAATTTTCTATCATTTTATGTGTTTGTGCAATTATCCAAACTTAAGGGGCTAAATTGTAAATATTGTGACATGTGGCACACCCTCATTGGTCAAGGCCAAATGGAGAGGCCACCCTCTTCTTTGACCGTAGTCAACTTTTCTCCTTCCTTTATTTTTCATGAAGAAACCAATTTCCTTCATGTAACATCCTCACCACTTATTTGAAATGGGAACATCACCACCCTCCATTCATCACACAATCCCCTATAAAAAGTCCCCATCACCTCCCTCTTCCCCATGCCGGCCCTAATCCACAAAAACCTAGAAAACCCCATCCCCCCCTCTCTCTCCTCACTCATCCACCTTGAAAACCGAGCGACCCTCTATTTCTTCCTTTCTTTTTCCTTTCTTCTTCTTCTTCTTCTTCTTCTTCTTCCTTTCTTCTTCCTGGAGAAGTTATGCTCCGGCCGAGCTGTGCATCCGCACTCCTCTCGATCACCGCACCGCCACTGCTCCGACTGCTGTCCCCGCATCCAGTCACGAGCTCTGGCCTACTGCGTTCAACCGACAGCCCGCGGCTCCTGCACTGCCAGCCCGACGAGCCCACATCCGGCCGAGCTCCGGCCTGCTGTGCAACCGCCCCACTGTCTCGAGCTCCGGCGGGATACCAGTCCGGTGCAACCACCTCTCTCGGCTTCCTCCTACGGATATCGACACCCTCCAGTCCGCCGCAGCCACCATTGCACCATCATCTCTACCACCACCATTGCACCATCATCTCCACCACCACCATTGCACCATCACCTCCATGACCCGGCCAGCAATACCTCCCCCACCTCCTTCCGACCATCGACTGAGCCGAGCTCCGGCGCTGCCATTGCCTTCACCACCACCGGTTGTTCCCACCACCGCTGAGCTCTTCCGCGTGGTCGAGCAACCACAGCGGCTCCCGGCCTAGTTTCCCCGCTTGGTCGAGCTAACACAGCGGCTCCCGGCCAAGCCTCTCAGTTCCGGCGAGCATCGCCATGAGCCCAACCTCCTCCATCTCGACATCCAACCGGCGCTGCCCTAGCCACGACCACCATCCGGCCATCACCTTCACTCTGGTGAGCTATCGTCGACCCCTCAGCCTCTGTCACCAACACCTCCCCCACCTCGCGGTCGATTTCCCTCCGGGCAACCACCCTGCGGATCGCTGACACCACCACCTCCAGTTGTTCTCCGGCCATCACCCCTCCGGCCAGCGAGCCTCGTCGAGGTATCGACTCCCTCCCCCTCTCAATGTTTATATTTATATTAAGTTATTTAACTAGGGTTTTTATATATCATGTTGATAAATTATAGTGTTGATGATAAGCATGGGATAATGACTAGAGGTTAGGGTTTAATGTGTGATTAGGGTTTATTGCTGTGGTTAGGGTTTATGTTCATAGTATATAATTTAACGGATATACTTGAGTTTTTGTTGAATGCATGATTAAAACATACATTTGAAGGTTTATGAATTTGTTGATATTAAGAAAATGATGATTATAAAATGTATACGTTGAGGCTTGAGAATAAAATAGATCTTTGGTTAGGGTTGCATAGTTGCATTGAGATTTAAGGGTTAGTTCATTTTATATTATGCAATGAGGGTAAAATGCATGGTTATAAATTAGAGTTTATAAATACAAGGTTTGAGATGTTAAGGTATTTCAATTTTTTCATGCATATTATTTTTGATGATGATCAGTTTAAATTGGTGGTGAATTGACATTGATGAAAATGTTGAACAAAATTACGTAGCAGTTTTATTGAGAAATAGGAAAGATTATATATGTCTGAGGATTTAATTAGGGTTTGATTAGCTGAAAATTAATGATGGGTTTAATTGAAGAGGTACTTATTGTGAATTTGTAATAAAGTTATAAAAAGGAAGGTTTAATAATTATTGATAATTTACTTGAGGATGACATGTGTCACCGTGAGTAATAGTGCCTGTGAAGACCAGGAGGAATCTGAGGATTGATCATGGCTCAAAATACTAAAAAACATTGTAATAAATATAGTGGGATAGAGGATTTGTTCTGATGATATTATACAGGTGATCGATCGTGTTAGAAGTAATGAACCTCCGATTCAACCATGGTCAACCCTCTAGCGTCGTATCCCTGTGAGTTGTAGCTGAGACTGAATATATGTTTAGACGTGTGTCACGTCCCTATTTGCCTCGTGCTAGCTTATTGATTGAGTTTGTATCTCGTCTCTAGGTACTATGGGACCTGCAGACTCGGACATGGTACCGGATCCCCGTCATCAGCAGCCGGATGCAGGCAAGTGTACCTTGCCACCTTGTATTTCAGTTACAGATATTTTATTGTTTCATTATGTAGATTGTGCGTATATTTTGTTTACGATCGATACTTCACTTCCGGATCACAACCGGGTGTAGACGTTCGTCGTAACGTCTTAGAATTAATGTTAGATGTTCGTAACACCTCGATGTACCTACCTGAGTATATCGACACCCCAGGACACACTCATATACTGTGATCGTGCCAGATTCCTGTATCCTGATACTGACATCATGACCAAAGACTGGGACGACCTTAGGGTCGTGTCTGTTGAGTTATTTCTGTGTGTCGATACTGTTAGATAGAGGTTCAGGTTCAGCGCACCATCGTTGACCGCTTGGGATGGAGAAGACAGTTACTAGACGTTTGGGCTCCTCTGCACGCGCTTATATATGTATATGTATTATTTCTGTAGTGATCCTATATCTAGTATAGTTGTATCACCCGTGTGACTCTGTGCTCGGAGCTAAGGTACGTCCCGTGTGTCTCTGTGTTTGGAGCTACGGTTTTATTTTGGACAGCCCACGCATCGAACATTATCTTTAAACTGTGTCACACTTAGTTGGTTATGCTAGATTACCCCGTCGTTGCACTTGTACTTTCTGTTGTACTTTGGCATGCTATATTTTTGTACCTTGTTACGTCCCTCTGAGGACCTGGTTCCCTGCCAATTTTGTAGCATAGACGATTGCGGAGCATGTGGAGTTGCTGACGGAGTGGCATATCTTGCGGGCATTGTACCAGGTACTTATATCATTCTACCGGCATTGTGGTTACTTTATTTCATATTGATTATTCATCTGCTCTTGTAGCCTAGTTTTTGTAGACTTATCTCTTCTCGAGTCTATTCGAGCTTGTGTGTTATTGGGCGGCCGACTTTAGCACATATAACTCTTTCTTGTATACTGCTGTACATTATGGATTGAGACATAGAGGTTACATTCATGGGATATCTAGATAGTGTCCTTTATACTTTACAGCTTATACGTATTCGAGTCAGACCAGAGTCTGGTCGATTGCGTAGCTGGCGTGTCACGTATTCCTGGTCCTACGTATTTTGGGACTGGGGCGTGACACCCTCCCAAATACAAGTAGCTATCTCTAACTCTATTTGACGGGAAGACATCGCTCCGTCAATACATGAGATACTTATAGTCCATGACAGGTCACTTACCTCTGGATGATGTCCTACTCACCAACTTGTTCATCGGAGCACTATCTGGGGTCACTTTTTAGTGGTTCTGTAGTCTCCCAAATAAGTATATTTCGTCCTTCGAAGACCTGAAGTCCCTTTTCCTCGCCCGGTTCTATGAAAAAGGGATGGATATGACTATGTCCTCTTTGATGGATATTATCCAAGGGGATATAGAACTTGCATGAAATTAAATCGAATATTTTTGGCATGCGATATTAAAATTGCCTCCCGGCATCCCTGAATCTTTGCTGATGGACACGTATCGAAAGAACCTCCTATCAGCAGTGAGACTCTAGATGGCATCTGGCCAATTCAGTGATTGGACGGCATTTATCATAAGTGTCATCGCTGTAGAAAAGTGTGTGAAAGACTTCCGCTTATTGGGATTCCAAGCTCCCATCATTGAAGACAAGGGAAGGCATCCTTTCACTGTTAACAATAGTCATGACAATAAAGGAAAGCAGGCCCTGAAGGTTAACTTGTCCAAAACTCTGACCTCACCTGTTACCAAGCCAACAGAGCCACCAAAAGTATATGAGACTTATTCCTTTGATGACGATGATGTCATGAAAATATTTGAAGTATTGATAAAGGAAAACAAACTCTGGCTATCTGACGTCAAATACCCCAATGAAGCAGGCAAGGTTGACAACCCCAAGTATTGCTACTACCATTGATATGTCCATCATGCTACGCGAGATTGTTACATATTAAAAAGGTACATACAATGGTTAATCGACTCCAAGGATCTCACTTTGGACTTCGAAGATAAGACAGTTACTGCAAACATGGTTTCCCTCTAGTTCAGCACCTTCTCGATAACACAGGACCAAGATGGTATCGTCCCTATACCTAGGAAAACCATGGAGGTCGTTAACCTTCTTCCATCCTGAGCGGATGGGTTGGTTCCCTTATTACTCCGAGAGGCAAAGTTATATGGGTTCATCCAGACCTCGTCCTGGATGAGTCACAGCTAGTAGCACCTCATGCTTCTAAGTTTAAAGAAAAGAAGACCAAGTCCTGTCACACGGTCTCTCCGTCAACAGACGGAGATCTCGCTGGAGTAACTAGGTCGGGCCTAGCCTATCAATGCGACTAAAATGCTCCCGACGACACTACACCTCCGGTTGCTACAGTCACGACACCTGCCACATCTTACCCGGGTCCTTCTTAGTTTTCTGTAGCAGACAAACAAAAGCAGAAGGAAATACGCTTTGACAAACCTCTGTGAAAAGATATAATTCAAGGGCTAGAGAAGACTTACAACTTTGATATTTCATGAAGCTCTAAGTAAGGCATTACAAAACGCTGACTCTTATCTGGCCCAAGTCAAGCCACCGACCGAGAATCTTGTCACATGCCCTCACTGTAACAGTGTTATGGAGGCAATTTTGAATATCATATTCTCTAATCAGGACATGATGTTAAAGAATAATAGGCACATTCGTCCCCTATATTACATAGGATATGTCAGAGCCATTAAGGTGGATCGGATGCATATGGACCCCAGATCATCTCTCAACATTATCCCATGAAGCCTGCTACAGACCTTAGAAATCCCTATGCATCGGCTAGCAGCCACCAATACAACTATCAGTAGCTTTAACGCTGGAAGAAGATACCCGCTAGGCAAGATTCGTCTGAAGTGCCAAATCGGTGATCTCCAAACAGAAGTGACTTGCTATATCATTAATGTGGATGTGTCCTACAATATACTTCTGGGTTATCCGTGGATACAGGAGTATATGATCGTCCATCCACTCTCTACCAATACTTAAAGTACGTCAGTGAAGACGGCATGGTCAATACAGAATTCGCGGATGTGGATCCTTTCAAAGGGGTCGAGGCGTACTACTCTGACTCGATCTTATATAAGCAAATCCACTAGGATGAAGGAGGTAATGATGTTGATAATAAGGCTGTTACTGTTATGGCTTCAGGCAATCCTCTAAGGGTCCATCTCAAATGACACCCAGCCCAAACAGCTACTCCCTTCGTGGTCAAGCTTCGAAGGAGGGCACCTGAATCCTCGATAGTCAAGCCCCAGGGACAAAGATGTCTGCCAGACAAGGATCCCCTTACCATGATAACCCCAGGATAGATGGTAGTCAAGATCCGCAGGAAAATGCCAGCACAGTCAGCGTCATTAGCAACCATTAAAGAAGATGAACTGGAAGATACGTCGCGGCATCCGCCGACGTACTATCCCTCGATGACATAATCCCTTTACAAAAAATATTGTACTTCCTCAATAAAGGCCTCTCGTTGAGTTGCGCTGTTATTATGCATTGGGGTGCCAAATATTCTTTGGAGCATGGTCTAGGTTTATACCTTTATACGTAAGTGGCTGCAGTCTATGCAGTAAACCAAATGCTCCTTAACCAAGACCCCTGTTTCGTTATCCCTGCAAGGAAGAAAAAGGACAACCCCATTATTTTTAAGAAGTTTGAAGGTCACCGGGACTTCATCTCATAAGAGCCAGAACCGAAAAATGGTAGAATGCAACTTCACCGCTACAGCATACAAGCTAAGCGTATTCTCCAAAAGATGGAATACGATCCGAAGAGAGACCAAGACCTAAATTATGGTAAGGGGCGACGCTTACCACTGTATCACTTTGCCCCCAAGGGCAAGCTTGAGACGTACTACTAGCGGACCGATCATGGTTTGGGATATGTCATACCTCCTACAACTCCCGAAGACTCGGGAGAGGAAACTGAAACACAATCTCACTCTTCACAGTCTTTCGCTTGGGACTTTGATAACAGCATCGGAGATGTGCTTAAACAAATATTATCCATCCATATGGTATTAGTAGATCCAGAAGAAGATGACGAGTACCCTATCGAACTCTTTAAAGTAGAATCGTGGGCTCAAAAGCTCGAATCTCTGTGGAAATTATGGTTCAAGTAGCGGGAACCTCCTATTGAGGACGAGGTTGTACAAATTGATTTGGGTGACGACGTTGATCCTAAACCCATCTTCATCAGCAAAAATTTCTCGACAAAAGAGCGTGATTCCCTTGTCCAGCTGGTAAGAGAATACATTGACGTCTTCTCATGGAACTACGAGGATCTGTCAGGTTTGGATCAATAAATCGTAATGCAAAAACTCAATATCCTACCAAACACCACACCTGTGAAGCAGCAGCGGCGATGATTCCGTCCAAACATTATGGATTCTATTGAAGCTGAGGTGAATAAGCTAATAGCAAGTAGCTTTTTTCGTGAAGAACAACCTCCGGATTGGGTAGCTAACATCGTCCCCGTTATAAAAAAGAACGATAAAATATGAGTCTGCATCGACTTTCAAGATTTGAACGCGGCTTGCCCAAAGGATAATTTTTCTCTCCCAATCCCTGACATGATGATCGACAACACTTATGGCTTCGAGCATATGTCCTTCATGGACGAGTTCTCAAGCTTTAACCAAATCAAAATATTTTCAGATAATGAGAAGCATACGTTATTCTGGAAAGCAATAGGGGTGTACTGTTACACCGTAATACCCTTCGATCTAAAAAATGCAGGTGCTACATACCAACGAGCTATGAAAACTATCTTTCGTGACCATCTGCACAAGACAGTAGAATGTTACGTTGATGACATCGCTGTCAAAAGCCATTTTCAAGACGACTATCTCCATGACCTAAAGATGGTATTAGATTTAATGTGAGCCCACCAGCTCAAGATGAACCCCACCAAGTCATTCTTGGGAGTCTCAAGTGGCAAATATTTGGGCTTCATCATAACTTCAAAAGATATTCATATTGACCCTGAGAAGACTAAGGCTATCCTAGACATGCACCCTCCAAGGAACCTGTAAGAACTTCATGGTCTACAGGGAAGATTGGTATTCATCAGGAGATTAATAACCAATCTCTTCGGACGATGCTGACCCTTTACTTAGCTCATGAATAAGGGAGTCTATTTTACTTGGACAAAAGAATGCTAACAAGAATTCGACGACATTAAGAAGAATCTCACGAACACTCCGATGTTGGTGGCCCCAATCGTGGGAAAGCCCTTCTTACTCTATGTATGGGAAAAGGATCATTCCCTCGACGCTCTTCTTGCCCAAAATAGTAACGAAGGCTATGAGCAAGCTATCTACTATCTCAGCAGAATGATGATCAACATAGAACATAGGTATAATCGGTCGAGAAATAATGTCTTGCTCTAGTATTTGTTATTCAAAAGACCCGCCATTAGTTGACAGAGAAAACCATCCATGTGATCTCTCGGGTGAACCCCGTCAGAGTCCTCATGACCAAGCCCGGGGCACTTAACTCTCGTCTAGACACCTGGGCAATCCTACTATCACCCTATGACATGGTATTCATCCCGCAAAAGGCTGTCAAGGGCCAAGCATTGGCTGACTTTCTAGCAGCTCATCCAGTACCGGAGACTTCAAAACTCTATGACGAAATCTTCGATAAGGTGTTAGAGTCTAACACCATCATGATAGGAGGATCAGTTTGGAAAATATTCTTTGACGGTGCTTCCAGAACAGGACCCAAAGGCAATATCGTTGCCTGAGTAGGGATAATACTGATCTCTCCCGATGACCTAGTCATCCATCATGCATACTCGCTTACGGAGCTGTATTCCAACAATGTAGCAGAGTACAATGCTCTCATCATTAGGCTTCAACTGGCTAAATAATTAGAGGTTGACTTCCTAGAAGCCTATGGCGACTCCAAGTTAATAGTCAGTCAAGTCCTTGGCGAGTACAAGGTTCGCGACAAGGATCTACTCCCTTACCGCTAAGCGGCCATCGACATGATTTCCACTTTTACAGAATTTTTCATAGAACATGTACCACGACTACAAAATATTGAGGTGGATGCACTCGCCGGGCTCGCTGCTTCTTTAGCAACTCCAATCAAAACTCACATATTGATCACAGTAGTGGGTCAAGAGCTGGTATGCCTAAGGAACAACTTATTCCTAAGTCTAAACCACTATGTGAGTGCAAATACCAATATTAAATATTGGAGACTCCCATTTATGGACTATGCTATTTATGGAATCATTCCAAACGAACCGAAGGAGGCCACTTCCATTAGAAGATGCTCCCCTGGTTCTACTATGATACAACCACTAAGATGTTGTACCGTCGTTCCTATGACGGGCTCCTGCTATGATGCTTATCTGACACTGACGCAAAGCAAGCTCTCCGCGAAGCACACTATCGTTAGTTTGTTATCAGAGCCAGGTAAATAAATATCTTCCAGCGTGCCTATCTCTTTGTAAGTACTTTATATTGTATTAACTTAGCTAATGGTAGCTTAAATACCTGTTCTTGAATATGTTAGGAGCATAGTAGGGTGAATCTGTTTATTCATCTCATTACAAAAGTCCTTACACATGGTGTAGGAAATAAATCAATGTTGTGCTCTCTTTCTGTGAAGCTGCAGTATACATCTGTGGTTGAAAGATTTGAGATCTAACCCAGCCATAAAACTACGGTTTGCCAAGTAGGCAAAAGAGGGTACTGTGACAAGCCGCATAATTGAGGGTTAAAACGGACATAAGTATGAGATGATAATATATTTTAACTTATGCTATGTGATGAACGTATTCAAGAACAACCACTTCTTATGAACAATAAGAAATTATCTTCCCTAACGGGAAAAGGGTTATTTTTATGCTGACACACATCAGTGTTACTTTAATCTTCATGATGATTATGAGCATATAATACACATACCTACCAATGAACACCATGAATACGGGATATATAATTATATTATAGACCTTATTGAGAATATTAGGGTTGATATTAATAAAATAAAATAGCTATTAGATAACGGTAAAAAAACCTTAACTAGGTAGTCAAACTCCTAAAAATTGTTGGCCCTATAACAACAAGATTAATATGCTAAGGTACTCTGCGAAAGAAGAAAATAAGATAAGCATAGAAAAATTTAAGGAACAACATTATCGCACTTTCCTTAAACTTCAGACTCAAGAATTACTAGAAGAAGTTGACGAGTAAGAAGTTTATGCCTTTTATGACACTCATTCCTCGGCTATAGAATATTTTAAATGAAAATATTCTGAAGATTCTGACAAAAACTTGGAAAACTCAGATAATGATTTTAGTAGCTTCAAAATTTTTAACAATGAAGACGGAGTAGGTAGTAGTGGTGGTGATGGTGGTGGTGGTGGTGGCGGTAAAGTTAGTAAAATGTGTAATTTAGAAGGAATATCTAATATGAATATAGGTGCTATTGGTCCTCCTGTAGAAAGTCGTATACCACTCAAACATGTCCCTTATAATGTCCAATACCCGACTTATCGACCTGAATCTAGATTTTATAAAAAAATAATAAAGATTCCAATGCTTTTGATATTCTTATATTTGATCTTGATAATGTTCCACATAAAGAAATACACAAATATATCGGAGAATGGGGTCAACAAATGGGAGGAATGATGTATCATTTACCAGGAAATATAACTACAACACAATTTATTCATTATGCGACCAGTTTCTGGAAGGGAAGTGCTTGAGCATGGCTTCGGGGATTAGAATTAAACAAAGAAAAATTAAGGCCATTAGAAATATAGAAGACGGACATATAGCATTAGGAGAAATAATGGATCTAGTTCAAGCTGATTTTACTAGTGAAGAAGGTGTAGTAGAAAATTACGAGGTTCTATTACATAAAATAATTTTATGTGACATAGGATTTATCTTCTTTTTAAAATTTGCTGCTAAATATATAGGATTTATCTTCTTTTTAAAAGATAATAACCAAAATGAGTTTTGGATAAAGGGATTCTTCACTAAAACTCCAGATCCCTGGAATAATATTATAGAAAAATATACGACAAAATAAGAAATAAGGTCCATACTACTGGAATGTTAAAGAGGGCTTGTATGGAAATAATAGAACAAGTTTGTGAACAAGCTAGAGCGCAAAAACAGATGAATAAAACTATCAAAAAGTCTAGACTAGGATATTCGTATTGTTATAAATATAATGAAGACATTAACCTTAATTTTGGACATCCACCCGAATATAGAAGTATTTGTAAAAAAAAAAAATCAATAAAAAAGGTTTTGGAAGAATAAGTATAAAATTACTAGGAAGAAATGGAAACCCAGTTTTAAAAAGCAGCCTCAGAAGTTCAAAAAAAGAAAGTTCATTAAGCGGAATTTTTTTAGAAAATGATGTAAATGTTTTAACGCCTATTAGGACATTTCGCTAATGAATGTCCCAATAATATTCAAACCATTTTCATAGATGACCTAGATACTTATGGTATCAATGTAGGCACGATTAATGATATTAATAGTGATATTTCAGCCACTTCCACATACGAAATAGAATATGTCAATTCCTATACGCATTCTAGCGAGTCTGGAGAACAATTTGAAGACTATTTATATAGTTCTATGAAGCATTTAAAGATTAATATGGTTACTTTCAATAAAACCCATAATCAAATTAGAATGACCCTTTTATCTGATACTGCTTTATTACCTAGAAAAGAAGAAATATTTGCTGGATATACCCCATATACTCCTCGTACCATTAGGATAAGACGATACCACACTTTAGAAATTCTTTTAGATATTAGAATATTCCTACCATTAGGATATTATTGTATTATTCATAATATACCCTTGCATGCTAATAAAAATATATTTATAACATATGGATTCATAGAACTAGTTTTTAGAAATAATATTTTTATAATAATAAAAATTAGTTCTTTTGAAGATAGAGATTATTTGATTGAGAAGGGGGATCCTGTTGGCTTATTATTCATACATAAATACAAAGATTTACTAATGATAGAGGAAACTCAGCCTAAGCCACAACACTTATATCCAGGTTCTTCCTGATCTACTATAGAACCCCTATATGGTTATTATGAATTTCAAATTTATATGAACACCATTACTTTTGAGGAAACTTCTAACTCTAATATCCCTAACAGTGAGGGAGAACAATTTGAAATAACGGATGAAGACTTAGAAAAATTAAAAGAAGCTATTCCTCATTTTGATGAGAGGTTTATAAAGCTATTTCTTTTCAATCTAGATTTTTAAATAAACATACTTATATATTTGAAAGAATGCAAGAAAATATTGAACTAAAAGGTGATGAAAACTTTTTGTTTATTAATTTATTAGATAAGAGAAAAATAGATAAATTAAAGTCCAAATATCCTAAAATGAGATATTTATATATAGGTCTAATACAACTAAAGATTACTGGATTATTCTGAACAGGAATAGATACTCCTATCTTAATAGTTTGTATGGATTAGGGAATTATTATTAATCCTCTTAATAGTATTATAGGTGGTGCTAAATCCAATGTAGTAAATAGATTATTTTGAATAAACATACATCTGAATTTCTCTATTAGTCTTGATGACCAAAATATTGAAAAAACCTATATGTTATCCGTGAATCTTCAAGGAATTAAGTCATTACCTAGATCCAAAGTCATTTGTATACAATGGGAATATTGTATGGCTTTAAATGATTCTTCTACCTTCAAATCTATTATCCCAAATAATTTGGTTAGGTTATTTGAAGTAGGAATAGGTAAAATAATACAACCTAGACTTGTTAGACTTGAACATTTAAAAAATAATAATAAAATAAAGGTTTTTTTAAATCTCAAAAACCTAAGATAGAAGTTCCTACCGAATATTTTATTGCATCAGGAAACACTATTTCTACTACCATAAAGGTGAAAAGCTGCAATATCAATATGGTAATTAAGAGGCTACTACTTCGAATAATTAAGAGGCTACTACCTCGATGAATACCCTCATAAGATCCAATTCTTTGGATGGCTTAGTTAATATTGAATTAACACCTAGTATCTTACAAGACATACAACATCGGTTGAGTATTAGTACACCCATCGAAGGAAGAACTAGAACCATAGAAAACCAGCGTCATAATAAGGAAAGAACGATAGTAAAAATTCCCTTATCACAAATAAATGATAGAAGTAGAAATTTACTGCAGTTACCCCATGAGAAAAAAAAGAATTGGGTTCGCCCCCGAATCTAGTCTTAATAAGAAAACTAACCATAAATACTTTAATTGGTATGTTGACCATATAAGATATGATGAACATAACATAGAGAACGCCTATCATATGACTCACCGAGTAAAAAAAATTAAAGATATTATAAAGGACACGCATATCAGTAATTATAGGACTATAGTCATGAGATATTTAGATCGACTAACCTAAGTCCTGAGTAAACATATTACCAGATACAAGGGAGATTATCCTAAGATCGATGATAAACCCTGGTTTGATGACATGATTAATTCGAAGAAAATACTTGACATCAAAATTGCAAGTACATCACTTGACCATATTGGCTTAGCCCTCGAAGCCACAAATCATCCCATTGGCTTCAATACCTGGGAAGATTTTCTTTGTCATGAGGAGACGACTAGTATTAATATGATTAGATCTCTCGACCTAAAAACTAAAGCCCAGCTATATATATATATATATATATATATATATATATATACCACTTATCATTTGTATACCTGAATACCAAGAATTTACTATTCATGCCCTAGTTGATACTGATGCAGAAGCTAGCTTATTGCAAGAAATCTTTATACCATAGAACATATGGGTTAAACTTTATAAACAAGAAAAGTTGAATGATTTTATGTGACGTCAAGTCCCAATTAATCACAAGGTCAAAAATCTTGTGGTCTCTTTCCCAGATCTTAAAGGAAAATCAAATTCCTACAAATTTGATTTTGTACTCTTACCTAAAGATTTTGATAGTGATTGTATTATCAGTATGAACAATCTTAGGAATTATCCCCCGTATAATAAACATACTTTTGAATTTGATGGCATATCCATTCATCGGGTTCATTTTTTTGTTTATCTAGCTTTCCAGTTTACTCCTATAGCCCAACGTGGTGATAAGCCAGTTACTATTATTGATAATACTATTCCTACGATCTGTACCTATAACCTTCTTTCTACCAATAATTTACAAAAAGTTGTTTATGGGATGGTAGAGCCATTATTTTCTGATAATCCTTTAAAAGGTTTCAAAAAAAGCACCTAGATATTGCAAGATTGAATTATTAGAACAGTATATAGAATCCAAAATTCGATTAAATAGTATTATGGTTGATCCTTCTGATAAAGAAGAATTTGTTAAACAAATTAATGATCTTCTTAAGCTTAAACTCATCCAAAAAAGTTTTAGCACCCATTCCTCTCATGCTTTCCTTATTAGGAATCATGCTGAGATTAAAAGAGGAAAGGCCATGATGGTTATTAACTATAGAAAATTAAATAGCTATACTAAATTTGATGGCTACATTATACCAACCGTAGAGGTATTGATTAAACAAATTCAATGTGCTAAATACTATAGTAAGTTTGATGCTAAATTAGGATTTTGGCAAATTAAGTTAGAAGATATAACTTCTATGAATTAACTGCTTTTAGTTGTCCTCAGGGGCATTTTGAATGGCTTGTTATGCCTTTTGGATTAAAAAATGCACCCCAAATTTTCCAAAAAATGGATGAATTCTATCTTTGGTCATCTACCTTGTCGTTGTCTATATTGATGATATTTTAGTCTTTTCCAATAATAAGAAATATCATAAAGAAAATCTTTTACATACTTGTAAATTATTACTTGATAATGGTATTATTCTTAGCCTTAAAAGATTGAGTTATTTAAAATAAAAATTGACATTTTTGGTAAACTATTATGAATGGACAGATTATTTTACAACAACATATCAACACTAAAATCAAAAAAATTCCAATGAATTTAAAACTCTTAAAGAACTTCAGAGTTTTTTAGGATTACTTAACTATGGACGAAAGTTTATTCCCCATTTATCTGCCAGAATAAAATATCTTTAGGATAAACTGGCTATTGAAAAAGCCAAGAATAAAGGATCTACTGGTGAACAGAAGATGTAATACTGATAGAATACTTATTTCTCTTGATAAAGAGGAACTAGAAGAAATTACTAAAATAAAGGAACTTGTTAAGACTGAAAGTATCTTATATTTCCCTTTAGATAATGACATCCTAAGTTTACAAACAGACACTTCTGATAATTTTTGGACAGGTTGCTTATTGCTAAACACAAGAAAATTGTGGCTTATGCATTAGAAAATTTTACGAAGACCCAATTTAAATATGTTACGTATGACAAAGAATTACTATCTGTTAAGTTGGGCATAAAAAGGTTAAAAAATTATATCATTTACAAACACTTTAACATCGAAACTGATAATAAATTAGTTGCACAATTTTTGAAAAAGAAGACCATTAATAATCTTGAAGAAAATCTTAGAAGAATTAGAATTGCTATGTATCTAAAAATATTCAATTACGATGTCAATTATATTCCAAGATACACTAACCTTTTAACAGACACTCTTACCAGGTTATAAATCATGGATGCTATCTCTACAATAAATTTAAAGATATTTTTGAAGAAATAAAGAAACACGAATGTTTTGATGAAGTAGTTTCTAAAAAGACAAAGCGAGCAGAAGCTAGTTCATCATCTTCTATTACTGCAGTTTCTTCCGGGATTGAACAAACCAGAAAAGTGCAAATAATTCTACTATTTAGGTGAACAACCAGGTGAACAACCATAATGAGACCTTTAGTAACCGAGGAAGAACTCAGGCGAACAGCCGGATTATGGGACATCCATATAATAATCAATCTAGTTGGCAACCAATAAGGCCCACTGGTCTAATAAGAACCACTAGCATTTTTCGCGGACACACTATTATGCCTCGACTATATATTCCTTATAACAATACTCTTATGAAACCATGGTACAACTTAGAAATAAAAAAGGTAGATAAAACAGTTTGGTATCGATTCAATGGTTGTTACAAAGCTCTACAAACTAGAGATATCAAATATGGTTTATTAGCTTACACAGATAGAAAAAACTCTGATAGCAGAAAGACAGAGAAATATTTTCCTTGAATAAAGGAATTATGAGATACAATAGATAATTTCTAAAATTCTTCTTGCCTCGTCAACATCTAGATCAATAACTCTTGTTAATTAAAAAATGAGCTTTTTTTGGGAACTAGTACTACTCAGAAATAACTTAGCAATATTATCTCTCATTTTTGGCCAAATGATCTAGTTAATTTTAGGATAAGCTATGTCCATGCTTTAC
Organism: Iris macrosiphon; assembly: GCA_036927795.1. Lineage (NCBI taxonomy): Eukaryota > Viridiplantae > Streptophyta > Magnoliopsida > Asparagales > Iridaceae > Iris > Iris macrosiphon. Next base: position 41,031,088 of record JAYESA010000010.1, on the reverse strand, counting down.
TTAAATTACTAGATATAAAGACAGAAAAGATAAAAGAATTCCATGATGAGATAATGGTTCAAGAAATGATTTCTATATATCAACAACTACTTATTGATGATGAAAGACTTCTGCTATTTTTAAGAGACTTGAAGATACTGAGATCTACAATCTTTTTAACGGAGAAAATCTTATTCTGAACAAGAATAAATCTCCCAAAATTCTTACATGTTTTAGTGATCTCCAGAAATACTAAAACCATGTCCGAACAAGAGTGGTTCATAAAGTATATACTAATATGGCTTGTTTATCAGATTTTGTAGAATGTATCACGGAGATATTTATTAAAGCTGCTTCTCATCATTCAACCAGATTTCAAACAATATTCCGATTCAGTATCTGGAGCATATCAAAAGAAAGAAATATGTAAAACTATATTGGTCATATCAAATTTGGGAGTTAAACAGACTTACTGAAGAACCTAATCACGAACACGCTATAGTTTCTAAGACAAAGTTCCATGAAGAACGAGAAAGAATATTAGCAGCAAATGAATATTTCGCTGATGCACTACAATATGTTGATGATGACAATAAAATTATGGCATCAAAAAATATCCTTATAGTTGACAGGTTAGAAAAAATTGATGATAACCAGTATCTGACCAACTACAGCCATATTAAAAAATTTATTGATCATATATGCCTGGGAAGAATAGGAGAAACACCTAAATTTGATTTTTGGCTAAAGGAGGAAGATGCAATAGACATGCATATAGATGAAGATAGAGAAGCAAATTAGAAGCATGGTGGACCCAACTGTAATCATGAAGAAAAGAATTAATAAAGAAGCCGTTTATAGAAGATATAAAGTAGGACTAATAAAGACAAAGCAACCTAGAACAGACTGGGAAAAGGGATTATTGTTTTTGGGACTTTTTTCCCTATCATCGGTGATAGGGGTCTGTATTCCCAAGAGCCGGGCATCCTTAGCCTTCTTCTCAGCGATGACAACACTTATGATGAACGTTGTCCAGTCTCTAAACTGACCATCGTCTATCCAGAGGCTGACTGCTGGAAGTAAGTTTCTGCGGTACATGGCCATCAGTGTCGACTCGGGATTGCATGGGGGCAACCTCAGCGCTGCTTGTCAAAAATTCTCGATATAATTTTGGGTGAGTTCTCTTTCCCCTTGGATAACATCCATCAGGAAGGACATCGTCATGTCGCTTCCTCCGTCATAGAATATGTTAAAAAAAGACTCTTGAGGTCGTCAAACGATGAGATACAATTATCTTGGAGGCTGTAAAACCAGTCGAATGCAGCCCCCGATAATGCGCCCATAAAGAGCTTTGTGAGGAGTGCGTCACTGCGAGGTAGGTGCCCTATTGTAGTCTCAAAATAACTCATGTATTAACGGAAGGAAGTCTGCCCGTCGAATGGGTTCAAGTTAAAGAGCTTGTACTTGGGGGGGGGGTACGACATATCACTCCAATCGCCGGGGTATCGTTGTCATATCCCAAGCTTGCGCAGTGAGTCTCGGCTACCCATAAAATCTAAGCGAGCCCGGAGTTCCCGGAGTTCTCTCATTGTTTCTCTGGCTTCGTCTTCGGCGTAAGGGGCAGATAAGCCAGACAGAGGGTGATTACCGCCTATGGAAGGAGTGATTACATCGGAGTCTGCTTTGGTTCTAGGGTTCAAGCTTGCTTATCTAGAAGCCCTTGCTAGTTTGGAAGCCATGTTTGCTTTAATTTCTAACATCGACTGGGTTAGGGCTTGCATTGTTGAACCCACAGTCTACATCATGGCCTCAAAAGTCTCGAGTCGTTGTCGGTCGCTGGGGTCTTCATGATCGTTCCCTGCCATGTATGCAGTACTCATATAGAAAGATATGGATGGGGCAGTGGATGCCACACCTTTTGTCTCAGATTCTTGTTGGGAGTAGTCATCAGGTAGCGTCGCCTCCTCCTCGGATTTGAAGAGAATACTACCACCAACGTAGGATGCTACGTCATCTTGATGAGGGTGGCCACCCCCAGGGACATCGAAGTATGTTCCTTGGGAATCATCGTCTTTTCGGAATGCCATGTTGTTGTATAGGTCCGGGGGATCACTACCCCCAGCTTATGCAACCCCCAGAGGTTCTGAGAAAGAACTACCCCCAGCGGCTGATAGTTTTTTATTTGAGCGGGTACGTTGGAAAACACCTTCCGTAGGTCCCATCGCTAGTTCTCTTGGTAGTCGCCTTTTCAATGCTCTGGTTGAGAGTGACAGATTGGAGGTACTGGGCTTCCTTTCTCATATGGTGGAAGGGTCCTTCCGATTAGAGTAACATGAGAAAAATGGTAGCTCCTCCTCCTCAGGTGTTTGTACCTGATTTCTGGGTTGTTGTCGGCTCGGATGCAGTCGTTAGAATGCCGATTGCCGATTTATGTGTACTGCCACTTTGTTGCAGTAGTAATTGATGATAATTTTGGCGTAATGATTTCCTGGGGAGGACACTCCACGTGTCATAGTTGTCTCCCTTGTCTTGCACTTCTAATTGATCATGTTGCGCAAGTCAAGCGAGGGCTGATTCACCTTTGCACCATTTTCGTGAGCATGGTTAGATCGAGCGCACGGGTGTGTAGGTGTTGTCTTTGCTCCCTGATCTAGAGTTCGTACAAGAACTTTCCCCAGATCGTCAGTGGAAGACTTCTAAGATGGACCTTGCCCATTTGTCACTGCGGGTTGGACGCATGGGGCGATCTTATCTAGCTTTTCATCAGGGGCTCGTATAATTATTAGCGGTGCCTACTGACGGCCAACCAAATGGGCAGTTGCTTGAGCTTGACGATCTCGCACTGTCCTAGACTTCTTTGACTTAGCACGTGCAAGCGCATAGTACGAAGATTCCAAGTTTTGATTTTTCTTAAAGCGGCACATAGAAGCATATATGGATAAGATTCTGTTAAAGACAAAGCTTCTGGGGGTGTCAGAGACGCATTCGGCTGATCTGGAAGCCGCATACTGCTTTCTTCTCTACATCCTTCATTTTGGTCGTATGGGTTATACATCAACCCTGAAACTCTTGCCATTGTATTGTTTTCCTCTGCCAAAGTTCGGGTGCTGAGCATTCTCTTTTTCAGTCAAGGAGGTCGTATGAGCGGGGACAGCCTGAGTGGACGCATTTTATGCGTCTTCAGTATCAGAGAGAGATAGGGAGCGCATGCTCTGCAGTTGTGTGAGGCACAACGGCCTTTTCTACCCACGTCCTACGGGTCTTCTTGGGATTTTCTATCCTTGACAAAGGACTAGCGCTTCCCTCCGAGAGCATCTCTTCGACAGCCTGCTGGTCAAAGTGGACCACCAACATCCTTTGAGTTGATCCGAGCTTGGCTGTATCAGATTGTGTCACAACTTTCTTATCAGAGGAGAAAGAAGTCCCTATTAGAGTCGCCATCTTGTTGGCCATTAAATGAGTTTTTGCAAGCTTTATATTTAAGGAACGAAAAAGAGTACAATGAATCCTAAACAGAATTATCTAAGTAAAATATTTTGATCTAGGGTGTAACGATGGAGATTGAGAAGTGCAACGACTCTTTTGCTCCGTTGACGATCCGATGTAGGGTGAAGAAGCTTATGTTCTCTCTTTTCTCATCTTTGTATGTTCTCTCTCTATATTGGCGACCCATGTGTATCCGTTCCCCTAGTTTAGGTAGGCCACCCTAGTATACATAGTCATCCTTGGGAGCGTATATATTGGTCCACATGGATGCTAGAGGGTATCGTGTGTGCCTCCTTAGCAGGGTGCAGCTGTAACCGTGAGCGGGCTAGTCTGTCACTTAGGCGCTTGTTGGAATTTTTTGTTGCTGAAGATCTGGGTGGTTCTCGTCCTTTATGGGCGTGACTTGGTTAGCTTGACACATGTCCATACTTGGTTGGAGAGAATTACTTCTATTGTAATAGCAAAATTTGCTCATCATAGAGTTTGAAACACATGTGATAAGAGACGCATAGGACGCATGGAGTCTAGGACGCATGAGGCCAGAGACAGATGGAACGCATAGAGTTGGAACGCATGGGGCCTGAGACGATTGGAACGTATGGAGTCTGGGATGCATGGGGCCAGAGATGCATGGAACGCATGGGGTCTGGGCCGCATGGGGCCCTTGTTGTGATGTACATATGGCGCTGCACATCCATCGAGAGTGAAGTTCTGTGCCGATGTGAGACTTCTATCGTTTAGTGTGTTTATGTCTTTTGAGGCATTCAGAAAATTCTTTTTGTCAGGATTCTATGTCAGAGACAATCCTGTTGCTAGGATCCCATGTCAGGTCCATCTGCATCCAAAGCTACTTCGGCTTATTGGGATGCATGAATATTACCTTATTAGGCCGTAGGGTGATTCTGCGACGCAATCTATTATAAGTTTTACTTTGGGGTGCATGGTTGTTGGACGCTTGGATGCATATTTTTCATGCTTCTACAAGACCCCCTTCAAAGTTTTTAACTGACAAGTTTAAAATACTTTGAATAAGAAGTATAGAGAAAAAGCACTTTGGTCGCATGGATATTGTGTCGCATAAACATTGGGACCGCTTGGTCGCGGGCCGCATGGATGAGCGCTTCCAGGTTCTGCATTAACTCACAGATTTATTTTGATTTGTAGCAGATCTCCTTTTGGATTGTGAGCCATCTCCTGATGCGAGGCTCAAGGCAACGGTTTCTAAGGATATTTAAAGAGGATCACAAAAATCGATCACAAAAATTGAGGCATCAGATTCATCCCCATAACTACTTAGTTCATTGCCTCGATCTCTTCATGCGGCTTTGAGGCCTATAAATAGGTGATGGGGATGAGGGAGAGAAATTTATCTCTTTGCTTCCTTTCTTTCTCCTGTGAGGGATGTTGGAGGCTGCGGCTCTTTTCATCGAGGAGTTCGCCGGGGGCGGCCTTGATTCGTGGCCTTCTGATAGAGGTAAGGGAGGACCAACTTCTCATCTTGGGCTTCCAAGGACATAGAGACACAAGTGCACAGTCTTGCTGTATGGATGAGAAATCATCTAGAACAGGCGTAGACTCTTTATACAGCCTTGTCGCATGGATGAGAGATCATTGTGAACATATACGGGCTTTTCTTATGAGTCTATCGCATGGAAGGGTAACCATCCTGTGCCAGTTAAGAATCTGTCGTACGGATGATGGCTCGATCTGGACATGCGGCCACCATGATTCTATCGCATAAATGAAGGCTCGATTCGGACATGCGACTATCATGTCTCTGTCGCATGGATGGAGGCTCGACTCGACATGCGGCTACCATGGTAGGCACCTCCTGCGTCGGCTAGGCTCTACCGTATGGACTTTATATTATCTTTGTTTACTAAAGCCTTATGTTCTCCTTATGCAGGCTTTATTCTCTCTTATGCAGCTCATGATGGAGCATGGAAGGATATCATAACACCCATTGTTCGGGGTACATTCTAACTTTATGCGGCAATTCGCCAAGAACTGATTTAGGAGATGAGGATAGTTCGACAAGGACTGATCCAGGAGACGAGGATGATCATCCTGCATTATGCGCTGATCCATCCTTGTTTGTGCAGCGTACTAGCTGTGTTTCTTCCCTTCATGCGGTTTGCTACCGATTGAAAGACTGCGGTATTGATGATAGGATTTGGATTAATTTTCATTCTTGTCGTCAATCTTTATGCCTGGTTGTTGAGCGTCTGCCCATGCTGTAGCTCCCCGTTCTTCCGATGCGGAGACCGCGGCTAAGAAACACAAGACGGTATCGTTCGATCGGGATAGATTGAATTAAGAACTCGTCCTCGTTATAGATTGTTTCTTCGGAATCGATTCCCATATTCAGTGGACTGCGCCCCAAGGATCGGCTTAGCGGCAGAGTCAGGAGGGACCTCTCCGCTGCTATCTTTTATTGCCTCGGTTTTCGATGTCGCTTGTTGCTTTCGTGCTTTGAGTTGGTTTTGGGGATTTGCTTGTTTTCCTTGAACGGTTTCGATGGTTTTCATTGTTTTCGTTCATAGACTTGCACTTCTATTCCGAGAATGGAAAGAGAGGAAGAAGTATTAATCGAGCTGTTCGTGTGCAGGTGAACAAGCAGTAGGCGGCTTGCGAACGGAGTCGTGAAGCGCCTCTTTCCTTCTTCTTTCCAAAATCTAAGTGAGTGGCTACCAACCCGATTAGCTAGCTCTGCTTCCAGCTTCATTCCTTTGCCCCGATCAACGATACCAAGTAATAATAAAAGAAACCAAGATAAAAGAGAATAGACTTGGTTATATGCTTGTCACGAACGAATACTTAAATTCATGCTTGTTCGCTTGAAAATAATCATAAACTGTTGCTTGTCTTATGCAAATACATATTTCATACTCGTGTTGCCTGAAAGTGCATGAATGCTTAACAATTATGAATATGTCGTGTGCTCGTGTTGCCTCGAAGGCGTAACTGATTGTTTAAGTAACGTATTGTTCGATCATGGACAACTTGTGCACAAGGGTAAGTTCTGCGGACGGTCGCTGGGGCACTGGCACCGTTCCGGTCCGGGCGGAACTCGTGTGTAGTCATCGTGTGCTGGAGGGGATAGCTTGCAACGTATCGTGTGCTTGTCGTGTTCTGGTTGTATGCTATCCCTGTCCTTGACTATGTCCGTTATGGCACCACGCCAGTGATCATCGTGTATATTTAAACCTGTTGCATACTAACTTGTGTCTCTGTGGCAGGGAAGGCAAGGTAAGTATTGTGCAGGTAATTCAGACGGTCAGGTAAAATCCACCGCACGGTGGCACGTTCATTTCAGTAAATTCAATATGCTGCTTAACTGTAATGAACTAAGGCAAGATAGAAACCAACCAAATATGCATGCTTCACTAAACAACGTGTTGATTGGTATAGTCAGGCTAGCTCGCCTTCACCAGCATGTTTCGATATGCTGACCCTCGTTGAAACAGGTTCTCCGCACCAAGGCGAACCGAGCGAGGAGCCGAAGTCGTCTTCCCGATCCAGTCCAACTGTTGGCGCATCTTCACCGCGCCCCCGAAGCATTTTGGAGTCAGGAGCCTGCAACTCTTCATACACAAATGCAGCTCCGTGGCAAGGCGATCCTCCAGCCTGGAGGTCTTTATCATTTTGAGTTTATAAAAGGATGTAATGTACAGGACTGCTATCTCATTTTGAGTCAACCCTTTTGTAAGCCGTTCGGCATATTAGCTGACTCGTTCAAGAGTTTGTAATAGATGTTCATTATCAATAAAGAGAACTTTTCTATGTTTCAAATCTGTGTTTCAATTTATCTGCGTACTCTGAATACGTGCTTGCTATGCAAATCATTAAAAAGCCTTGTGCGGGCGCAACTCCAGGCCCGCACGGCAGTCACGACTCGGGGGACGCCTCGGGGCGTGACATAGTGGTATCAGAGCACAGATTCAAAGTTCCTTAGACTTCGTGCTGGAAAAGTTCCTTTAACGATCAGATTCCTGTGCGAACTCTTGAACTCGCTAGGCCAAAATGAGATACGTTCATGCAATAAGTCCATAATACATTATGATCCTAATGTAATTTACCTTCTTTTGAAGGAATGGATCCAGCGCAATCTGCAGCGCAACCACCAATCGAAACACAAGAGAGCAGTTCAGGCAATTCGGGAAGCTCTCGGAGCCAAAGAGGCATGTCTCAAGTCGATCCGCTTGAGCGGTTAATGCAAATGTTAGAATCGCAACGACAACGAGACGATGCTCGCCAAGCTAAGCTCGAGAGTAATCTAGAGACCCGATTCTCAGTCCAACAAAAGCAGGTAGATGCCCTGCAACAAATTGTTCAGACTTTGGCTGCCAACCATTCCGCCGCAACAGCAGCGACTCCGGTGGAACAGCCCGTGCTTGAAGTGGAGACGCCTCAAATCCCAAGGCAGAGGGACGTGACTGCCTTCAACTTGGGCCATTTCAAGAAAGTCTGCAATACCCCGTTCAACGGGACTGAGGACCCAGTGGTAGCTCTAGATTGGCTAGCAGAACTTGAAGACCACTTCACTCTGCTAGAGGTCCCCGAAGATAGGCGCGTCGCCTGCGCGCAACTGCAGCTCCGCCTCGACGCACACGATTGGTGGGACGTGCATCGACGATCTCTCCAACTTGATCACGGAGAGGAGGCGATCTTGTGGACGACCTTTCGTGCCGCGTTCGAAGAAGAGTTTTTACCGCCTCCAGTACAACGTAAGATGGAAAATGACTTCGTGCAACTGAGGCAAGGCAGGATGACAGTTAAGGAGTATTCCGCCGAGTTCAACCGACTCTCGAAGTTCGCTAGGGCCTATTTACCTGATGTAGCGAGTCGAGCCAGAAGGTTTGAAGGTGGACTACGCCCTGCCATCTATTCGCACGTGGTCAATAATCAGTACGGGACAATGCGTGAAGTCATGAATCACGCCCTATCTCTCGAACCACTCTATCCTCATGTTGCTGCCGGCGCTGTGCATACATCCAGTCACAAACGCCAAAGCAACGAGGGAGGAAATACCGCTACAAAGCGCCCGAATAACGCTGGTCAGCAGGACGGGGATTGGAACAAAACTTGTCACTTCTGTAGGAGAAAAGGGCACCTTAAGAAGTACTGCCGTAAAAGACTTGGATTATGCCTCGCTTGTGGCGATCCAGCCCATGCTATTTCCTCCTGTCCGAACCTTCATGGTCGTCGTCCTGAACAAAATAATCCCTAACGGTAAGTTCTACCCTAAGTTTCGGGACGAAACTTCCAATTAGTTGGGTAGGATGTAGCGCCCCGTTCTTCCGATGCGGAGACCGCGGCTAAGAAACACAAGACGGTATCGTTCGATCGGGATAGATTGAATTAAGAACTCGTCCTCGTTATAGATTGTTTCTTCGGAATCGATTCCCATATTCAGTGGACTGCGCCCCAAGGATCGGCTTAGCGGCAGAGTCAGGAGGGACCTCTCCGCTGCTATCTTTTATTGCCTCGGTTTTCGATGTCGCTTGTTGCTTTCGTGCTTTGAGTTGGTTTTGGGGATTTGCTTGTTTTCCTTGAACGGTTTCGATGGTTTTCATTGTTTTCGTTCATAGACTTGCACTTCTATTCCGAGAATGGAAAGAGAGGAAGAAGTATTAATCGAGCTGTTCGTGTGCAGGTGAACAAGCAGTAGGCGGCTTGCGAACGGAGTCGTGAAGCGCCTCTTTCCTTCTTCTTTCCAAAATCTAAGTGAGTGGCTACCAACCCGATTAGCTAGCTCTGCTTCCAGCTTCATTCCTTTGCCCCGATCAACGATACCAAGTAATAATAAAAGAAACCAAGATAAAAGAGAATAGACTTGGTTATATGCTTGTCACGAACGAATACTTAAATTCATGCTTGTTCGCTTGGAAATAATCATAAACTGTTGCTTGTCTTATGCAAATACATATTTCATACTCGTGTTGCCTGAAAGTGCATGAATGCTTAACAATTATGAATATGTCGTGTGCTCGTGTTGCCTCGAAGGCGTAACTGATTGTTTAAGTAACGTATTGTTCGATCATGGACAACTTGTGCACAAGGGTAAGTTCTGCGGACGGTCGCTGGGGCACTGGCACCGTTCCGGTCCGGGCGGAACTCGTGTGTAGTCATCGTGTGCTGGAGGGGATAGCTTGCAACGTATCGTGTGCTTGTCGTGTTCTGGTTGTATGCTATCCCTGTCCTTGACTATGTCCGTTATGGCACCACGCCAGTGATCATCGTGTATATTTAAACCTGTTGCATACTAACTTGTGTCTCTGTGGCAGGGAAGGCAAGGTAAGTATTGTGCAGGTAATTCAGACGGTCAGGTAAAATCCACCGCACGGTGGCACGTTCATTTCAGTAAATTCAATATGCTGCTTAACTGTAATGAACTAAGGCAAGATAGAAACCAACCAAATATGCATGCTTCACTAAACAACGTGTTGATTGGTATAGTCAGGCTAGCTCGCCTTCACCAGCATGTTTCGATATGCTGACCCTCGTTGAAACAGGTTCTCCGCACCAAGGCGAACCGAGCGAGGAGCCGAAGTCGTCTTCCCGATCCAGTCCAACTGTTGGCGCATCTTCACCGCGCCCCCGAAGCATTTTGGAGTCAGGAGCCTGCAACTCTTCATACACAAATGCAGCTCCGTGGCAAGGCGATCCTCCAGCCTGGAGGTCTTTATCATTTTGAGTTTATAAAAGGATGTAATGTACAGGACTGCTATCTCATTTTGAGTCAACCCTTTTGTAAGCCGTTCGGCATATTAGCTGACTCGTTCAAGAGTTTGTAATAGATGTTCATTATCAATAAAGAGAACTTTTCTATGTTTCAAATCTGTGTTTCAATTTATCTGCGTACTCTGAATACGTGCTTGCTATGCAAATCATTAAAAAGCCTTGTGCGGGCGCAACTCCAGGCCCGCACGGCAGTCACGACTCGGGGGACGCCTCGGGGCGTGACACATGCTCCTCTCTCAATATCTATTAGAATGGATTCTTTTTTATTTAATGAGGTTTGCACTATGGAGGGATGATCCAGAAAGCATTGAGCTCTGTTGTTGGGCTCACTAGTGTCCGTGGCAAAAATGACATAGGGGTGCCTTGTAATGAAGATGTTCTTGTCGGCGAGAACCCATGGAAACCCTTAAAAGGGATTCCCATCATATGTAACTGAGACCTTGAATATTAATGAAAACCCTTAAAAATGTAGTGGATTCCCATCATATGTACTCATGATCATGAATAAAGATTTCTCTTTTTTTAGAACTTTTTCCTTTATCTGTCTTGTTGTGTAAACTTTGGATATTGTACTAGAGGTAATATGGATGTATTCTAATACCGTGATAGTTGAGGACATCCCACTGGGGGATCTTTAGTAGACCTATTACTTATTGCGCATAAGAGTGCAAGTAATAAATTCGAAACAAGCCTTGCCAAAGGTGATATAGACCTGGCAAGTTTGGTGGCCTTAACACCATTGGAGCTCTTAAATTTAAGTACAGGTGATAAGTTTATATGGCGATCGATATCAGAGGTATTGTGGATGTGATGATCGATAGCCAAACCCAAAATGTTTGCTCAGAGGTGTGAAGGATATGGCAAACCCTACTGGGGAGGAGGTAAGAACGATAGCTCAGAGGTGACGTACACGTGAGCCGATCGATAGTCGTACCGAGAGGTTAGGCATGATCCCGGTAATTTTGGTAGAAGGAAAAAAGAAAATGAACCAGAGGTAACATGGACGTGGTTGTTTTCTTTCGATGGAGAACAAGGACAGCTCATAGTTTAGAGGTAATATAGACGTAAACTATTTTCTTCCATTGAGGATACCCCACTGGAGGACTTTTGGTGGACCTATTACTTCTTGCGCACGAGAGTACAAATAATAAGTTCGAGACGAAACCCTATCAGAGATAATATGGACGTGATAGGTTTTTTGGACCCATTACTTATTATGCATCTGAGTACAAGTAATAGGTTTGAGATAAGCCCTATCAAAGGTGATATGGACATGGCAGGTTTTGTGGAATTAACATCGCTGGCATACTTAGAGTTAGATATAGGTGATAAGTATAGACGACGGTCGATATCAGAGGTAATATGGACGTGATAATCGATAGCCAATCTCGAAATATTTCTTAGAGGTTATATGGACATGGCAAAATTAGCCGAGGAGGAATGTTAGGACAGTAGTTCAGAGGTAATATGGACATGAACTAGCGTCTGGAAAATCCGTCGATGAGTGATTTACTAGGTGTTGTCTATCCGAGAATGAAGATAGACCTGAGGATTGCCCCGCTGGGGAGACTAGAGTCTAACGAGACTGGTTTTTGGGTGGTCCAAGCGGAAGTGTGCCAATGGACCTGAGGACTGCTCCGCTAGGAAGACTTTGAGGATCCATCATCTGTTGTGTATCCAAGACTCCTGGATACAGATAATGGCTTTTATAGAAAGTTTTAAAGAAAGGAAAATATTGTACATAGGCCCTTACTGGGATGAAGGGAAGTACAAGTCTAGCTTAGATATTGTACTTTTTCAGGAACTTGTCGTTGATAGGCATCATGAGTAAGTCGTCGTTGGATTTCGCGAGCAGGTAGCCGCCGTTAGAGAATACCGAATCTACAACGAACGTGCCTTCCAATTTGGGTAAGAATTTTTCGACCGTCTTGTGGGTCATAACAATCGACCTTCTTTCAGTCAGGACAAGATCACCCATTTGGTAGGTCCTCTTCTTCACCCGTTTGTTGAAGGCTACCGAGAGACGCGCTTAGTATAGCTCAATACGCTATTGAGCTAAGAGACGTTTCTCGTCGAATGCTTATAACTCTTGTAGCCTTCGGTGGTGATTTTTGTCGACGGTTAATAGATTAGAGAGTGCAACTCAGAGTGAAGGAATTTGTATCTCGAGAGGGAGGACCGCTTCGCTTCCGTACACCAAAGAGAAAGGCATATTTCCAGTAGCTATATGGACTATTTTACGGTAGGCCGAGAGACATTCACCCAGCTTCTCATTTCAGTCACGTTTGTTGGATGACACGAACTATTTAAGAAGCTTTATGATAGTTTTATTGAAGGATTCTGCCAGACTATTTACTGGTGGGTTGTAGGCAGTCGAGGCTAAATTTTGAATTCAATTTTTGCACAAAATCGATAAATACATGACTTGCAAACTGTGGACCATTGTCATGGATGATCTTTTGTGGAAAGCCGAAGCAGTAGATGACGTGATACTTGACGAACCTGATCACGTTTGATATATTGACTTCAACGAGTGGTACGGCTTTCGCCTACTTAGAGAAGTAGTCGGTAATGGCGAGGATAAACCGATGTCCCTTAAATGAAGGCAGAGTACTCGGCCCTATGATATCCATGCTCTAGGCTTCGAATGGCCAGGACGCAATAGTCGGGTATAGAAACTCTGAGGTTGGTGGATGAAGTCAGCATGGTTTTGGCACACTTGGAACTTCCTTGCATAGTCAATGGTGTCTGCTACTATTGTTGACCAATAGTAACCCATTCTACTGAGGCGGTCCTGTATCTTGAGCCCTGGCTGATGGGCACCATAAACCCCGTCGTGAGCCTCACAGAGAGCCTACTTCGCTTCTGTATTCGATAGACATCGTAGCAGAAGACCATCATATGAGCGGTGATACAGCATTTTGGTAGCCGTATCGTCATAGAACCGGAGGGAACGTCTTCTGATCGCAGTGGCTTCCTTTGGGTTCTTAGGAAGAATTCCATAGACTGTGTAGTCGATGAATGGAAGTCTTTAAGCTTGTGAGTTACTGCTCGTCCTTACTGAGTAGCTCCGGTACAGAGAGAGGTTGTTCTTCAGATAGACCAATTCCCGATCAATCACGGTGATCAGTTCATAAGTATTGACCCGAACAGCTAGAGAGGCTACAAGTCTGGCTAGGGCGTCTGCCTTAATGTTTCGTAGTCGAGGGAAATGCTCTATAAAGAACCCCTCAAAAGTGGTGATTAATCCAAGCGTGGCTTGGTGGTAGGGAATCAAGTCCTCATTCTGAACTTCGTACTTGCCTTGGACTTGGTTGATTATCAGTTTGGAATCGTCGTAGGCTTCCAGGTGGTCAACTCCCACTTGTTTAGCGAGTTGGGGTCCAATAATGAGAGCGTTGTACTTTGCCACATTATTGAAGCATGGCTCAGTGAGGGATTAGGCACGGGTGATAACCAGATCATATTCGGAGATTAACACTATCCCAACTCCAGCGATGATGCTGCCTTTGAGCCCTGTTCTCGAAGCACCATCGAAGAACATTAGCCAAACAGCTTTTGTGTTCATCACGGTATTAGAGTATGCGACTTCATCGGGGATCTCCTCATAGAGTTTTGAAGTTTTTGGCACCGGGTGGACGGCTAGAAAGTCAGTTAATGCTTGGCCCTTGACAACTTTTTGCGGAATAAATGACATATCGTATGGTGATATCAGTATTTTTCACGTAGCCAGCCGGGAGTTGAGAACCCCAGGTTTGGTCATAAGGACCCTGAGGGGGTTCACCCGTGAGATCACATGGATCGTTTGCCCTGCCACATAGTGTTGGGTCTTCTGAATGGCAAAGACTAGAGCAAGGCACTCTTTCTCGATGAGGTTGTATCTGTGCTCCGCACCGACCATCATCCTACTGAGGTAGTAGATGGCCCGCCCATGACCTGCATCACTTTTCTGGGCTAGAAGAGCACCAATAGAGTGATCTATTGCTCGTACATAGAGCAGAAAGGGCTTCCCCATAACTGGGGCTACCAATACTGGAGGGCTCATGAGATATTCCTTGATGTCGTCGAAGGAGTGCTGGCATTCTTCATTCCAGACAAAGGAGACTCCCTTCTTCATGAGTTGCGTAAACTGCTGACAACTTTCAGAGAGGTTTGATATGAACCTTCTGATATAGGCTAGTCTTCCTTGAAGGCCACAAAGTTCTCTGAGGTTTTTAGGTGGAAGCATTTCAAGGATTGCTTTGGTCTTGTCAGGGTCTACATGGATACCCTTCGAAGTTAGGATAAAACCCAGGAATTTGCCGCTGGAGGCTCCTAAAAAAGATTTGGTAGGGTTCATCTTGAGCTGGTGCGTACGCATGAGTTTGAACACAGTCTTCAATTCCTGAGGTGATCATCTTTAGAGCGACTCTTGACGGTGATATCATCAACATAACACTCGACCGTCTTGCGTAGATGGTCACAGAAGATGGTTCTCATAGCTCGCTGGTATGTAGAACTAGTATTCTTCAGACCGAAGGACATGACTGTGTAGCGGTATACTCCTATCAGCGTTCGGAAATATGTATGCTTCTGATTGTCAGGAGACATCTTGATTTAATTATAGCCTGAGATTCTGTCCATGAAGGATATGCGCTCGAAGCCATAGGTATTGTCGATCATTATGTCTATGATCGGAAGGGAGAGTTCGTCCTTACGATAGGCCATATTTCAATCACGGAAGTTTATGCAGATCCAGATCTTTTTGTTCTTTTTGAAGACATGCACGATGTTGGATACCCAATCTGGATGTTATTCTGTATGGACGAAGCCACTAGCTATCAGTTTGTTGACTTCAGGTTCGATGGCGTTCATAATGTTCGATCGAAACTGTCGTTGCTGCTATTTGACAGGCTTTGCGGCCGGTAAGATATTTAGCTTATGGATAACGATTTGGGGGTCAAGTCCTGGCATATCTCTATAGCTCCAGGCAAAGACATCACTGTATTCCCTGATGAGCTATAGCAGGGATTTCTGATCCTTATCAGTCAGACTCTTGCTGATGAAGATAGATTTAGGGGTAGTTTTGTGGCCCTGATTGACTTGTACGACTTCCTCCTCGGTTGGAGGTTCTCATTGTTTGAACCGCATCTTCCATTGTACGTCTAGGTGTTTGGACCATAGTTCCACTTTAAAGAGTTATAGTGCATCCTCGTCGTCTTCCTCAGGGTCAACTGACACCATGTTGGCAGACAATGTTTGCTTGAGCATCTACCCGATACTGATGTTGGAGTCCCAAGAGGAAGACTCTGAAGAGTGAGAGTGTAACTTATCTTCTTTATCGGAGCCTTTGGGGTTTATGGGAGGCATAATGTATCCTAAGCCATACTTGGTCTTATGGTAGTAATTCTCATATTTGCCTGCCAGAGCAGTGAGGCGCAAGAGCAGTCATCGACCTTTGCCATAATTTAGACCTCGGTTGCTTTTAAGATCATAACCCATCTTCTGGATGAGGTGTTTGGCTTGACCACTAAACCGGTAAAGTTGTATTTTGTCGGTATCGCGTTCGGGCTCTTGTTTCTCCCGGACGAAGGAGCGGGGGCATTTAACCCTACCGAAGACGATGGGTTTGTCTCTTCTCCTTCTTGCTGGAACTGTGAAGTAGGGAGCTTGGCTTGGAAGGATCTGGTTTAATGCATAGGTAGTAGTCACATGTGTCTACAGGCGCATGCCTAGACCGTGCTCCATGGAATACAATGTGCTTATGTGTGCAACTTCAGTGTAGTTCAAAGATATCCCTTTATTCACAAAATAAGGCATCTTTTCTTCAGGATTTACATTGTTCAGAGAAGGAACATTTACGTGAGCAACTACATACTCCTCCAACTCGTCCTTTCCAAGATCTATCCCCAGTGTGAGCGACGACTTTGGAGGTTTCCTGTACAGATTTACTACCAGAGGTTCGGACATTGTAAGAGGTGGCATAGCATCCTTCAGAGGTTGACTCGGCCTGTGAAAGAGAACGACCAGAGGTTCAGATGCCTTCCTGTTTAATTTTACGTCGAAGGAAAATGTTATATCAGGAGCACGTGCCTTTAGATGAACTATCAAGGGTTCTTCTGGTGTTATCGCAGCCTCTACCTCATCATCGGCATCATTGCCACCTTCATCTTGGTAGACCTATTTTTAAAGGATCGAATCAGAGTAAAAGGCTTTGATCCCTTTGAACTGATCAACATCAGCAAACTTTTTTTTGACCGTGTCGTGTTCGTCGACGTACTTAAGGCACTGGTGCAGGGTCGACGGTACGATCATGTATTCATGTATCCATGGACGTCTGAACAAGATATTGTAGGATACATCTATGTCAATGATATGGCAAGTGACCTCTGTTTTTAAGTTATTGATATAGCATTTTCAGGAGAATCTTGCCCATAGGGTAGCTTCTTCCTGCGTTGAAGCCAGTGATGACAGTATTGGTGGCTGTCAGGTGATGCATTAGAATGCCCAAGGTCTGAAGCATACTCCGTGGGATGATATTGATTGACGAACCAGGATTGATGTGCATCCGTTCCACCTTGATGGTACCAATGTACCCTGTATAATACAGGGGACGGTCATGCTGGTTATTTGTATCCTTGCACAACAGTTTGTCGAAGTGAACTTCCTTTTACTTAAACTTGTCCGCTGGCGGGGGCTAGGATGGACCCGGATCAGAGGAGGTCGGTGTGGTAGTTAGTAGTACACCTTCATCGGGGGTATTATACTCACTCTAGTATGTCAAGCTTGACCTCGTTGTTCCTACTATAGCTTCCTCAGATGGGATAGAAACCGTGTAGCAGGACTTGGACTTCTTGCCCATGGACCTAGTGGCAGAAGATGTTACTTGCTGTATTACGTCTGGCAAGGTATGGATGAATCCACATGACCTCCATTCGTGATATGGTGAGAGGTATCAGCTCGGCCATTTGGTCATGAGCTGGCGGAAGATTGACGACCATTATCGTTTCCCGGGGAATTAGGATTACCCATCCTGGGCTTCTGTCGCCAAAAAGTTGTCGAACTGGAGCGATACCATGTTAGCGACAACCGTCTTGTCATCGATATCTAAGGTGAGGACCTTGGTTTCGAGCAGACGTTGGATGTACCGCTTCAGCGTGCAGTAGTCCCGGGTCGCATGATGGACGTAACGATGGTAATGGCAGTATTTTAGATTATTCACTACGGCTGCCTCAATAGGGCATTTGACGTCGGAAGCCGAAGCTTACCACCATTCATCAGCACGTCAAAGATGGGCATGATGTCGTCATCTTTGAAGGAGTAAGTCTCCTTGGAATTTAGAACCTCAGCCGGCTTTTGCTCAGAATTCTTGGTTAAGTTGGCCACCAAGGCCTGCTTCCCTTTTCCATTGCGGCTGTTATTGCCTCTATTGTTGTTGTTAGGATATTTTCTCCTATCATCGTCGATAGGGGTTTGAATTCCCAAAAGTCGGGCATCCTTGACCTTCTTCTAAGCGCTGACAACGCTTATGATGAACATTGTCCAGTCTCGAAACTAACCATCGTCCATCCATAGGCTGACTACTGGAAGTAAGTTTTTGCGGCACATGTCCATCAGTGTCGACTCGGGATTGCCTGGGGGCAACCTCAGCACTGCTTGTCAAAAATGCTCGATATAATTTTGGGCAAGTTTCCTTTTCTCTTGGTTAACATCTATCAGGGAGGACATCGTCATGTCGCTTCCTCCATCATAGAATATTTTGAGCAAATAACTCTTAAGATCATCAAACGACGAGATGCAGTTATCTTATAGGCTGTAAAACCAGTCGAATCTACCGCAAAAAATGCCCCCACAAAGATCTTGGTGAGGAGTACGTCACTGTGAGGTAGGTGCCCTGTTACAGTCTCAAAATAACTTATATATTGACGGGGGGAAGTCTTCCTGTCGAATGGGTTCAAGTTAAAGGGCTTGTACTTGGGCGGGTATGACATATCTCTCCACTTGCGGTGGTATGGTTGTCATATTTTGAGCTCGCACAGTGAGTCTCGGCTGCCTATGGAATCTAGGCGAACCCAGAGTTCCTGAACTTTCCTCATTTCTTCTCTTGCTTCATCTCCGGCGAAAGGGGCAGATGAGCCAGGCAGAGGGTGATTACCGCCTATGGGCAGAGCAGTTGCGTCGAGTTAGCTTTGGTCCATGGATCCAAGCTTTCTTGTCTCCATAAGCCCTTGTTGGTTGGAAAGCTATACTTGCTTTAATTTCCAACATCACCTAGGTCAAGGCTTGTATTGATGAACTCACTGCATCATGGCCTCAAAAGCCTCGAGGCATCATTGGTCGCTGGGGCCTTCGTGATCGTCGCTTGCCATATATGCAGTCCTTAAATGGGGAGAGATGGACGGGGCAGTGTGTCACGACCCGCACCCAGAATTGAGGTACGAGTACGCGGGTACGTCCAGCCTACGCCGCAGCATCGGCGGTAGAACGCTGTCAAGGTCTTGATACTATCTAGCCAATCTCACACAAGCATCCAATCTCCATAAGGAGGCACGGATGACACAAATAAAATGAACACATACTCAATCACATGACTACAGCACGATAAGATCTCGAACAAAATTAAATACAACACAAGTCAAAAAGTAATAATCTAACTCAATAAATATCCAAGTCTCAATAAAATGCCGGAGACAAATCCGGTACCAAAATAGTCTACTAAAAGAACTAATCAGAAAACTAATGATTCCGGCTAGACCTCCCGGAATCACAACTAAACTACCAAGCCCAAGTTGCAGCTACTCACCATATGGTCCATAAAGTGTCGGACACCGGTCCTCTAAGGCATAGTCTGAAAAAATATTTTCAGTCAGGAAGGAGCAAAGTACAAATCTCAAATAACAGTTCCATTAAATTGATAAGGACTATAAAACAATAAACATGTGATGCTAGCTACTGAGAGAATAGTGAAATAAATGCAATGGCAATTAAAGAGAGACAGGCAATGAAAAGAGACAGGCAATAGGCAATATGATACAGTCAGTGCATGTATGAAAATAAAAAGAATAAGGAACAGTATCATATACGGGTGATGTAGTATATGATTTAAATAGGGAACTGTAATCTATTCTAAGTGTTTGAAATAGTAGTTTCAAAATATGATTGGCTTGGGAACATGTACGATAGCTATAGGGCCTGGCTAATCATATGTGAAGAGCATGATTAACACTTATATTGTTCTATACTGCAATAAGAGGTTATGATCACATTTCTTACTAACTACTTCCCCGCCCCTAACTAGTACTGTGGATCCAACCATGACACGTCACGATACACGAGCAAGTCCAATCTATCATGTACGATGTCTAATATACATGTCGTGTACAATGTCAAACGATAATCAAGGTAACATCTCATGACTGCAGATCCAAGCTATACTAGTCCGTGTAGCACAGTGTCAAGGATTCAGATGTAACATTTCATGATTATTGAACTTATAGAAATTATCAAGGAATTGGTAATTATCAGAAAATGTACTTGCCTTGGGTCCTTAGCTGGTAATTATTGATGTCCTGTTCCAGAGTATCCCCTCGGTGAAGCAACAGTCCTAAAAACATATCACAATAACACTTGTATCAGGTGCTACCCTAACCCACAGTCTATAAACACTGGCCTCAGGGCCATGCCAGGTAGGGCACTAGTCAACTAGGGTCATCTAGTAGGGATACATATATACCTATTATACTATACCAATTGAACAATAAAGATATATATATATATATATATCTAAAATATATACCAATATAAATTATACTTGCTATAGTTGTATATTTACCAAAATACGTACATTTATATATTAACATATATCAAATACGTTCATATACATATATATGTGTATACCAATACATTTATATATATATATATATATATATATATATATATATATGTGTATATATATTTATACCAAAATAGTATGTATTCTATTACATTTTATATACCAAAATACGTATATATCTTATATGTGCAAAAGTACATTTTTAGAAATTACATATATATATTGTCAACATCATCTTTAACATACTAATATTAATTCACCAAATTAAATTTATACCATATAAAAATACCCAATATACATACATATACATATGCATTAATTAAATACATACTTATACAATTAATTTAAATACATACTATACTCATACAATTTAATAAAAATAAATAATATACATATTCATATTTTAAATACCTACATTACCAATGTATTTATATACTATACATATATGCGTATTAACATTAATTAAATAAATGCTATACATATATATATATTAATATATACTCATACGTATATACGTATATGTCTACACATTAATTATATACATACAAATACATATACATTAGGCATATATGTACATATACATTACATTAGCTACATATATATATGTGAAGAATGAAAGAGGGGGAGAAGGAAACTCACAGCCGGGGAGGGCTGGCTTGCCGGCCGGAGTACGGCAGGAGGGAGGAGTCGCAGGGCTGGAGCCGCGGCCGGAGTTGGCAGCGCCGCCGGGGCTGAGCAGCGAGGATGGGGGAGTTGGCCGCCGGAGGGAGGATGAGGGAGGAGTCGAGGGCGTTGGCTGACGCGAGGGAGAGGTGGAACTGTCGGAGTGGAGGAGAGGGGCTCGGCAATGGAGGAGGCGCGGAGCTGGAGCAGTGGCCGGAGGATGGCTGACCACGCCGGAGTACGGGATCGGGCTGCGGGGCAGTACAGCTCGGCAGGGAGGCCGGAGTACGGCAGGAGGAATGGGGAGGAGCAGCCGGAGGAGGAACTCGTGAGGGGGTCGGGACTAGGCTGGCCGCCGGAGTACAGGGGCCGCCGGGGATGGGCTTGGCCAGGTGCAGTGGGACTTCGGGGTGAGCAGTGGTGGTCGGCAGGCCGCCGAACGCGTCGAGGCAGCGCCGGCCGGGTGCAGTAGGGCCGCCGGGCACAGGGAGTGAAGGGGTGGGTGAACAGTGTTCCCCCCTTTCTATTATTTCAAAGTTTAAAAAAGAAAGAGAAAGAGAAGAAGGAAGAAGAAGAAGAAGAGAAGAAGAAAAAGAAGAAGGAAAGGAAATTCCTACGTTGGAGTTGAGGATGGAGGAGAGAGAGAGGTGGGGGCTTGTTTGGGGATTAGGGTTGATGTGACATGACATTAAATAGGGAGAGAGAGTGTATGGGATCAAGGGTTAGGATTGGCCCATTAAATGTGTGGTCCAGATTGGTCATGGAGAATTTCATGTGGGGATGAGGGTGAGAGGCTAGTTAAATAATTATTAGGCTCCCTCATTGTTTTAAACAAATGAGGTGTTGACACAAAAATGCAAATTTGCAAATTAGCCCCCTTAAATTTGGGTATTTGCACAGACACATGAAATGACAGAAATTTGGCGGGCGATTCGGTGTCCGATGTTTTGTAGGGTCAGGGGGCACTGTAAGATCGGTATGGGCTCAATTAGCAGGGCACCGGAATTAAATTGGGATTTCAGAATCGGTTAAAATAGTATCCTCAATTTAATTAGAAATAAATGCAAGTTGTGTTCTAAAATTAATTAGGAGCACATGGGGCCAAAATCAGGTCAGGTCATCAATACCAATAATGAAGAAGACTCAGAACAAAATATTACCCTAATTTGGGCCGCACGAAAAATAGGTCAAGATTGTCCCCAATTTCGATTAGAACGCACAACGATACAAAATAGAAATTTATTAAATAACGTCCACGACGATTTTTGTGCGGCTAGAAATAATGTACATAGAGCATAATTATGAGTTGCAAAAATAGCAGAATGGAAGGCGGGCATGTCTAGGGCAAGATTGTGAAATTTGTTGGAAGGCAGAAGTCAGGGTAGCGCTCCAAATATCGAAGCAAAGGCAATGCGCAATAATTAATTAAAATACGGTAATTAATTACAATCTCCAATAATTAAATTCTAAATAAATAATTAAATACAAAATTCTATAATTCCGACAGGTGTTCGTATACTGGCTTCTAGGTCAAGTCTACTAGCTCAAACACAAATGAACACTGTATATAATTATATATTTAATTACACATCACATAATTATTTAAATTAAATACTTATCATGCAATTACTTAATTGTAACTACTATAATATTAAATATTATAAAAAGTCAAAAATACCCCTGTTTTCGGAATGTGGTAGTGACAAGTCTACCCTCCTTAAAAGAATTTCGTCCTCGAAATTTAAAATCCTCATAGTAGCGTTTAATCATACACATTATTATTTCCCTCAAATTTAATTCATCAACCACGAAATCAGTTAATAATCCAAAATATCTTTTCACAATTTTCAAAAATTCTGAAATTATTGTATTCCGAAAAAATCCTCGAATTAAAATCAAAGTCTATTTTTATCAAAAATTTCCTTGAAAGTTTTAGTTAATAATTCAATACTCAGAATTTAATATTTACTCCTCTAATTTGATTTTAATCAATGCACATATAGAAAATGTAAATCTCATCCCAAAAAGTTTGAATTCAAACATCAATCCATCAATGATTTTATTCCTCGATTTCCTCTTTCCTCAAAATACTCAACAATACGATACTTATGGATTCTCCAAATGCAACATTCAAATATAATTTTTTTTTAAAAAAATTCATGACTTGCAACCCAATAATTTAATAAAAATCTCCTTAATTTCCTCAAATTCTAATGATAGCCTTAATCATATCGTATCCTTCCTGGAATTAATACATCATAAATTCTGCCATGTTAAATTCTTGGCCCCTTATTTAAATCGATGGTTATCCTCAAATTTTAATCATCTTGTCTCTCTTGTCAAGTCATAACCCCTTCAGAAATCTTCGTCATGGTCAAACCCCAATAATCCTGATCTAAAAATCTTTTCTATAATCATACAACATGCAACCCAAGGGGAATATGTACGGTTATAGTATCTTTTGTCATGGTATTACAGTCTCTGTATCAGGGGTACTACTAACTACATTATAACAAGAATCATGCATACAAGCTACGGTACTAAGGTATCAGTCAATCAATCAATTAGATAGGAACAGAATGAAGGAAAGAACAGGACCTGCTAACACATTACCTGTAGTATCGGTCTCCTCGACCGTCATCGCAAATGCCCCGCCCTGCTGGGGTGGTTCCCTTTGCGGGTGCTGAGCAATATACGGTTCTACAGGTAGCCTAACTGGATCTCTATAATCTGAAGCTGCACGCTGGCCGGAAAGATAAGGGGCTAGAAGACAATTCCTTACTCGATGTCCCGCAGCGCCGCAGTGCAAACAAAGTCCTAGCCTCGTTCTACAGCTCTCCCAAAGATGACCTGGCTTCTTACAGAAATGACAAGTCTGCTGTGTCTCTCTCGGAGGCTGTTGCTGATCCTGCTGAACACGGACTGGTGCCTGGTACTGTTGTTGATACTGATATGCCTATGGATGTTTTTGGGTAGGAATTGGTGCTAGGTACTGCGGTGGATGCTGCAATGTCCATGGTTGTTGCTGAATATGAAATGGTACTTGGTACTGCTGTTGGTGCTGAATACGGGGATGCTTGGCTGGTCCTGTGCTACCATTCATATCTCCAAAAGTATTGTGACTCCTCTTAGGCCTGAGATCCAGATCCTCTTCTGCAATCTTAGCATCCATCAAGATAGCCTCAAAGGTAGCGGTACGACGACCAGAAGTGCGTGACCTAATCTCTCTCGTCAGCCCCTTTCTAAATTTCTGGGCTAGATCTCCTGGGTCCCGAATCATAGACGATGCAAAACGGCTCAATCTATAGAATTCTGCAGCGTACTCGTCGACCGACATGTTCCTTTGAACTAAGTCATGAAACTGACTTTCCAAGGTTTCCAATGCCACATCGGGAAAGAATTTCTCCTTGAAGAGCTCCTTGAAGGTCTCCCAAGTAAGTCCTTGTGCAGAAATTCTCGGCTCCGTGCGATACCACGTGAGTGCGATATCGAACATCTGACTGCCAGCGGCTTCTATCTGCAAGTTCTCCGGAATCTGGGTCAATCGTAGACTCCTCTCTATATCCTTTAGCCAGTCGTCAGCGTAGAGTATCCCTTCGGTGCCTTTAAACTCTCGAGGCACCATCCTCTTGAAATCCACTATAGTGCCTGATCTCTGCTGCTACTGGCCAGGAAACTGCTGGTACTGTGCTACTCTCTCCAAAGCTTGGAGAGTCACCTGATGAGCATTCTCCATATTTTCTCTCATCAGCTCGGTTTGTGCCTGGTGCGCTTCTGCTTGCACCCTCTGAGCCTCAGCTTGAACTCACTGAGCGTCTACCGTCACTCTCTGGGCATCTACCATGCCCTGGATCAAGGTAAACATCTGTGTCCCGTCAATGGGCAAACCTCCGGGAATCGGAGTCGGTGGAGGAGGAAGGTTGTCCGTCACAGCTGCGGCAATCCTCTGAACAGGTGGGGGAGGAGAATTCCCGAAAAGTGCAGATACTCCTACGTGCATCGGAGATGTAGGAGGAACCACGGCTGTCTGTCCCTCAGGTAGAGAGGTGGCAGACCCCTCTAAAGCTGATATTCCCGCTCTCATAGACCGTGTCTGCGGCGACATCCTGGAGACAGATCCCAAAGAATCAATTAAGGCAAACATGCGATATCATCAAGGAAGGACAATATAGTTCTAAAAAGCAACATTCAAGATAAATAGGTTGGAAATAAACCCTAGTTGTGATTGCACAGGTCAAAGATGCATCCAAGGTTTGATACCTCTATCCTCTAGGTACCACAGTTCTACTTGAAATGCAGTGGATGCCGCACTTTCTGTCTCAGATTCTTATCGGAAGTAGTCATTAGGTAGCGTCACCTCCTCCTCGGATTCAGAGAGAATACTACCCCCAGCGTAGGAGGCTACATCATCTTGACGAGGGTGGCCACCCCTAGGGACATATGTTACGACCCGCACCCGATGTAGGGGCACAAGTACGTGGGTACGTCCAGCCTATGCTGCAGCATCGATGGTAGAACACTGTCTAAGTCTACTATACTATCTAACAATAATGATTCACAATATATAATGCCATCTCAATAATATTATGAATACTCAATCACAAGAATCTATAAGGGAGAAACAACGCACAAATATGATATAAAAGAATCTAAGAGAAGTCTAGAAATATACATTTTAATTCTCCAGCAATAAGTCTAAGAGTCTAGCCATACTCAAAAATAATATAAGTCTCAAAAACAACATAGCAATGTCTCAAAGATGGAAACAAATCTAGTCCAATATAAAAATACTAAACTAGCTAAGTCACTACTAGTTGTGTCTTCTCTATGGGGACTGGCTCTCTTGAAACTCTCTGAGTCCATGGTAAGATGGACACCGGCTCTCCAAATCAATACTAAAAAATGTTATCCAGTCAGGATTGGAGCAAAGCACATAAACTAACAGCAATTCTAATTAAATTAATAAAAACTATAAAATATTGAGTAATGAATATACATGATGAAAATATAATACTAGTAATATAAGGAACCAGAAGAAATATCAATCACAGTAAAATAATGAGCAGTAAGTAAACAGGTGAATATCAGTCTCATTAAGTACAAGATAGAATGGAAGAATAAAGCAAACTAGCTAAGTATTTGAAATATTAGTTTGTTATGTGATCGGCTTAGGACAAGATCAGGCTCTACCATATATGATTGGCTATGCACAAGTACGGGAAAGGGATCAGGTCAATTACGTATGATTGACTATGCATAAGTACAAGTAAGGGGATCAATCCAATCATATATGGGGAGCTATGCACAAGTAATAAGATCAGGCTATACCCTGCATGTGGTTAGGGTGAGCTATGCACAAGTCGGTGGGGTATGATCACATAACTAGCTAATACTTTCCCCGTCCTCCGACTAGTATAGCGGATCCAACCATGATACGTTACGACACAGGATTCATAGAGCAGGGGGCCAACCTGCTCCTAAATCGGTATTTATACATGTACAGGAATAAAAGGACATGTACAGGGTCCTCAAGAATCTTATGTCATGGTTGGATCCACTATACTAGTCGGGGGCCAACCTGCTCCTAAATCGGTGTTTATACATATACAGGAATAAAAGGACATGTACAGGGTCCTCAAGAAAATAATATCTCATGAGGGAATCCAAAATATACTAATCTGTGTATCAACGTGTCAGGAATCAGGTATAGCACTACAAAGCTGGAATCATAGTAATCATCAAAATAATAAAAACGGTTAGAGAATATACTCGCTTGTGATCCTGAGCAATGGTGCGTCTTAGTATCCGAACTGGTGTCTCACTGACCTATATATGAAATTCTATGTCATTTGGTGTACTGGAGTGATAACATGCTTAAATAAGTTAAAAGGTGATGTCTAGGTCAAAATTAGGCTAAAATAGTCAAACTAGGTCAACTCTAAGTTAAATTAGTCAAACTTGGTCAAACTAGTCTATTCTAGGTAGCACTAGTCTATACATAGGTTTCTAGGTCCATACCAAGGTATACTAGTCTATATTAGTCAAGATCCAGCTAATACTAGTCAATATTGGTTATACTAGCTAATAATCAATATACTAGTTACTATTATATAACTCATATACTATTGTATCTTGGTATCCTTCTAATACATAACTTACCTTGCTCAATACCTAACTAACTTATTATCTTATTACCTAATTGCTATGACACTTACCTTTCCAACTTGATATCTTATATATGTATTTAATACCTTACTTAATTACAATGGTATTATGATACGATACCCATTAGCTAAATAGGATACTTATTCAGTGTCTAACCCCACCTTGATACTCATAACCCCAATACCCACATGTATCATTGATACATGGTCAACTCACCTCACATGCCTACACTCATATCCTATTAATAGTAATACCTTGGCTATATAAAACTGGTCTTGATATCCACTTAACCATACTATGACCCAATACTAGTGTTTAGTGATACTTAACTTATACTCTATAATTAGTATCCCATTAACTTAGCACTGATACTCACCTGAGAATACATGCACCCTTGCTCCTCCTAAAACTGCATACCTTGTTGTACAGTCAGTCTACTACATTAGACCCCAATGACTCCCTAACTACCACACCTTACTGATCCAACCTATTATCCCGGCACTCAAGACTTCAACTCCCTACCTGAACATGGATTAAAAGCCAAGCCTAGGACTAACTGCATGACAGTGCTCCAAACATCTTTTTGCAGGCCCCTATCTACTATACCCTCATCTGCTTGTACTATAAACGAGTACATATACATTTAACCCCTTATCCAATTATGTAGGTACACAAGGTTCAATATCATTACAGTAATACTCTGGGATCATACTTGCAGTGTACTACTATTGTATGATGTATGCAAGGTGATCCATTGATCTGCATTCACGCAATTTTGCTAAATCTCAAATGAACATGCAGCAATCCGACTCCAAAACCTGGTGATTAAAATACTGCAGCAGTCGAGACTAATACCACTACTTGTATACCAAACACCCACAATTGTCCTCCGTGTACCTTACTCACCTAATACGGTAGACTGAAACTGAGCTTTCTTTCTCTCTCTCTCTCTCTCTCATGTGCACTTCTAATGCACTCACATCATCACCAAACCAAACAAAACTCCATAAATGTCAACTTATTGATACTTGAGTACCAAGTGATGACAATATCACTTGTATTATTAATACTCAAGTATACAAAACTCTAACACCAATGAAGTCACCCTCCAATTGATGTGCATAACTCATACACTAATTGATACCAATGTTGTGCACAGATGATACTACACCCGACCTATTCCACATGACTGTAAGGCATTGCTCTCAAAGAGGAAGGAGAATTAATAAAGTTTAATTGGAATGGATGAGGGATATACTTACCCTCATAACTCATGCTTGCATTACACTTATACCTTAATCCCTCACTGCAGTTGAACCTTGCACCATCCAATGCATCCCCCCTACAGCTGCCATGATCCCCAACATGCCTGCACATTGAGGTCCGTATAGAACCCTCTCACTCTACCAGTATTGAGGTCCCCCTTGCTCTAATAGACATATCCAAGCTCACAATGACTATAATATTCAGCACTTGATCATGCATACTGCACAAAATCTTTTTCTAAACTCAGGTCTGCACCTTCCCTCTAGTAGTGGACTGGTGCAGTGGCATTGCTGTGAAGACAACAATATTGCAATACAATATGCCTGCACACATGCATGAATTCACTGTGATGTAGGGCTAGATTGTGCACTGCACATTGGAGTGCACATTGTTGCACTGCATGCACCTGTGAAGGGCTCGTACCAAGTGCCAACCTCACTACACCTATGCTCACTTCCACCAAGACACACTCCCACCTGAATGCATACACTCATTAACCACTTATCAAATACCTTACGATACGCCTATCAAACCATATGAACATACCCCCATCTCCATGATACAATACAACAAACACCTAGTAGGCACTAGGATACTATGACACTCAAAGCACCCACACCACCAAGATACCACAACCTAGTAACCATGAATCACCACATATATATATAACTAACACAAATACAACTAAAATAAATAATTATAGTAAAAATAACATATATATAGCTATTCTAGTATAATATGGAGAAATTGGCATGCTAGAATCCAATACACATGAGAATACCCTTCTTATGATACCGTATCACGACGTATCATGATACACAGTTCCCGTATCCAATTGTGGATACATATACCCTCTCAAATCATGCATCATACTCTACAATCACCTATGAAATATTTTATCAAACACCTAGTGGTCCAAATTTGAATTTACCCCAAAATGCTCCTAAAAACTCTATGTAACTATTGGAAATGGCTTTCTATCACCTAGAACTTCTCCATGGTGGTGGTCCTTAGCCATAGGTAGATTCCTAAGGGTCAAATACACCATTTAGAATAGAAATGACTAGGTAAATAGTGATTTTACCTATTGGGAGGTAGATTCCTATTGAATTTCTCAAGTGGACACAAAATGGATACAAGTCTCAAGCCAATGCTTCCCTCCTCAAGTGTTCCTCTCCGAAGCTTCTCTTGCTCCTCCAAGTTTCTAAGAATGGATTTGGAATGGTGGAAATAGGGATGGATTTGGTAGGTAATGATTTGGGAATGGAAGGGATTTTGGGGAATGGTGCAATAAACTAATTAGAAAATAATTTCAAATAAATGAAGGATAATGAGAGGCTCTCCCCTCTATTAATAGGTGGCTGGCCCCTTTGTGTTCCCTAATAGATTTTAAATTGACCAACATGTACCCCTCTAATAAGTCATGAAGGATTAGTGATAAAAAGGAGATTTAATTAGTGGGAGGTTCTAACAATTAATAAAGGGATTACTAGTCATTCTCTCCAAATTAATTAGTCAACCATGACTAAACTAATTAGCCACACTAATAGGTAATGACAAGTCTTTTTGGGTTCACTTAAGTTCACTAACAATTAGTCTAACTAATGGTTAACAACCAACCATACAACTATGACACATATATATATATAATACAATAATACCAAATATTATGAAATAAAAATATAACAATAATAAATAATACAAAATAACAAAAATACCCCTCTCCAAAAAAGTTATAGTTACAACATTGGAGTCTGTTCCTTGGGAATCACCGCCTTCTCGGAATGTCAGGTTGTTGTATAGGTCCGGGGGATCACTACCCCCAGCTTGTGCAACCCCCAGGGGTCTTGAGGAAGAACTACCCTCAGCGACTGATAGCTTTTTCTTCGAGTGGGTACCATAGAAAAAACCTTCCGCAGGTCCCGCCATTGGTTCTCCTGGTAGTCGCTTTCTTAATGCGCTGGTTGAGAGTGACGTTCTGGAGGTATTGAACTTCCTTCCTCGTACGGTGGAAGGGTCCTTCTTAGTAGAGTAACATGAGGCGAATGGTAGCTTCTCCTCCTCTGGTGTTTGTACCTGATTTTTGGATTATTGTCGGCTAGGTGCCTTTGGATGCAGTCGTTGGAATGCCGACTGCCTATTTGTAGGTACTACTACTTTGTTGTAGCAGCAATTGATAATAATTTTGGTATAGTGATATCCTAGGGAGGATACTCTATGTGTCATAGTTTTCTCCCTCGTCTTTCTCTTGTGATTGATCATGTCGCATGTTTGCCATTTAAATCAAAAAGAGAATTGAAAGAACTTGATGGAGGGTGATGATGTATATAGAAGTCCTAGAAGACAATCTATGTATAAATTTATTTTATGGGGGTGACGATGGAGGGTTAGGAGTGTAGCAACTCTCTTTACTCCTTGGACGATCTAATACAGGAGCTTTTTTCTCTCGCTCGAGTGTAGGTTTATCAATAGCCAGCCGGGTCCCTTGGTCTGGTCTCTCTAAAGCAGAAAAAGCTGACCTTTTGAATGTTCAAGTTACTCCTATTTATAGCAATCGTGCTAATGGGCTATGGGTACCATATATGCCTCTGTTTGGTGGCCGCATAAGGGTCCTTCAACAGAATGTGGTTGCAACTGTTGTCGCATGCCATGGGTAGATTGCTATGTGGTATTGGTTGAGATATATTGTTGATGAGATCTCAGGATTGTTATTAACCCGTTATAGGCGTGACTTGGTCAGCTGGACACGTAGTCAGCACCAACTGTGCAAAGATCTCTACAGTTGTAACGGGAAGATCTTGTGAGCTGGAGGCCACATAACAACTAGGCCGCATGGTGCCGAGGCCGCATGGGTCATATAGCCGCATACGTGCTCTCGTTTGGGACTTGGTCGAATGGACACTCTGGCCGTATATTGGCGAGGCTGCATGGGTCGTGTAGCCGCATGTGTGCTCTTATTTGGGCCTTGATCCAATGTACACTCAGGCCGCACATTGGTGAGGCCTCATGGGTCTTGTAGCCACATACGAGGGAACACATGGCATAACACTTTTGTTGAACCAATTAATGAGCTGATGTGACCCATTGTCTTCTTCTGAGGCATCATTTCATAAGTCTCAAAGTGTATCAGAGTGATGAGTGATGTATTAGAGCCTCTGACAGACATCAAAATCTGTGTCAGGGGGTCCTTATGCGGCCTCCATGTTCAGTGGTTGTTCAGGCCACATATAGTATACTATGCGGCTTCTCTGCGACTTGGTTGATCAGGCCGCATGTAGCTTCTCTATAACTTGATTGTTCATGCCGCAAGAAGGCTATTATACGGCTTTCGTCTGGCCGTATCTATCATGTTTTATGCGGCATGAGCTCTATGCGGCCTGTAGTATTTTTATGCATCTATAAGACACCCTTCAAAGTTTCCAAAAATGATAAGTTTGGAATACTTTGAATAAGAAGCATGGTTGAGCACTTGTAGCGCATAGGAGCGACATGCCCCATAACCATATTGTCGCATGACTCTGTGTTGCTGTATAGCACATTCTACCAGGCTGTAAAGTCATTAATTGAGTAGATTTGGTTCGATCTTCGAGGAGACCTCTTGGGATTCTGCGCCGTCAGGGGATAAAGTGGCCCAATAACTAAGGAGTCACCGTCATCCGTGGCTATTACGGGGACCAAGACGACTCAGGATCAGAACAGCCGCCACCACCTCATCTTCAGTCGCATGCTGCTGTCTATATATATGGGGGCAAAGGAGAGAGAAAACCCTTCTTCATATTTTCCTATTTTCTTCTCTTCTTCTTCTTGTTGCTGCCATGACCCCCAAAGTTGCTTCCTCCGTCGCTGCCGTCGCTGCTAAGGGTAAGGGGAAGGCCAAAAGCAAGGGGAAGGGATGTGCCGCTGTGGCGGACCCTCCATCGTTCCCCTCCGACGTTCAGCCGCCGATCAAGGGTATGTTATCGAGGAAGACGAACTAATTTTCTAAGCTGCAGTAACACATGTGCACAGTTGGACGCATGGATTCATCTATGCGCCAACTTCTTACTGTCGCATGGGTAGCCGCATAGGCGACCCTGCCGCATGTGAAGCTGTGCCACATAGTGACTTATGCCGCATAAGGGACCATGCCTCATAGACTATGGTTCTGCATAGTCAACTCAGCCGCATAGGTGCCTGGGCTGCATATGTATATCATTATAGAACACTTCTGACCAAAACTCTTTTGTGGTTCTCGCAGTGACTTTGCCTGCTACACCATCTGGCGAACTGGTCCTTGGGCAAAACGTTCTACCATTAAACATGAATCTGAGGGACATGGTTGCGACTGTTCAGAATCAGATTGATAACGATCTTCTGCTTGGGCGACAACAGAAGACTTGCGAGCAGAGTCCTTCCTTCCTGCAGAGCCAGATAAACGCAGGGGAGATACCTGTCGGGGATGGAAGCGACACTTTAAAGAAGCCATACTTTTTTTTGACGATGCATTAGAGTTTTCTCAGTCTGACATGGGTACGACCAGAGAGAACTGGTCATTTACGTTCTGCGAGATGGAGATGTCATCTCCCTTCTATAAATGTCACCTCTCTTTATCAGATTTGAAGGTGATGATGGCTCAACGGCGGATAGACTAGAATTTGACCCCTAAACCACAAGGAGCGCTCCTCGGCAATATCCGGTCTGGTGCCAGAAAGAACAAAGGGGAGTTTTATAGCACGAAGGAGTCACCCTCGTACTCCTTGCTGGGACTGAAGCCTGGTCTTGTGGGAAGTAAACTTGGACAAAATTTTAGCATATACGCAGCGGGAACCTTCCTTCATCGGGTCACCAAGAAGGAAGCTTATCCCCCGAGGAAGCTATAGACTTTCAGCTGGGCTTATTATAACGTTTCCTGGTATAGTTTGAGCCAGTGGATTCTAAAGAAGTTTGAGAGGGAGCTCAGGGTTGCAGACTTATTATTCGTTGTGTGGGCACCTTCTATGGTTTGGAGATGAACTATCCCTTATTTGTTGCCCTGATGGAGTTGTACAATCTTCGTACGGGAACCTTTTTTACACCTGGCGGTAAGATAGGACTGGCTTTGCATGAGATGTATGCCGTCTCATAGCTTCCTTGGGGCGACGAGCCCTACGAAGAGTATACCCCGAGCAATAAAAAACTCGAGGAGTTAGAAGCAGAGAACCTCAAGATCCTGGTGGTGTACTAGGAGCTGCTATGCCACCATGGCATTTGCTAAAGATCTTCGAAGAAGAGAAAGAAATCTACTGAGGGTCTTCTCCCCACATAAAAACTTGGACTCGTTACCTCTTCCCGGAGCAGAAGGAGTCTAATAAGGTTCATATTCGGGCCCCACGGTCCAAGCAGTAAGTATCTGATTCCATCCGGGAGCAGAGGAAACTAGCCCCCGAGGGTGAGGAAGCTAGAGGTTCCTCGGAGGAGGAGGACGAACCCATTGACGAGTTGAGTGGCCTCAAGGAGGAGCTCAATTACTTTTAAGTGGATACCCACAAGTTGTCCTAAAAGGCCGTGTTGGCAAGATATCTGATGCTCTAGTTGCGTAATTGCATAGTCCCGGGCGGGCCTGGCATGACAGAGTGGATCAGTCGCACGCTTATTTTATCGGCTGTGATGTTGGCCTTCGGCTACAAGTTGGTCCTTCTACCTACCATGGTGTGTTGCATCCATCGCGGCCTCCGTATTTTTTCTACAAAGTTTAAAGATCACCCTGGTAGAGGTCACTTCAGCTGAGTTGAGCTTCCCTACCATTACTTGATGGGGTGGCTGCTTTTGCATCACAGGTCTTTGATGAGCCCCAGGACTGAAGACGACATGGTGACTGCTGACGCCTTGATCCATAATTATCGGCTGATGAAGTGGAGATGCGATATCATCCCAGCTGGTAGGAGGGAGATCTCCTTCATGAATGGCTGGACCTTCTTCACATCCAAGCCAGAGTTTACCAACAACGAACGAAATATCGTTTACTATGATGATGGGCCTCAAAGTCTGTCTGGCAAGCTCTTTCACTGACTCCAATCCATCCGTCCCTCCCACCTGGTGTACCAGAATAAGGCTACTATTTTTGTGGAGCCCTACTTGCCCAGCTGGTTTGCCCGTTAATTTGGCTATACTCAGCTCTTATTGGGCCACCCGAGTGCTGTCCTCGGATACAATGACAGCTTGCTTGATAGATCCAGGGCCTGGAGTTACTATAATGCAACCGACACCAAAGTTCAGTTCCAATTGCCAACAACTGGGGTCGTGCCAAGAATACTATGTACGACGGCTAAGTATTATTGTACGACCAACTCCATGCCGCCTAACTTTGACCCAGAGAGGAGTTATATTGAGGGCACCATGCTGATGTCTCCCGAGACAAAGGGCCACAGAACGCCCAAGTAGGGTCAGGGGACCAGTGGCGAAGACTAAACCCCCTGTGAAGGGGACCACAAGCGGAGAGGTAGGACCCATTGCACTAATGGTTCCTGAAGCAGGACCCTATTTAAATGCTATGATGGTATCCATAAATCCTCTTAGTTTGATTCTTCCTAGCCCTCTTTATAACTCTCTCTCTCTCTCTCTCTCTCTCTCTTCTAGTCTGTTTGGATATTTACAAAAATAGGAGAAAAGGGGTCATCCCCGGCGGGCAACCTCTTCGGTGGTTTTCTACGCCAAAACGGAGGAAGAATCTCCCTCGGAGTTTGATGTAGGTGTCTCGAAACCAGCACCTGAGGTTTTAGAGGCTCGGGGCTTGGATTTGGTTTCGACGGAGCAGCCTTATACCCCTTTGGATCATATATCCGTGGATGACATAGAAGCCATGGGGACGACTATGACATCGATGGATGAGTCACAACCTACGCCGCCTCCCTCTGGTATGTCATTTTATAACTTGACGAAAGATTAGATTTTCTGGCTTCAACTCTCGATTCTTCGAGTAAATCTAATTACCAGTTGCTCTAGTTCTGCAAACCCTATCTTTCCCTTACAGACTGTGGATGTGGCCGTCAAGGATGATGTTGAAGAAGAACAAGGTGGTGGGCTTGTTCGGAGGAGGTCTGGATCTCTTCCCGTTCTTCGGGAGGCGGAGGACACCTTGCACGGTCTGTCCAGGACCCCTCAGACATTGCGGGTTCTTCTGGTGTGGCGGCTGTTCCTTCAGCTGTTGTTGCCAGGGACTCCATGGCTGAAGATTCTCTGGATAGTAGGGTGGTGAACGGTTGTGATGAGGTTGTTCCCCTTCTTGAGGTTGTTGTGTCACCTTTCGAAGCCGTCGTGACGCGATCAAGGGATGGCGCATTAGAGGGATCCGATGTGGCGAGGCACCCCGATACTTCTGTTTTCAGTCTCGATAATACTCTGATATCTGTAGCTCAGCTACCGGGCATCCAGGCTCTTCGGGCATCCATAAAAGATTGGCTCTCAAACAGGATCGCTGCTTGCTCGTCTATTGTTGTTTTGCCTTCGAGGTTTTTGAGCACCATTGTGTCGCCTGCTACGCCTGTTGCCTCTTCTTTAATCTCGTTGCCCTTGACTCTGGCTACATTGGAAGAGATTGACGAGACCGTCAAACTTTCTATCAGGAGCTTCCACATGTTGTTGAAGAAGGGGATTGAGGGTGTGTTGGAGCGCAACAAATTTTTAACCTGAACAAGGTACTTTGTTAAGGGCCAGGTCCATTCTCTGAGGGGTATCCCTGGTTTTGAGCAGATGGCCAACTTTTTGGGCCATAAACTATAGGATGTAGAGAAATGCCTAAGAAAGATGCGATAGTATCAGCAGGCGGATATAGGAATACTGATCTCCCATGAATATAACGAGTTCTCAAAGAAGGTGGATATGGAGAAGGCCTTCTTTGCTTCGTCTATGGAGTACCTGCAGCGTGATCTCCGAATTTTGCGAGAGAGGCATGACCGGCTGGGCGATCTCAAAGAGGAGTGCCTTTCTCGACAAAAGGACCTGATCGAGCAGATTAGACGGTACCAGATTGAGATTGATGCAACGGGAAGTAGGCTGCGGGAGGCCCAGCAGGAAGAGGAGGCCATCCGTACCGAGGCGAGCCAAACAACGCAGAATGCGGCTGGCGTTAAGGTTCTGGTACAGCAGTTAGAGGACAGACACGAGTCCTACGCTTGCTACGAGCATTTGGAGGTTATGGCCCAAGAAATTGAGTGTCAGGCTCGGAGGTTCCTGGATGGCCATATTATTCGTCTCCATAAGCGGATAGCAGAGTTATGCTCCGATTCATAGCACCAGTAGTTTTTTTGCTTTTTTGTACCTTTATTTTGCCCTCGGGCTTAGGATCTTGATAATCTCCTGAAATATAGTTTTTCTTTTAATCTCTCTTTGTGGAAAAAAATAAAAGTTATCTTATCTGTTTTATTATTCATTTGTGTTAGCTTTGGATATCATATTAGAGGTATAATGAACGTAGTACAATATCGTGGCTTTTAAGGATATCCCACTGGGGAATCTTTGGTGGACTAATTACTTCTTGAGCACTAAGGTGTAAGTAATAAGTTCGAAATAGGCCTTGCCAGAGGTGGTATGGTCGTGGCAAGTTTGGTGGACTTAACACCGTTGGCGCACTTAAATTTAAGAGCAGGTGATAAGTTAAGATAACGAATGGTGATAGTCATAGGGAGAGGTTTGCTTAGAGGTCACTTAGATATGGCAGACTCTCGGGGGAGGATGTGAGGGCGATAACTCAGAGATGACTTTGACGTGAGCTGATTAATAGCCATACCAAGAGATTTGGTACGATCCTGGTATTTTTGTGGAAGGAGAAGAAAGTGCGCCAGAAGTAGTAGGGACGTGGTTGTTTGCTTCCATTGAGGATATCCCAATAGAAGATTTTTGGTGGACCTATTACCCTTTTGTGCACTAGGGGTGCAAGTAATAGATTCAAAACAAACCCTATCCAAGGTAATATGGACGTGATAGATTTTGTCGATAGTAAGGACATCCCGTTGGAGGATCTTTGGTGGACCTATTACCCTTTTACGCATATGGGGTGTAAGTAATAGATTTGAAACAAACCCTATCAGAGATAATATGGACGTGATAAGTTTTGTGTATAGTAAGGACATCCCGCTGGGGGATCTTTGGTGGACTTATTACTATTTTGCGCACTTGGGGTGCAAGTAATAGATTCGAAACAAACCCTATCAGAGGTAATATGGACGTGATAGGTTTTGTGGATCAATTATTTTTTGTGCACGTTAGTGCAAGTAATAGGTTTAAGACAAGCCCTACCAGAGATAATATGGACATGGTAGTTTTTGTGGACTTATTATTTATTACGCACGTTGAGTATAAATAATAAGTTCAAAAAAATCCATATCAGAGGTAATATGGATGCGATAGGTTTTGTAGAATTAACACAGCTGGTGTACCTTGGTGAGTACGGGTGACACACGTGGGGATGACAACTGATATCAGAGATAATATTAACGTGATGATCGATAGCCAAAACCCGAAAGATTTGCTCAGAGGTAATATGGACATGACAAACTCAGCCAGGGAGAAATATTAGGACAGAAGTTCAAAGGTAATATGGACATAAACTAATGTCCGAAAAACTCACTGAGGAGTGATTTGTTGAGTGTGGTCTATCCAAAAATGAAGATAGACCTGAAGGTTGCTCTGCTGGGGAGGTTGGTGGGATAGCAACTCAGAGGTAATATGAATATAGCAAGCATCTAACGAGGTTGGTTTTTGAGTGGTCCCTGCGGGAGTGTGCGAGTAGGCCTGAGGACTGCTTTACTGGGAAGACTTTGAGGATCCATCGTCTATTGTATATCCGGGACTCCTGGATACAGATGATGGCTTTTACAGGAATTTGTAACGAAGGAGAAAATATTGCACATAGGCACTTGCTGGGGATAAAGAACCAAGAGTTGATTTGTACATCTGGGTTGTCCTGCTGGAGATGCGAGAAGTACAAGTCTAGCTTAGATGTAGTACTTTTTTTTAGAAACTTGTCGGTGATAGGCATCGTGAGCAAGTCATCGTTGGGTTTCACTAGCAGGTATGTGTTTTTCGATCATCTCGTGAGTCATGGCACGTACAAGCATCTCCATATCCTAGCCCTCTGCAAGTGCTATTGTAATAAATATCGGATTGTAAAGGAATATGCCGTCCTTTACCAAAGTTTAGATCTTCAGCTTTTTGAGGTCATATCCCATCTTTGACATGAGATAGAGTGATTGTTGGCTGTAATAATGTAACTAAGGCAGCTTATTATTTGTTGTGTTGAATATTGTTGATGACTTATCCTGCGCTAAATAAGAAACTATGTGCACAAGAACACTGCTACGTATACACAAGAGAGTTGGTTGAGTTGTGCACGTAGGATCACTGACACGTGCGCACGATTGTCTATCACATCGAGGACAACCGCTAGCTGCGCATTTTTGTATATCGTGTTGGGGAACACTATATATTGCCCATAAGGATTTGTTACAACGAGAAGTACTATCGTGTGCACATAAAGTGTGATACGTCCTTGCGCTGAAGACTTGCTCGAATGCGTACAATAGAACGAAGCCTATCATGCGCTATTGCTGATGAGTCATGCGAGACTTAGCTTTTGTGCACAGGGAGACTTGTTGAGCTGCACTGAGCATCCGAAGTCTTCAATTGGTGCTTTCTAAGGAAAGGATCCTGTGGCCCGGCCTGCATTGCTTCCCCTTTGACCTGGTCATTGAAGGCGCTTTGACGTGGGGTGCCTCAAAATTCTGCTGGTAGGCAAGGCCCGACCTGGTTGCCCCTGTCCAGGCCTCCTCAGTGGTGGAAAAAACCATGCGGCAAGACTTGGTTTTTCGTATTTTAGGCCTGACGGCGGAAGGCGCTGCTTTCTGCGTCAAGTCTGGGACAAGATCCGGGTGGACCCACATAATTTTCCCCTAGGTGTAGTAAAAGGTGTCAGCTTGGCTACTTGGTTGCGAGCTGGTGGAAGGTTGATCACCTTCATAGTTGCCTTTGGGACTGGAACCACTCGGTCTTGGGCTTCCGTTGGGGAAAAGTTTCCAAACTGGAGGGACACCATATTGGCGACGATCGTCACATCGTCGAAGTCCAGGGAAAGAGCCTTGGTATTTATCAGGTGTTGGATGCACCATTTTAGAGTATAGCACTCCTGCGTCGGGTGGTGGACGTAGCGGTGGAAGTGACAATACTTTGGGTTGGCCATTTTTGCCGCCTTAGGCTGACGTTTAACATCGGAGAGCCAGATTTTGCCTCCTTGTATCATCATGTCAAAGATGGGTTTGACATCACCATATTCGAAAAAGTAAGTCTCTTTTAGTTTTGGAGCCTCTGCCGGCTTTTGCTCAAGCTTCTTGGTCAATGTAGCGACCATTGTCGGTTTTTCCTTTCCATCGCGGCTGCTATTGCCGCCATTATTGTTGTTGTTGTTGTTGCTGCTAGGATGCTTGCCCTTTTCCTCAGTAGTAGGGATATGGATTCCCAAGTGCCGAGCGTCCTAGAGCTTTTTTCAGCGTTGACAGAACTTACAATGAATATTGTCCAGTCATTGAACTGGCTCTCGCCCATCCAGAAGCTAACTGCCGGAAGCATATTTTTCTGGCACATCTCCATTAGTGTGGCCTCGGGATTGCCAGGAGGCAACCTTAGCGTGGCCTGTCGTAACCGCTTGATCTAATTTTGAGTCAGTTCCTTTTTACCCTGGGCGACGTCCATCAGAGAAGACATCGTCATATCATTTTTTGCCTTATAGAATCTGTTAAGGAACGGGCACTTGAGGTCATCGAATGATGAGATTCAGTTATCTTCGAGACTGCAGAACCAATCGAAAGCTACCTCCGCCAATGACCCGACGAAGAGCCTGGTAAGGATAGCGTCGCTGAGGGGTAAGTGTCCCGGTATAATCTCATAGTAGCCGTGAACCAAAAAGGGGAGGACTTCCCTCAAATGTGTTTATGTTGAAGGGCTTATACTTGGGGGATGCAGTATATCCCTCCATTCTGTCGAGTATGATTGTTGTACCCCGAGATAACGGAGTAAGTCCCGATTGCTCATGGAATCTAGGAGAGCCCAAAGTTCTCAAACCTCCCTCCTTGCTTTCTTAGCTTTATCTCTTGCAAAAGGCGCAGATGAGCCAGGTAAAAGAGGATCACTGCCCACGGGTGGAGAGGTCGTGTTTGAATCTCCGTTGGTCCCGGGGTCCTAGTTTGGTTGCCCAGAGGCTCTTGCTAGCTGGGAGGCCATGTTTGCCTTAATTTCTAGCATTGTCTGGGTCAACGTTTGCATTGATGCACTCATTATATGCATTATGGCCTCGAGAACCTCGAGGTGTTGTCGGTCACTGGGGCCTTCATGGTCATCTTTGGCCATGTATACCATCCTCACATGGGGAGAAATGGACGAGGCATTCGATGCCGTGCTCCCCGTCTCATACCCTGTAGTGAGTAGTCTTTAAGGAGGGTGGGTGACATTGTGTCCTCCTCGGATTCAGAGGGGATATTACTCCCAGCGTAGAAGATTTTGTCATTTTGGTGGGAGTAGCTACCCTCCGTGATCTCGGAGTTTGTTCCTTGGGAATCGTTGTCTCCTCGGAACGTCGAGTTTATTGCGTACATCCAAGGGGACACTA
The DNA here is from genome assembly GCA_036927795.1 of Iris macrosiphon. Lineage (NCBI taxonomy): Eukaryota > Viridiplantae > Streptophyta > Magnoliopsida > Asparagales > Iridaceae > Iris > Iris macrosiphon. The sequence continues at coordinate 40,990,361 of JAYESA010000010.1, read as the reverse complement.
CTTCCAGCTAGGGCCACCCCAAGGGGTTCTGAGGAAGAACTACCCCCCGGGGCTGACAGCTTCTTTCTTGAGCGGATGACCTGGAAGACTCCTTGTGCAGGTGCCATTGTCAGCCCTCCGGGTAGTTACCTTCGCGACGCACTGGTAGAGAGCGACAGACTGGAGGTATTTGATTTTTTCCTCCTTTGGTGGCAGGAAGCTTTCCAGTTGAGTAGCATAAGGCAAATGAAAACTCATCCTCCTCTGCTACTTGCACCTGATCTCTGGGTTATTGCTGGGTAGGTGATTTCTGGTGCAGTCGTTGGAAGGTCGACTACCTGTCTGTGAGTACTGCCACTTTATTGCAGCAGTAGTTGATAATAATGTTGCCGCAGTAGTGCCTTGGAGAGGGCACATCATATGCTGTAGTTATTTTTTTTGCTTTGCTCTTGTGAGTAATCACGTCACACAAATCATGCGAAGGGTGTTTTACCTTTGCATCCTTTTTGTGAGTCTGGGTATCCCGGGCATATGGATGCGCAGGTTATGTATTTGCTCCCTCGTCTGGGGTTCATACACGAACTTGCCCCGAGGTACCGGTGGAAGACTTTTGAGATGGACCCTGTCCATTGGTCCCTGTGGGCTAGACACGTGGGTCAGTCCTGTACAATTTTTCATCAGAGGCTTACGTAATAGTTAGCGATGCTTATTGGCTATTGGTCATATGAGTAGTTGCTTAAGGTTGACGGGCTCGGACTGACCTAGACTTCTTTAGCTTAATAACCGCAGGCGTGCAGTATAAATTGTCCAGATTTGGGTTTTTACTATTCTCAGTGGGTCAAATAGGATCTGCACCACATAAGATACGGTCAAAAATAGACGTTTTGTTACTATCAGGGCTGCATGTGGTCGTCTATCTGCGGTTGTGAGTTGATGCCTCATGGATAGTCTTATGTGGCCTATTTCTTGGCCGAATAGAAGCTGCCTCAGCACAAGAATATCTGGCATTGTATTATTTTTCTCTGCCAGAGTCCAGGTGCTGAACAATTTTTGCGTCAGCCCAGGATGCCTTATAGACATGGATGTTCTGGGTATTCATCCGATGACCATCATCGACAACAAAGTAAGAGGCGGGAAGCATCTGCTCCGCAGCTGGGTGAGGCACAGCGGCCTTGGCCACCCACATTCTACAGGTCTTCTTGGGCTTGGATATACCACCAGCATCTTTTGCGTCAAGCCGAGCTTGGCCGCATCGAATTGTGTCACTGACTTCTCAACAAAGTAGAAGGACGTACCCAGCAGAGTCACTATCGTGTTTGCCATTTAAATCAAAAAGAGAACTGAAAGAACTAAATTTGATTAAAAAACTAAGAAAAGGTATAGAGAAGTCCTAGAAGACAATCTAAGTACAAATTTATTTTCTGGGGGTGACGGTGGAGGGTTAGGCGTGTAGCAACTCTCTTTACTCCGTGGACGATCCGATGCAGATGCTATTTTCTCTCGCTCGAGTGTAGGTTTGCCAATAGCCAGCCAGGTCCCTTGGTCTGGTCTCTCTGAAGCAAAAAAAGTTGATATTTTGAACGTTAAAGTTGCTCATATTTATTGCCATCGTGTTGATGGGCTATGGGTGCCGCATATACCTTTGTTTGATGGCCGCATAAGGCTCCTTCAATAGAATATGATTTCAACTGTTGTCGTATGCCATGGGGAGATTGCCACGTGATCTTGGTTGAGATATGTTGTTGATAAGATCTCAGAGTTGTTATCAACCCGTTGTGGGCGTAACTTGGTCTGCTGGACACGTAGTCAGTACCAATTCTATGCGAAGATCTTTGCAGTTGTAATAGAAAGATCTTATGAGATGGAGGCCGCATAACAACTAGGCCGCATGTTGTGAGGCTGTATGGGTCATGTAGCCGCATATGTGCTCTCGTTTTGTCCTTGGTCGAATGGACTCTCTTGTCGCATGTTGGCGAGGCCGCATGGGTCGTATAGTAGCATACGTGCTCTCGTTTGTGCCTTGGTCCAATGGACACTCTGGTCGCATGTTGGCGAGGCCGTATGGGTCTTATAGTCGCATACGAGGGAACACGTGGCATGGCACTTTTGTCAAAGCAATTAATGCACTGATGTGTCCAATTTTCTTCTTCTGAGGCTTCGTATTCACGAGTCTTGAAGCATCTCAGAGTGATGAGTGATGTGTCAGAGCCTCTGACAGATATCAAAATCAGTGTCAGGGGGTCATTATGCGGCCTCCCTATTCTGTGGTCGTTCAGGCCGTATATAGTTTACTATACGGCTTCTCTGCAACTTGGTTGATCAGGCCACATGTGGCTTCCCTACGGCTTGATTGTTCAGGCCACATGAAGGCTATTATGCGGCATCCGTCTGGCCGTATCTAGCATGTTTTATGTGGCGTGAGCTTTATGAGACCTGTAGTATTTTTATGCTTCAATTGCATAAGTCAAGCGAGGGCTGATTCACCTTTGCACTATTTTTGTGAGCACGGGTTGTTATGCCCCAGTCCTAAAATATGTGGGACCAGTCACGTGGCAATGGCTAGCTAGTACGACTCCGTAGGGCTTTCCAATTCAATGGACCCGACGAAGCGCACTTACGTTGTCCATGGTCAAGTGATCTAATCAATAATCTATTTCTAACATGCACAACTAAAAACTAAATCTCAATCTATGGTAAATAATCTCAAGAAAGAACGATACGTATCATCAGTCTGCAGCCCAATAATACATCCGTTCGAATAGACCAAAAGAACAATATAGGCCTATAAACACTAGGCTATAAAAGCATAATCAAAATAAAAAGTAGTACATGACTGTAATAAGTGAAAATATAAAGATACCTGCAATGATGTCCATAATCCACTAGATCAAGCATCCTGCAAACTGCACAAATAACCTGGAAGGGAACCAGGTCCTCAGAGGGACGTAACAAGATACAAAAATACATGCCATAAATTAAATACTATAAAATCTCGAGGGTTAACTAACCAGCTAAGTGAAATACAATTTGAGGAAAACTTAGTACGTATGGGAAGTGTAGGCTAGACATATGCTGGCATAATTCACCAATCGTCGTGACTGGCTAATATATGCCACATATGCCCCCATAACAAGGGCACTCTGTAATATAATAATGTCCAGCTCCGAGGAGCGTGGTATCTGTATAAATAACGTCCAACGTTCTCTAGAGTATGGTATCTGCAAAACCACAAGTAATGTCCAACACTCTAAAGAACGTGGTATCTGCATAAATATATACGTTTGTATCGCTCCGAAGAATGCAGTATCTGTAGCACCCCGCTCCGCGTCGACGCTACGTACAAGTGAGATCGCCTTGCTTGCTCGAACGAAAGTCTTCTCGGAGAGTTTCCGACCGATTAATCAATGTGAGTGGGCAGAACTGCATTCTCTGATTCTTGCACGACTTAATAATGAATCTGAGTTTTTGAATGCTTGGTGCTAAAGAAGATTGTTTCATAAGAAAAAAGATAGAACCGACTCAGTATGCTAATAAGATAACTCACATAGCTTGTCATTGAATAAGTCTGCTTGCATGCCTAACTAGAGAACTGGAAATGCTTGTCTGAAATGAGATAGAACCTTGCTATGCTAATAACAAGAGTAAGAAGGATTGCTTGCACTTATTCTTGATATCGTATGCTAGACTGGAATACTCGAATGCTTGTCCACAAGAGATAGAATTTGCATGCTAGAGTTATAAGAACTGTTCTTGCTTGCTACTTGTTTAAGAGTTAGCTTGCTTGAATATGTTTCATTGCTGGCTTGTGAAGAGATAAACTTGGTGAATGGTGTGAGCTTGTGAATCTAGACTAATAGTCCACCCCGAGGCTTAAAAACCTTACTTACGGGGGGGGGGGGGGGTGTGGCTATTAGGCAATGTGTATTAAGAGAGTGAGCTTCGGCTATCTGGACTTGATCGATGTGTTCGCTTGCTTGTTCTGGATCATGTGCATCGTATGGTGATTATTTGATAGAGCTTGCATTCTCGTATTTGGTCAGGACAACTTGTGCACAAGGTCATCTCTCGGGCGTTCCTAGGGCACTGGGATCGTCCGGCCTAGGAGAGATCTAGATACCTGAGGCTTGTACGTCCTTCTGGTAGACCCGTCTATTAGTGAGATGGGTTTGTATGTCCCAACTGCTAATCCCGTTGAGGGGACCATCATATAGTTAGGGCGCATGCTAGGCTAGCCTTCTTGTATACCTAACTGTTTGATGCAGGGACGAACATGAAACTAGATAACTGTGTACATTATGTTATGCAAATTGTTGCTAACTTGTGTGTCTGCTGCAGGGATAACCAATCGGCCGTGGATAAAAAATATTTTGAGTTTATCTATAGCCTGCTTGTTCATTTAGTCTGCATTATGAGTTATCGGATAGCGCTTCATGCATTCGCATCGGTTGGACAATGGCTATTAGTGTAGAACTGAACCTTGGTTACAGCTGCTAATAGTACCAGTATGTGAGTCATTGGATAGCTGGATTACCGCTGCCAATCCTGAGTTTCTCGGGGACCGAAATCATATAGATGTGATGTCTTATTGCTTGAGTGAATGATAGTCTACTTGATATGCTTGCCTTGTTTTGAAGTGATCAGTCTGCTAGATAAACTTTGGCCCAAAAGAGATAGATTGTATTGCACAATACATGCTGTGCACTACACGATGAGAACACTGTCCCTTATAGTTGCTTGAATGCTTGAGTATCTAATATGCAAAACTGGTTTCCAACTTGTGTTTTCAAAAGATGTAATCTGACTATAGTTCTGAGCTGCATGAAAAGAACTTAGGTAAAACTAGCAAGATCACTAGTAATGCAATGTTTTGCCACAAGTGTACTTAGTGTGGGTTTCAGGGGGTGTAGCTTCTGTTCAGTTGTTTATACTCACCAGTACTTGTATAAAGTGCTGACCCAACAACAGTTTGCTTGTTCTCAGGTGCCTGATCGTCCGAGGAAGTGATAGCCGTGCCTCATCCCAAGGAGCCAGAAATCTGGAGTCGATGCCTTGAGCCATATCGAGATTGAGCTGCTTTCGTATAGAGGGATATAATGTATATAACGGTGTTATTGTAATCGAGAGAAGAGTGATTGAGCGATCTGTAACCTCGGCCATTTGCCGCTTGTAACAATTTCGATTATCAATAAACGAGCTTATTTTCATATGCCATTGTGATCTTCACTTTTCTGCAATATGTGTGCCGCTGCTTCAGTATTGAATAGCTTACTTTCCCTTGTTCAAAGCTTTGGCCTTGTGCAAGCACACTTTAGGTTTGCACGGCATCACGCCCGTGCGAGGACGATCGGTTCCGTAGGGACCAAAGCGAGGACGAACGGCCCTGCGGGACCGGGGCGTGACAGTATCTCTATAAAGGAGGTGGGTGTCCCATACGCCTAGTAGTCATCCTCCCCGCCCAATTCTCTATGCATGTTGTATACACAACACGCTTTAGCTACTACGTCGAGACGGAGTGCAAGTATAAGCATCGTAACTTTGGCTCATAGCCTATCGTTAGAATAATAGCCCAACCTTACAACCAAACAAGGACAATGATTGGACCACTGTACTATAATAGTCTATGCTCCTAGACTACTAATAACTGCTAAGTCTTCTAACATGTATCACTATTAGCAGTTATACCATATTCGTCGTACGACCTACACGTATATATGGCCAATCGAATACGCAAGTTCGTGCCCTACATGAGACTTACTACCCGTGTAAGAAATGTGTCAAGGCCTGGCGAGTCATACCGATAACTCCACGACTTAGGTGGGTCCACTAGACACTAGGTCAACACAAGTCCTAACATCATCGCCTTCGTTGACTACACCCGAGTCTTTCTCGGACGCGCATAATTATATAATATAATATTAAGACAAATAAATATGCAACTAAATAATAACTGAATTTAAACAATACAACAAGGCAAGGTATACTTGCCTGGGTCCTCAAGCTGTGAGTGCCAATAACCTGCTCTCGAAGTCTCGTGGGACGATCCAATGGTCCTCGGGGTGCGCATGATCGAAGAGGGTGCTACTAACCTTGGCGGATACGCACGGGGTTGACCATGATGAAGGTGATGATGATGATGATGGTGATTGATAATGATGATGGTGATGACGATAATGATGACGATGATTGATAATGATGATGGTGATGATAATGGTGATGGCGATGGTGATGATTGATAATGATGATGGTGATGATGATGGTGATGACGATGGTGATGATTGATAATGATGATGGTGATGACGATGGTGATGATTGATAATAATGATGATGATGATGATGATGATGGTGATGACGTCGAGGCTGCCGGAGGAGAGAAAAGGAGAGGCGGTGGAGTGGTGGTGAACGACTTAGGGACGAGAGGAGGAAGCTGGCAATGGGATGACCAGCGGGATGGTTCAGGCGGGGGTCAGCTGGCTGTCGACGTACGGAGATGGCCGGAGGAGAGCTCAGGCGACTGCTGTTGGACGGGGATGGACTGACAGGGGCTCAGGCGGGGCTGGGGTAGCTTGCTGACAACGAGAAAGGAAAGAAGAGGGTGGTGGAGAGAAGTCTCAGGTCGGGAAAGATGAGTCGGCTGTGGCAGCGTTCAGTCGTGACTGAGTGGAGGAGTTCAGTGGCTGTCGACGAGGGTTGGAAGGAGATGATTCTGCTATCATCGAGGAGAATGATGGATGAAGGCTGGTCGCGGTCGGGTCTGTGTCGTCGAGGGAGAGGTGACATGGGCTGCTCGGTCGAGTGGATCCGGCTGGGAACGATATAGGGAGGAAGGAGGCGGTGGTGCTGGCGGTTCAGTCCGACGAGGTATCCAGGACGTGACGGGAAGGGGGACTGTGGTCAGGGAGTCATGGCAGTTCACCCAGGCGGAGGAGTCAGGCCGGGGTGATCATCGGAGAGAGAAGATGTGGGTAGAGAGGGTGATAATGAGTAGTTTAGGGTTAGGGTTCGGTTATTGTTTGATGAGGGATGGTAAAGATGATGTAAATTATAATGAAGAGGGAAGAGTTGCATGAGGAAGGAGAGGGGGTTGACTACCTAGGGATTAGGGCCGGCCATGTGCCTCATTGGGATGGGGTTGGCATTGGGAAAAGGAGTTATGAGGAGATATTTAATATGGAAGGGTGTATGGTGAGGATGTTGCTCCATTTGAATGGAGGGCCATGATTAGACATGAAGGAGAGGGTAGGGGAGAGTGGAGAGAGTGGACCGGTCAATGAGGAAGGAGGTGATTTTTTCATATGCCTTGACCAATAGGATGGTGACACCTCATTGCATTTTTGCATAAAAGTACTCAATAATTAAAAAATTGCACAATTAATAGAATTTGGGATTGGATGAGGTAAAATACCATGTTTGGTATGATGGAATGGACTAAAATACTGTGTGATGTTTAGTATGAACCTTGAGGGTGTGAGTGAGGGTTTGGGTTAGAGTTGGGTCTAGTTTTGGGTGAGGTTGGGTCCTTACACCAATTTAATTAAAATTAGTGTAATAGGTGCTCTTTAATTAATTGGAAGTACATGGGATTAAAATTGGGTGGGACACAAGTGTCATAGACGTAGTAGACTCAGAATAGAATATTTTTATAATTTGGGTTGCACAAAATGGGCCGAGATTGTGTCTCCAATTTCGATTGGAACGGACAAGTATGCAAAGTTGGGTTTAATTGAATTTAAGAACGGACGTTTGTAACAAATATTGTGCGACTAAAATGAAGCACAAGGGAGAGTATTTATGAGTTACACAAAGGTTCGAAGAGAAGGCTGGCAATTCTAGGAAAAGTATGTAAAATTTGTTGGAAAGCATATGCTAGTGTAGTACTCCAAATATCGAAGCAACGGTAAGGTGCACAAAGTGTTACGAATGTTGCACAATAAATCTAAAACACCTTGTTCTAATTCTAATTAAATCCAAATTAACCCTAGTTTCTCAATCTAAGTTAAGTAGACCTAAAATTTGGTCGAGGGGATTTACACGGGTAGACCGAGCGCACGGGTGTGTGGGTGTTGCCTTTGCTCCCAGATATAGGATTCGTACAAGAACTTTTTCTAGATCATCAGTGGAAGACTTTTGAGATGGACCCTGCCCATTTGCCGCTGCGGGCTGGACGCACAGGGTGGTCTTATATATCTTTCCATCAGGGGCCTGTATAACGGTTAACGGTGCCCGCTGACGGCCAGCCAAATGGGCAGTTGCTAGAGCATGACGAGCTAGCATTGCCTAGACTTCTTCAACTTAGCACGCACAGGCGCAAAGTAAGAAGAGTCAAAGTTTTAATTTTCTTTAAACGGCGCATGAAAGCATGGCCGGATGATATTCTGTCAAAGACAGAGCTTCTGGGGGTGTCAGAGACGTATGCGGTTGAGCTGGAAGTCGCATACTGCTTTCTTTTTTGTATCCTTCATTGTGGCCGCATGGGCTGCGCATTAAGCCCAAAACTCTTGGCATCATATTGTTTTTCTCTACCAGAGTTCGGGTGCTGAGCATTCTTCTTTTTAGGAAAGGAGGCCGCATGAGCGGTGACAGCCTGATTGGATGCTTGTTGTGCATCTTCAGTCTCAAAGAGAGAGACATGGAGCGCATGCTCCGCAGTTGGGTGAGGCACAATGGCCTTTGCTACCCACGTCCTACGGGTCTTCTTAGGCTTTGCTAGCCTTGACGAAGGACTAGCACTTCCCTCCGAGGGCATCTCCTCGAAAGCCTGCTTGTCAAAGCGGACCACCAGCATCCTTTGAGTTGATCCGAGCTTGGCTGCGTCAGATTACATCACAACTTTCTTATCAGAGGAGAAAGAAGTCCCCAGCAGAGTCGCCATCTTGTTTGCCATTAAATGAGTTCTTGAAAAGTTTGTATTTAAGGAACAAAAAATAGTACAAAAAATCCTAAAAAGAATTATCTAAGTACAATATTTTAATCTGGGGTATGACGATAGAGATTGATAAGTGCAGCAACTTTTTTGCTCCTTTGATGATCCGATATAGGGTAAAGAAGCTTATGTTCTCTCTTTGCTTGTCTCTGTATATTCTCTCTGTGTGTTGGCGACCCCTGTGTGTCCGTCCCCCTTATTTGGGTACGCTATTCGGGTATATATAGTCATCCTTGGACGCGCATATATTGGGCCACAGGGATGCTAGAGGGTACCAAATGTGTCTCCTTAACAGGGTACAACTATAACTGTGAGCCGTCCAGGCTGTCACGTGGACGCTTGTTAGGATTTTCTGTTATTAAAGATCTGGGTGGTTCTCGTCCTTTATGGGTGTAACTTGGTCATCTTAACACATGGTCTGCACTTGGTTGGAGAAAATTACTCATGTTATAACGGCAAGATTTGGTCTTCATGGAGTTTGAAATATATGTGGCTAGAGACGCTTGGAACGTATAGAGTTTGGGACGCATGGGGCTAGAGATGCATGGAACACATGGAGTCTAGGATGCATGGGGCTTGAGACGAATGTAATACATGGGATTTGGGATACATAGGGCCTTTGTTGTGCTGTACACGTGGCGCTGCACATCCATCGAGAGTAAAATTTTGTTCTAACGTAAGACTTCTATCATTTAATGTGTTTACGTCTTTTGAGGCATTAAAAAAATCCTTTGTCCGGATTCTGTGTTAAAGACAATCTTGTTCCTAGGATGCCATGTCAGGTCTATTTGCAGCCAAAGCTGCTTCGGCTGATTGGGATGCATGGATATCGCCTTATTGGGCCGCAGGGTGATTCTGTGGCCCAATCTCTTCTGATCTTTACTTTGGGGCGCATGGTTGTTGGATGCATGGATCCATATTTTTTATGCTTTTACATGCATGTCGGTTCATGTTCTTCTACAAGTGCATGTTACGTTACGGCTGCCACGTGGTAAGTTGAGATATGGGGTTGTTGATGCCCATAATACTCGTGACAGGCGTCATGCCCTAATTTTAATGACTGTGGTTGCACCTTGGGAACAATACCGCCTGGTACATGGAAATCACTGAGGTTGTAGTGGCGTATGGCACTGCTGGCGCATGGGAGCACTGGAAGAGTAGTGGTGCATAGCACTGCTGGCATATGGGAATACTGGAGGAGTAGTGGTTGGCGCATGGCTCTATATCTCTTTGGCGCATGTGTCTTAATTACTGTTGGTGCATGGTAGAGATTTTATGTGCTTCTATATTTGTTCGTCATAGGAAGATGAGACAGACTCGGTTGAGACGCTACTGGACCAGTAGATATGGCGGTTGGAGGTACGTCGTCCTCAGGAACCGTATCATAGTCACGTGAATAGGTTCATCCAGACCTAGTTGCCCCTGCCAGGGCTTCGTCAGTTGTTGGAGAAACCACATGACATGACCTGGTCTTCTTTCTTTTAGACTTAGCGGTGGAAGACACTGCTTCATGCATCAAGTTTGGGACAATATCTGGATGAATCCACATGACCTCGCCTCATGGTGTAGTGAGGGGCACCAACCCAACTGCTTGGTTGCGAGCTGTAGGGAGATTGACGACCTCCATCGTTGCCCTTGGATTGGGACAACACCATCTTGGGTTTCAACTGCTAATAAATTTCCAAATTGGAGAGACACCATATTTGCCGCAACCGTCTTCTCCTCAAAGTCCAAGGTAAGGGCTTCAGAGTCGATCAGTCACTGGATTTATCTTTTCAACACATAGCAATCTCGTATTGAATGCTAGATGTATCGATGGTAGTGGCATTATTTGGGGTCATCTACCTTGTCTGCCTCGTTGGAACGTTTGATGTCGGGTAGACAGAGCTTGTTGACTTTCATAAGTACCTTGAAGATATCAATCACACCATCATCATCAAAAGAATAAGTTTCCTTCGGTTTTGGTGGCTCCGTCGGCTTCTAAATTGACAAGGTCGGGCTTTGGATACATTGACAGTCAGGGACCATTTCCCTTTATTGTTACCACCGTTGTTGTTTATGAAGGGGCGCTATCCCTTATCCTCAGTACCGGAGACTTGGAATCCTAAAAGACGGGCGTCCCTCGCACTTTTTTCTTCGGCAACGGCTCTTATGATGAACAGCGTCCAGTTATTGAACTAGCCGGAACCTGTCCAGAGACTTACCGCCGAGAAGAGAATTTTTTGACATGTATACATCAGCATAGATTCAGGGATACCAGGCGATAATTTTAATGTCACACGTTGGAAGTGCTCTAAGGAGTCACATGCGAACTCTTTGTCCCCTTGAGTGATGTTTATCAGGGAAGACATAGCCATGTCCATTCCTCCTCATAGAATCGGGAGAGGAAGAGTAGTTTTAAGTCATCAAAGGACAAGATATAATTATCGGGGAGACTGCAGAACCACTCGTAAGCGACCCCAAATAGTGCTCCAACGAACAGGTTGGTGAGTAGGCGTTATCCCGCGATAAATGCCCCATTTCAAAACATAAGTAATTCACGTACTGGTAGGGTGATATCTTCCCATTGAATGGATCCAAAGATAGCGGTTTATACGTAGAAGGATATACCATGTTGTTTTATTCGGACGGATAAGGTTGTAGTATCCCAAGCTTTTGTAGCATGTCTCGATTGTCTCTAACATCGATACGAGTATGCAAATCTCTGAGCGTCTCTTGAATGTCATCCGACAGCAGAGGGGCGGATGATCGAGGCATGGTTTCTTACCCGCAATGTAAGGAGCGGGGTCAGCTACATTAGACTCCTCATTGGTCCCTGGATCCTGGCTTGTTTGTCCAAGAGTCCGTGGTTGAGATGGGACCATATTTTTTTGATCTCCAATACAATCGAGGTGCTCAAAGTTTGCATTATGGCTTCTAGTACCTCAAGGCATTGTTGATCACTAGATCCCGTGCCACGATCATCTCCTGCCATATATACGGACATTTCATGGCAAGAAATGGACGGGATTATGGATGCCTCACTTTTTGATTCTGATACAGGATTCTTATTATCCTAAGGGAAGGGACATATTGTCACGTTGTCTTAAGAATATGGAAGATTGATACCCCCAGCCCTGGTTGTAGCATCATTTTTGTGGGCATGAGTACCCTAGGTCAGTTGTCATCCGTTTTAGATTCATTGCCCTCCTGGAATGAAAGATTTGTATGGAACACCGGAGGATGGCTACTCCCCAGCTTTTATTCTTGAGAGGGTACCTTGGAACACCCCATCGGTGGGTACTACCAGCTTAGTACCCCACTGTCAATTCCTCGACCCATTAGCCGAGACCGTCGGGTTGTACGAGTTCTTCTTCAAGATCTTCTTCTTCATGGAAGGAGACCTCCATGTTGAACAGCATGAGGAAAAAGGTAGTTCCTATTCCTCCTCGAGCACTTGTTTCCCGAGATGCTATCGGGTTGGTGCAGCTATTTTAGTCGCTGGAATGTCGACTGTCTAGTTGGAAGAGCTGCTACTTTGGTTCGGCAACAGTTGATAGTGATGCTGACATAGGTGTGCCCCGGATTGGACACTTCATGTGCATCGGTTGCTTCTCTTATCTTGCGCTTGTGACTAATCACATTGCGTAGATCAAGCGAGGGAGACTTCACTTTTACACCCACTTTATGCATGTGGCCCAACCTTGCGAATGAGTATTAAAGTAAAATATTTGCTTCCTGACCCAATTTTTATGAAGAAACTGCACCGGATCAATTTTGGAAGACTTAGTGCGAGACAGACCCATTTCATGCGTATAGCCAAGTTGGGCGCATGGGCTTGTTATCACGATTTTTGCTCCCAGACTTGGTTCTTGTGCATCAACTGCGCCCAAGTAATCTCGGGAAGACTTGGAGGGTTGGCCCACATCCGGCGCATAAGTGCCTGGGCTAGCCTTATACAACTTTCCATCAGCAACGCGTGTGATAACTAGTGACGCATTCTTTTGGTGGACTAATTGTATAGTCCCTCGAGCGTACATGGCTCAAGCTGCTTTAGATCTCTTTGAACTAATGCTCATTGGCGCATAATATAGACAATCCACATTCGTGACATAAGAGATCCTATCGAAGAAAAAGGCTCTCCCTTGGGCTTTGTTGCCTGCAGAGGACTTCATGCACCTATAGTTTGATGTTGTGCACTACTTCTCCGCATCTTGTAGTGGGCACATCTCCCAAGAGTCTGTACTATTCTTCTCAGGAGTTCCCGCAGGAATGGAGACAAAAGGAGCATCTTCAACATGCGTGCCTTTGAAGGTGGAGGTTGGCATTGCATCAGTCGCAGACTTTAGGGGTGGCACACTGGCCTTGACTACCCAAGCTTGCGAGTCTTGCGAGACTTTGTGAGCCTCGATATGGGCCTTGGCATATCCAGCATATCTTCAAACACCTATTGGTCGAAGCGGACAACCAAAATTTTTTGGGTTGAACCCAGCCTGGTTACGTCGGATTGCATCACTAGATTCTCGTTAGACGGAAAGCCCATCCCCAGAAGGGTCATCATTTTTGTCGACATCACAAAAATACAGGAAAGTTGAACGAACTTTTGTATTGATTGGAATACAACAAAAATACAACAAAATAGTACACAGAACCCTAATACTGAAGTTTCTGAGTACAAATTTTTTTTTGAAAAGCGTGACCGTGGAGGCCGAGCACTGCAACTAGCTCCTTTACTCTGATGACAGTCTGATGAGGAAAGAAAGTGGTGAGAGTTCTAGGCATCTAAGTGTATCTCTCCCTGTCCGTCCATGGGAAGCACCCATACTTGCTATTTATAGCTCTGAAAGGATCATGCACGTTCATGCTTTTACAACCCATGCGCAGGATTTTGAGATGTTGTATAGCCACCTCAACATAATTCAGCTATCACTATGGGAGCGTATGCTATTCTGCTATTGCCATGTGGCATCAGTTGAAATTTGGATATTACTAAGATCTTGAGTTGTCGGTAGCCGTCGTGTGCATGGCTGAGTTTGCGGGACACGTGGCATGTGTCTGTTTCCTGAAGATCTGGGTTGGTTGTAACAAAAAGATTCAGCTGCGTATGGTTGTTAAGGGAACACTGTCGCATAACCACTCCATCGCATGGAGAAATAGAAACATTACCGTATAGGACCACTTGTTATGCTAACATAGGTGCCGCATGGAAGTCCTTGTTATGCTGACAAAACCACATACGTATATTGCCCCTTCACAGAACTAAAGCACAACATTGGTTCATTTCCTACACCATGTATAAGGACTTTGGTAATAAGAAGAATAAAACATCTTCAGGATAAACTGGTTGCTGAGCAAGCCAAGTATAAAGGATCTACTAGTGAACAACCAAGAAGATGGAATACTGATAGAATACCTATTTATATTGATGAAAAGGAACTAAAAGAAATTACTAAAATAAAGGAACTTGTTAAGACTAAAAGTATTTTATATTTTTCTTTAGATAATGACATCATGATTTTACAAACAGACGCTTCTGATAATTTTTGGGAAGGTGTGCTTATTGCTAAACACAAGGAAATTGTGGCTTATGGGTCAGGAAAGTTTACGAAGACCCAATTTAAATATGCTACGTATGACAAAGAATTACTAGATGTTAAGTTGGCCATAAAAAGTTTAAAATTTTATATCCTTTACAAATACTTTGTCATTGAAACTGATAATAAATCAGTTGCACAATTTTTGAAAAAGAATTAGAATTACTATGTATCTAGAAATATTCAATTATGATGTCAATTATATTCCAGGATACACTAACTTTTTAGCAGACACTCTTACCAGGTTATATATCATGGATGTTATGCTCAACAATAAATTTAAAGATATTTTTGAAGAAATGAAGAAATGAAGAAACAAGAAAGTTTTGAAGAAGTGGTTTCTGAAAAGACAAAGAGAGTAGAAGCTAGTTCATCATCTTATATTACTGCAGTTTCTTCCGGGATTGAACAAACCTAGAACACGCGGGCGAACAACCAGAAAAGTGCAAATAATTCTATTATTCAGGCAAACAACAAGGTGAAGAACCATAATGATACCTTTACTAACCAAGTAAAAACTCAGGCGAACGGCCAGATTATGGGAGATCCTTATAACAATCAATCTAGCTGACAACCAATAAGGCCCACTGGTCCAATAAGACCAACTGGCATTTTTCCTGGACAAACTATTATGCCTCGACCATATATTCCTTATAACAATGCTCTTATCAAACCATGGTACAACTTAAAAATAGAAAAGGTAGGTAAAACAGTTTGGGATCAGTTCAATGGTTGTTACAAAGCTCTACAAACTAGAGATATCAAAGATGGTAGTTATTGGCTTACACAGATAGAAAGAACTCTGATAGCAGAAAAATAGAAAAATATTTTCCTTAAGCAAAGGAATTCTGAGATACAACAGATAATTTCTAAAATTCTTCTTACCTCGTCAACATCTAGATCAATAACTCTTGCTAAATGGGAAAATAAGCTTTTTCGAGAACTAGTACTACTCAAAAAGGACTTAGCAATATTATCTCTCATCTTCGGCCAAATGATCTAGTTAATTTCAAGATAAGCGATGTCTATGCTTTACTTAAACTACTAAATATAAAGATAGAAAAGATAGAATAATTCTATTATGAGATAATGGTTCAAGAAATTATTTCTATGTATAAACACTTACTTATTGATGAGGAAAGGCTTCTGCTATTTTTTAGGAGACTTGAAGATATTGAGATCTATAATCTTTTTAACGGAGAAAACCTTATTCTGAACAAGAATAAAGCTCCTAGAATTCTTGCATGTTTTAGTGATCTCCAAAAATACAAAAATTATGTCCGAACATGAGTGGTTCATGAAGTATATATTAACACAGCTTGTTTATCAGATTTTGAAGAAGGTATCCCGGAGATATGTATTAAAGCTGCTTCTCATCATTCAACAAATATCATACAATATTTTAATTCATTATCTAGAGCATATGGGAAGAAAGACAATATGTAAAACTATATCAGTCATATCAAATTTGGTAGTTAAACAGACTTACTGAAGAACCAAGTCATGAACACACTACAATTTCCAAGACAAACTTCCATGAAGAACAAGAAAGAATATTAGCAGCAAAAGAATTTTTCACCGAAGCACTACAATATGCTGATGAAGACTATAAAATTATGGCATCAGAAAATACCTTCTAGTCGAAAAGTTAGAAAAAATTGATGATAACCAGTATCTGACCAACTAGAGCCATATTAAAAAATTTATTGATCATATGTGCTTGGGACGAATAGGAGAAACAACTAAATTTAATTTTTGGCTAAAGCAGGAAGATGCAATAGACATACATATAGATGAAGATGGCGAAGCAAATTAGAAGCATGGTGGACCCAACTGTAATCATGAAGAAAAGAATTGATAAAGAAGCTGTTCATAGAAGATATAAAGTAGGACTAATAAAGACAAAGAAACCTAGAATAGACTGGAAAAAGGGATGTGTAAGGTAGCATAAGGCATTATTGCAATGGCGTGAATGGCGTGACGGTTTCGCTTTAGCTCCACTACCTCGACTTTATCCATTATTACCACCTTCACTACCTCTACTATAGACTAAAGCAAAGGTACCGGTTCTATTACCGGATATGTAGGTCAAATATGACCATAACTGGCTATAAATAAAGATCCTGAATCACTGAAGAATGGTATCAAATTTAGGAGTGCTTGTTAAGCTTTTATTACTTTGCTTTCTTGTGTGCTCACTGCTCTCTATTTTTCTTTCCTTTTCCTCTTTCATTGTACAAAACTTCTACTGTAAAAAAAATGGTCATGTAAGTTTGGCATCAAAGCCAGGTTAATAAAGACCTTTCAATGTGCCTATCTCTTTATAAGTGCTTTATATTATATTAACTTAGCTAATGGTAGCTTAAATACATGTTCTTGAATATGTTAGGAGCTTAGTAGGGTGAATCTGTTTATTCATCTCATTACCAAAGTCCTTACACATGGTGTAGAAAACGAACCAATGTTGTCCCTCATTTTGTGAAGCGGCAATATACGTCTGTGGTTGAAAGATTCGAGACCTAACCCCGCCATAAAACTACGGTTTGCCAAGTAGGCAAAAGGGGGTACTGTGACAAGCCGCATAATTGAGGGTCAAAGCGGACATAAGTATGAGATGATAATATGTTTTAACCTATGCTATGTGATGAACGTATTCAAGAACAACCACTTCTTATGAACAATAAGAAATCATCATCCCTAACGGGAAAAGCGTTTATTTATGGTGACACATATCAGTGTTACTTTAATCTTCGTGATGATTATGAGCATATAATACACATACCTACCAATGAACACCCTGAATACGGGATATATAATTATATTATAGATCTTATTAAGAATATTAGGGTTGATATTAATAAAATAAAATAGCTATTAGATAACGTTAAAAAGCCTTACCTAGGTAATCAAACCCCTAAAAATTATTTGTCCTATAACAACAAGATTAATATGATAAGGTACTCTTCGAAAGAAGAAAATAAGATAAGCATAGAAGAAGTTAAGGAACAATATTATTGCACTTTCTTTAAACTTCAGACTCAAGAATTACTAGGAGAAGTTGACGAGCAAGAAGTTTATGCCTTTATGACACACATTCCTCGACTATAGATTATTTTAAATAAAAATATTTTGAAGATTCTGACAAAAACTCGGAAGACTCAAATAATGATTTTATTAGCTTCAAAATTTGAAATAATAAAGGAGTAGGTAGCAGTTGTAGCACCCCGTTCTCCCGGTGCGGAGAGCGCGGCTAAGAAACACAAGACGGTATCGTTCGATCGGGATAGATTGAATTAAGAACTCGTCCTCGTTATGGATTTGTTTCTTCGGAATCGATTCCCATATTCAGTGGACCACGCCCCAAGGATCGGCTTAGCGGCAGAGTCAGGAGGGACCTCTCCGCTGCTATCTTTTATTGCCTCAATTTTTGATGTCGCTTGTTGCTTTCGTGCTTTGAGTTAGTTTTAGGATTTGCTTGTTTTCCTTGAACGGTTTCGATGGTTTTCATTGTTTTCGTTCATCGACTTGCACTTTTATTCCGAGATTGAAAAGAGAGGAAGAAGTATTAATCGAGCTATTCGTGTGCAGGTGAACGAGCAGTAGGCGGCTTGCGAGCGGAGTCGTGAAGCGCCTCTTTCCATCTCTCTTTCAATAATCTAAGTGAGTGGCTACCAACTCGATTAGCTAGCCCTGCTTCCAAGCTTCACAGCTAATAATCTGCATTCTCCTTTGCCCCGATCAAACGATACCAAGTAATAATAAAAGAAATCAAGATAAAAGAGAATAGACTTGGTTATATGCTTGTCAATAAACTTCACGAACGGATACTTAAATGCATGCTTGTTCGCTTGGGAAAATCATTACTTGTCTTGTACATTGCTTGTCTTGTACTCTTGTTGCCTCAAAAGCATGAACTGTTAACTAAGTAAACATATTGTTCGATCACGGATAACTTGTGCACAAGGTCATTGGTTCCTGCGGACGGTCGCTGGGGCACTGGCACCGATCCGGTCCGGACGGAACTCTATTGTATAGTCCATTGTGCTGGACGGGATGGCATATAGTGCTCCTTGTTCATTCGCTGCATACCATTCCCGCCAGTGACTATTGTCCATTGTGGCATCACGCCAGTGATCTCTTGTATATTTAAACCTGTTGCATACTAACTTGTGTCTTCGTGGCAGGGAAGGCATGGTAAGTATTGTGCAGGTAATTCAGACGGTCAGGTAAAATCCACCGAACGGTGGCATGTTCATTTCAGTAAATTCTATATGCTGCTTACTTGTAAATGAACTAAGGCAAGATAGAAACCCACAAATATGCATGCTTCATTAAAACAACGTGTTGATTGGCATAGTTCGGCTAGCTCGCCTTTACCAGCATGTTTTGATATGCTGACCCTCGTTGAAACAGGTTCTCCGCACTAAGACGAACCGAGCGAGGAGCCAAAGTCGTCTTCCCGATCCAGTCCAGCTGTTGGCGCATCTTCACCGCGCCCTTGAAGACTTTTGGAGCCAGAAGCTTGCAACTCTTCATACACAAATGCAGCTTCGTGGCAAAGCCGTCCTCCAGCCTGGAGGTCTTTATCATTTTGAGTTTATAAAGGGATGTAATGTACAGGACTGTTATCTCATTTTGAGTCATCTCTTTTGTAAGCCGTTCGGCATATTAGCTAACTCGTTCAAGAGTTTGTAATAGATATTCATTATAAATAAAGAGAACTTTTCCATATTTCAAATCTGTGTTTCAAGTTATCTGCGTACTCTGAATATGTGCTTGCTATGCAAAATACTTTAGCCTTGTGCGGGCGCAACCCCAGGCCCGCACGGCATCACGATTCGGGGGACGCCCCAACGATTCTACGGAATCGGGTCGTGACATAGTGGTATCAGAGCACAGATTCAAAGTTCCTTAGACTTCGTACTGGAAAAGTTCCTTTAACGATCAAATTCCTGTGCGAACTCTTGAACTCGCTAGGCCAAAATGAGATATGTTCATACAATAAGTCCATAATACATTATGATCCTAATGTAATTTACCTTCTTTTGAAGGAGTGGCTCCAGCGCAATCTGTAGCACAAACACCGGACGAAATACAAGGCCAAGGAAGTAGTTCGGGCACTTCGGGAAGTTCAGAGAGCCAGCGAGCCATGCCAAGCATCGATCCTGTCCAACGAATGTTGCAGATGTTGGAGGCAAACCAACAAAGGGACGAGGCTCGCTATGAATGGGCCGAGAAGCGGGCGGAAGAGAGTCAGCTCAAGTTCCAAGACAATATAGAAGCACGATTCTCAGTCCAATAGAAGCAGGTAGATACCCTGCAGCAGATCGTTCAGACTTTGGCATCCAACCAGTCCGCGGCAACGCCAGCGACTCCGGTGGAACAGCCCGTGCTTGAAGTAGAGATGCCGCAAATTCCAAGAAGGAGGGACGTGACTGCCTTCGACTTTGGCCACTTCAAGAAAGTCTACAACACCCCATTCAACGGGACTGAGGACCCAGTCGTAGCTCTAGATTGGTTGGCCGAACTTGAAGATCACTTCGTTCTGCTAGAGGTCCCCGAAGAAAAGCGCGTCGCCTGTGCGCAACTACAGCTCCGTCTCAATGCGCACGATTGGTGGGACGTGCATCGACGATCTCTCCAATTTGATCACGGAGAGGAGGCGATCTCGTGGACGACTTTTCGTGCCGCGTTCGAAGAGGAGTTTGTACCCCCTCCAGTACAACGTCAAATGGAGAACGAGTTCGTGCAGCTGCGGCAAGGCAGCATGACAGTTAAAGAGTACTCCGTCGAATTCAACCGACTCTCCAAATTCGCTAGGGCCTATTTACCTGATGTAGTGAGTCGAGCAAGAAGGTTTAAAGGGGGACTACGCCCTGTCATCTATTCGCACATAGCTGTTTATCAGTATCGGACAATGCGTGAAGTCATGAATCATGCCCTGTCGCTTGAACCGTACTATCCTCACGTTCCTGCCGGCGCTGTGCATACATCCAGTCACAAACGCCAAAGCGACGAGAGAGGAAACAACGCTGCAAAGCGTCGAAACAACGGTGGTCCACAAAGAGGGAAACCAGGGCAGTTATGTTATTTCTGTAACAAGTCGGGACATACGAAGGATAGTTGTCGCCTGAAACTTGGATTATGCCTAGCCTGTGGTGAATCAAACCATTCTGTTCGTGATTGTTCCTTGAGTCACGATCGCCATCCCCGACCGAATAATCCCTAATGGTAGGTCCTATCCTAAGTTTCGGGACGAAACTTCCAATTAATTGGGTAGGATGTAGCGCCCCGTTCTTCCGGTGCGGAGAGCACGGCTAAGAAACACAAGACGATATCGTTCGATTGGGATAGATTAAATTAAGAACTCGTCCTCGTTATGGATTTGTTTCTTCGGAATCGATTCCCATATTCAGTGGACCGCGCCCCAAGGATCGACTTAGCGGCAGAGTCAGGAGGGACCTCTCCGCTGCTATCTTTTATTGCCTCAGTTTTCGATGTCGCTTGTTGCTTTCGTGCTTTGAGTTGGTTTTGGGATTTGCTTGTTTTCCTTAAACGGTTTCGATGGTTTTCATTATTTTCGTTCATCGACTTGCACTTCTATTCCGAGATTGGAAAGAGAGAAAGAAGTATTAATCGAGCTGTTCGTGTGCAGGTGAACAAGCAGTAGGCGGCTTGCGAGCGGAGTCGTGAAGCACCTCTTTCCATCTCCCTTCCAATAATCTAAGTGAGTGGCTACCAACCCGATTAGCTAGCCCTGCTTCCAAGCTTCACAGCTAATAATCTGCATTCTCCTTTGCCCCGATCAAACGATACCAAGTAATAATAAAAGAAACCAAGATAAAAGAGAATAGACTTGGTTATATGCTTGTCAATAAACTTCACGAACGGATACTTAAATGCATGCTTGTTCACTTGGGAAAATCATTGCTTGTCTTGTACATTGCTTGTCTTGTACTCTTGTTGCCTCAAAAGCATGAACTGTTAACTAAGTAAACATATTGTTCGATCACGGATAACTTGTGCACAAGGTCATTGGTTCCTGCGGACGGTCGCTGGGGCACTGGCACCGATCCGGTCCGGACGGAACTCTATTGTATAGTCCATTGTGCTGGACAGGGTGGCATGTAGCGCTCCTTGTTCATTCGCTGCATACCATTCCCGCCAGTGACTATTGTCCATTGTGGCATCATGCCAGTGATCTCTTGTATATTTAAACCTGTTGTATACTAACTTGTGTCTTCGTGGCAGGGAAGGCATGGTAAGTATTGTGCAGGTAATTCAGACGGTCAGGTAAAATCCACCGAATGGTGGCACGTTCATTTCAGTAAATTCTATATGCTGCTTATTTGTAAATAAACTAAGGCAAGATAGAAACCCACAAATATGCATGCTTCATTAAAACAACGTGTTGATTGGTATAGTTCGGCTAGCTCGCCTTCACCAGCATGTTTCGATATGCTGACCCTCGTTGAAACAGGTTCTCCGTACTAAGGCGAACCGAGCGAGGAGCCGAAGTCGTCTTCCCGATCCAGTCCAGCTGTTGGCGCATCTTCACCGCGCCCTTGAAGCCTTTTGGAGCCAGAAGCTTGCAACTCTTCATACACAAATGCAGCTTCGTGGCAAAGCCGTCCTCCAGCCTGGAGGTCTTTATCATTTTGAGTTTATAAAGGGATGTAATGTACATGACTATTATCTCATTTTAAGTCATCTCTTTTGTAAGCCGTTCGGCATATTAGCTAACTCGTTCAAGAGTTTGTAATAGATGTTCATTATAAATAAAGAGAACTTTTTCATGTTTCAAATCTGTGTTTCAATTTATCTGCGTACTCTGAATATGTGCTTGCTATGCAAAATACTTTAGCCTTGTACGGGCGCAACCCCAGGCCCGTACGGCATCACGATTCGGGGGACACCCCCAACGATTCTACGGAATCGGGTCGTGACAGCAGTGGTGGTAGTGGCGATGAAGTTAGTAAAATAAGTAAATTAGAAGGAAAACCTAATATGAATATATGTGCTATTGGTCCACCTGTAGAGAGTCTTATACCACTCAAACCTGTCCCTTATAATGTCTAATACCCGGCTTATCGACCTAAATCTAGATTTTATAAAAAAATAATAAAGATTCCAATGCTTTTAATAATCTTATATTTGATCTTGAAAATGTTCTACATAAATAAATACACAAATATATCGGAGAATGGGGTTAACAAATGGGAGGAATGATGTATCATTTACCTAAAAATATAACCACAGCTTAATTTATTTATTATGCGACCAGTTTCTGGAAGGGAAGTGCTCGAGCATGGATTCGGGGATTAGAATTAAACAAAGAAAAAATTGAGGCCATTAGAAATATATAAGACGTACATACGGCATTAGGATAAATAATGGATCTAGTTCAAGCTGATTTTACTGGTGAAGAATGTATAGTAGAAAAAGATTATGAGGTTCTATTACATAAAATGATTTTATGTGACATATGCTTACTTGAGGAATTTGCGGCTAAATATATAGGATTTATTTTCTTTTTAAATTTTCTATCCCTGGAATAATATTATAAAAGAATCATATGACAAAATAAGAAATAAGGTCCATACTACTTGAATGCCAAAGAGGGCTTGTACGAAAACAATGGAACAAGTTTATGAACAAGTAGAGCGCAAAAATAGATGAATAAAACTATCAAAAGGTCTAGACTAGGATATTCATGTTGTTCTAAATATAATAAAGACATTAACCTTAATTTTAGATGTCTACCCAAATATAGAAGTATCAGAAAAAAGAAAATTAAGTTTTTCAAGAAAAAAGGTTTTCGTAAGAATAAGTATAAAATTACTAGCAAGAAATGAAAACCCAGTTTAAAAAGCAGCCTCAGAAGTTCGAAAAAAGAAAGTTCATTAAGCGAAAAAAATAAGAAAATGATGTAAATGTTTTAAATACAATAAAGAAGGATATTTTGCTAATGAATGTCCCAATAATACCCAAACCATTTTTATAGATGACATAGATACTTATAGTATCAATGTAGGCACGATTAATGATATTAATAGTGATACTTCAGCCACTTCCATATACGAAATATAATATGTCAATTCCTATATGCAGTCTAGCAATTCTGACGAACAATCTGAAAACAATTTATATAGTTCTATGAAGCATTTAAAGATTAACATGGTTACTATCAATAAAACCCATATTCAAATTAGAATGACCCTTTTATCTAATTCTGTTTTATTACCTAGAAAAGAAGGAATATCTGCTGGATATACCCTATATGCTCCTTGAACCCTTAGGATAAGGCGATACCACACTTTAGAAATGCTTTTAGATATTAGAATATTTCTACCATTAGGATATAATGGTATTATTCATAATATACCCTTGCATGCTAATAAAAATATATTTATAACATATGGATTCATAGAATCAGTTTCTAGAAATAATATTTCTATAATAATGAAAATTGCTACTTTTGAAGATAGAGATTATTTGATTGAGAAGGGGGATCATGTTGGCTTATTAGTCATACATAAATATGAAGATTTACCAATAATAGAGGAAATTTAGCCTAAGCCACAATACTCATATGCAGAGTTCTTCCGGATCTATTATAGAACCCCTAGATTGTTATTATGAATTTTGAATTTATATAAACACCATTACTTCTGAGAAAACTTCTAACTCTAATATCCCTAACAGTAAGGGAGGACAATTTGATATAACGAATGAAGATATAAAAAATAAAAGAAGATATTCCTTATTTTGATAAAAGAGAGGTTTATAAACCTATTTGTTTTCAATCTAGATGTAAATAAACATACATATAAATTTGAAAGAATACAAGAAAATATTGAACTAAAAGGTGATAAAAATTTCTCATCTATTAGTCTATTAGATAAGAGATAAATAAATTAAAATCCAAATATTCTAAAATAAGATATTTACATATAGGTCTAATACAACTAAAGATTACTGGATTATTTCGAACAGGAATAGATATTCCTATCTTAATAGTTTGTATGGATGAGAGAATTGTTAATAATCCTCTTATTAGTATTATAGGTGGTGCTAAATCCAATCTACTAAATAGATTATTTGGTATAAACATACATCCGGATTTCTCTATTAGTCATGATGACCAAAATATTAAAAAAAAACTGTACGTTATCCATGAATATTTAAGGAATTAAGTTACCTGGATCCAAAGTCATTGGTATACAATGGGAGTATTGTATGGCTTTAAATGATACTCCTACCTTTAAATATATTACCCCAAAGAATTTGGTTAGGTTATTTTAAGTAGGAATAGGTAAAACAATAGAACCTAGACTTGTTAGAATTGAACACTTGAAAAATGATAATAAAATGAAGGTTTTTATTAAATCTCTAAAACCTAAGATAGAAGTTCCTACCGAATATTTTATTGCATCAGGAAACATTATTTCCTCTACCATAAAAGGTGGAAAGCTGCCCTATCAATCTGGTAATCAAGAGGCTACTACTTCGAATAATCAAGAGGCTACTAACCTCGATTAACACCCTCACAAGATCCAATTCTATGGATGGCTTAGTTAATATTGAATTAACACCTAGTATCTTACAAGACATACAACATCGGTTGAGTATTAGTACACCCGTCGAAGGAAGAACTAGAACCATGTTAGAAAACCAACATCATAATGAGGAAAGAATGATAGTAAAAATTCCTCTATCATAAATAAAGGATAGAAGTAGAAATTTACTACGGTTATCCCATGAGTAAAAAAGAGTTGGGTTTGCCCCCGAACCTAGTCTTAATAAGAAAACTAACCATAAATACTCTGATTGGTATGTTGACCATATGAGATATAATGAACATAACATAGAGGACGCCTATCATATGCCTCACCAAGTAAAAAATTTAGAGATATTATAAAGGACACGCATATCAGTAATTATAAGACTATAGTCAAGAGATATTTAGATCGACTAACCCAAGTCCTGAGTAAACATATTACCAGATACAAGGAAGATCATCCTAAGATTGATGATAAACCCTGGTTTGATGACATGATTAATTCAGAGAAAATACTTGACATCGAAATTGCAAGTACGTCACTTGACCATATTGACTTAGCCCTCAAAGCCATAAATTATCCAATTAATTTCAATACCTAGTGTAAACTCCCTGATTTTTCAAGAATTTTTAATTTGGATTTTTAGTATTTTTCTGTATTTTCTAGAATTTTTCTGTAATTAAAACCTAGGTATTTGGAAATTAAATGATTTTTAATTACTATTAAATAATATTAAAATATTATGGAAATATTATTTTATGGTGTAAAATGGAAAACCGGACATAGGGTAATTTTTTATGAATTTATTGGACTCCGGAAGCATTTTTAAAGCCCTAAAAACTAAGTTGAATTAAACCGAATTAAACCCCTAAAATAAACCCGGTTTATTTCCAAATAAACCAAACCAACCCAGACCCGGTTCAACTGAACCGAACCCAACCTTATCGGGTCGGGTCGGGTCGAATCTAAACCCGACCCGAAACCCGCAGACCCAAACCCGCACTTAAACACTAGCGGGTCGGGCCGAATTCATGTTGAACCCGACCCGCAGACCCAAACCCGTTAACCGCCGAAACCCTAATCTTATCGGGATTACTGTTCAGGCTTATTTATAGCCTCGACTTCTGCGCCCGCCGCCGTCGCAAACCCTCTCTCTCCTCTCACCGCCGCCCGCAGCCAGCCCGGTCGCCTTAACCCTAATCCACGTCGTCTCCCTCCTCCACCGTCTTCTTCGCCCAGCCCTCGACGATCCCCCACAGCCATCATCTCCTTCCCCGACTCTCCCCGCCGGCGCCATCACCGGAGAGCCCCGACCCGCTCTCCTTCCTCCTCCAAAACAACCCCCTCCACCGTCTTCCTCGACGACCTCCTCCCCGTCGTCCTCCTCTCTCCTCCGGCCCCGCCTGGAGCACCACCACTAGCCGCCCTCGACCCGCCGCCTCCCTCCATCTCTCCCCGCGGCCAAGCCTACGACCCGCTCTCATCTCTCCCCACGATCGATCCCTCCATCTCCACCACCTTCCTCCGCTTAGCCGCTGCTCCTCCGCCCTGAGCCCGACCGTCTCACCACCACGCCACCCTTCCCCTCGACGACAGAACCCGCAGTCGACTCCCTCCAGCAGCAGCCCGGCCGTAGTCGACTCCCTCCAGCAGCACCACGGCCGCCCGCGGTCGACTCCTTCCGGCGAAGCCCATCCCCGGCCAGCCCCTCCTACGGCGAGTCTCCGGCGTGAAGACTGAACCCTAACCCTAGAACCCGGACACAGGATACGGTGTCCCCTCGCGTCGTGTCCACACGGATACGAGAATCTCAGTTTTCGGAGCCCTGTTCAGGTAGCATTTTCTCTCTCCTCGTTGATCCGATTTTTGTTCCGTCAATTGTGACACGTAGACTGTGTAACCCCCTCGATGCTCGTGTAACTCGCTCGGTGCATCGCGTCCTGTGGCGATCGCAAATTGCGATCCAAAAATAGGAAAACCAACGCCCTGTTTCACCCCGGAACTGAGTGCGCCCCGCCAAACGGGACGACTTGGTCGCAAGCGGTCTTTACCGAAATGTGCGCGTCGTTGATACGGACGTGCAAAATTTTGCAGAAGTTGATTTGGATGTGCGTGCACACCAAAATCAACGCGTATCCGCCGACAACGTCCCGTATCCGCCTATTTTGGAACACGTCGTAACTTCGTGTACACATGTCGGATCGAAACGAAACTCACGCCATCAGACTAGTAGCAATACGCTGGTCCTGTGACCCAAGTTTGGTTCGATTCTGAGAACGTTGACAAAATTGCGTATCGTGGGCCCCACAGTCTCCACTTGACAGGCGATTTTGTGATCGGCTCATCGGAATCTAATTTTGGAAGTTCCGTTGGGTTTGTATCATCGTTCCTGACTTGTTGACACTAAGTTTGACAAATTTGGAGACCTTTGACCCTGACACATTTTTTGGTGCGAAGCGGCCCACGTGTGGACCCCGCTTTGACCAGAAACTATCATTTTTGCCCCTGTGTCCAAATTGGACTCAAGGACAGGCATTTCTAGCTATTTGATATTATCTGAATCTAATGGTGATGTTTATTTTAGCAACCAGAGTAGTACCTGCAGATCATACTGAGACCAGAACTACAATTGGAGCCAGAACCCCAGGCAAGTGTACCTTGCCAACATTGCAGTCCTTGTTACTTATTTCCTTGGCTTATATATATATATATATATATATATATATATATATATATATATATATATAAATATATATATATTTATATATATATATATATATATATATATTGTGGTTCATGCTTGACCTAGGACCGTGTGACTTACTTAGCGTCCGATTAATAGTCGGGTGCCAACACCGTACGCTGAGTTGTGTAACGTCACCTAGACATGGATACCGAGACCCTATATTTCTCGTACTTGCCTTATCAAGTACATCATAACCCAGGACACTTGATACTATTCATGAGACAGAATCTTCCTGAGATATTCATGGTGATTCTGTATAGGATACAGGTTTTATGACATAGACATTATATTCATAGACATCACATGACTTGCTGCATTAGTATTGATTTTGTGTGTCATGGACATGAGACGTGTGATTACATTGGGTGGGAAGAGACACACAGGCTACAGGCTGATTTATATATATATTTATTATGGTGAGGACTTAGACTCTATATTAGAGCTAGGCACTCTACTAGTGTTATATTTATTATGAGGCCTCAGACTCTATATCAGAGCTAGGCACTCTACTAGTGCTATTACTGCTATCGGCTCCCCGACACAGAGCTTGTAGTAGCTCAGCCTGAGTACTAGTTATGCTCTCACTTGCATTTCACTTAGATGGTTACATATTTATCCTGTTTATTCCATTCACTATTTCACTGCATTCATTTTGGCTTGTATCTTCTGTACCTTGTTATGTCCCCTGAGGACCTGGATACTGGATTATGTCCCCAGAATTAGCTGACGAGATCTATCCCGAGGTATACGGGACCGGAGCATTAGCATTAGCAGGAGCAGGTGCCTACATTGGAGCAGAACCAGGATCTGAGGACGAGATTGTACCAGAGGACTTCTCCTGAGTATTGGCTTGAGATACTCATTTATTTCTATTTCTAGTTACTTTATTTGCTGTCTATTGCAGTGATGTATCAAACTTGTTCTCGGATTATTCTCCGAGACACTTTTATTTAGAGTTGTTAGTTTATATTTATTTGTATTTATTCTGGCATTTGATCTGTGATTATCTGTTGTGGATGAGATTAGAATAGACTGTGATTTGTATCATTGGACCTATTTATTGTTTTACTACAGCTTAAGTATGCCCCGATGGATCTATTAAATTGGGTTTGTCCATCGGTGTGTACTGCTGGCCATTGCCACGTGTCTAGTCCCTCGATATTTTGGGACTGGGGCGTGACACCTAGAAATATTTTCTTTGTCATAAGAAGACGATTAGTATTAATATGATTAGATCTCTTGACCTAAAAACTAACCGACATGTTATACTGGTGTATCCTACCTTCCCGTAAAAGGAACATACGACTGGAGCCTCCGGGCACTGATACGAAGGACTGAAAGCTGATACTGGTGAGGGATGCTGAAATAAAGAGTCTAACGGGAGTGCACGATTCCTCTTACTACCCACAGTTATGATGTAGTCCCCTTGACTATATACTCATGTCCTGGCAATGCTTCTGCAGTAGACCGGGCTGGACATGCCGACTTACTAAACGGCTGGTACTGTCCTTCTTCAATCCCTACTCCATCCGGACCCAGGTATTTGGTTTGGGATTTCCCTAACAAACCATGCATGTTGAGTTCTAAAAACATCTGAAGACTCTGTTGGATTATGCAATTTTGCTCTAATTGGGACTCCTGGTAAAGCTGGAACACTTGTTGCTGGAGCTAAAGTTATTATTGTTGCTGTTGTTGTATCACCATCATGGTCCTGATTATCTCTAGCATAGCCTGCGAGATTAACTGCTCCAGTTGTGCTAAGGGAACTACTGGAACTGGTTGGCCTAGTATGACTAGCGGGGCTGACTGATGATGAAAGGTTACTAGCTCTTGATTATGACTTGACAACGAAATATAGTTCTGGCCTACTACTGGAACCTCTAGAACGATAGAACCCTCAGAAGGTGGAGCAGGTGGAGTGTCCCTAAAGGATAAGGATACACGAATATCAACAAGGGACGAGAATGGAAAAATTATATCAAGCAAACTTGAAGTTCAAGGAGAGCGAAAAGTACATGTTATAAGTGGAGTTCAATCGAAGATAAGTAGAGGATTGAGACTCTAACAAGATGAGTCCTCCCAAAAGTCTAAAAATAGACCTGCATGGGCCACCAATAAATCTTGTTATATTCCGCTCCCAGAATACTAAGTAAATACAGGGACTGACATGGCCAACCGCACATTGCAGAATATCGAAGTAAGCCGCAATGTCTTAAGGTTGTCCAAAACACAGATGGGTAAACTCTAGCTTGCTATGACATCATTCCTAAGGCCGATAAATCTTAGTATCTCAATCCAGTAATACAAGTACAAGAGTATATCATATATGAAAGTAAAGTGGTATCCCAAATTATATATCACATATGATCAGGAAGCTAGTGAATACAAAATGCTGCACTAGCAGAGTATAAAAATATACATGATCAAATATACCAGCCATGGTATAATGTATACATCATGTTGACCATAGTCAGAGAAATGATCTCAAAATAAGGGGCTAACAATGCCTCTTGCTAAAACACCAGAAAAAAGGAATAACACTACGAGGGGTGGAGGAAGAAAATCTACTCGCGAGCTTCGACTGTAGTCCTACGAGTGTGAGCCATCTTATTGGAAGGGAGGTGGATCCTGATTCTTTTTGGATTAACCTGGCCATGCAAAGCCAGTGGGGTCAGAACCCCAAGCAACAAGTACCACAAAGGAGCTCAAGGTGATAGACCAAACACATCAAAACATAAGCAAAGGAGACATATAAGAAATAAATGCAGATCGAGACTTATATGGTACCAACGTAATTGTCTCAAAAATAATACTTGAAGAACTGATAATAAGTGCATAAATAAAAGTAAGGCAATGAGCGGCAAGAGATCATAGGAACTATTCTGGATCAGAACCATAACATTTAAACTAAACAAGGACCGGGGTTGCAGACCTTCACCCGAGCATAACTTAGCACCCTAACCACGCGTCGAAGAATAAATTAAAAAAAGTGAGCTTAACGAATAGGCAAACATTATACGGCCAAACATGCCTACGGCTTGCTATAATTAACTAACTAGGGTTATCACAAACCTAGATACTAACAAATGCATGCTTTGAAGAATATCGCTACCACCGACACTACAGTTAACCCAAATGGCCAAGGGTATGCTTGTCTAGTACTTATAGTGCACATCACAAACAGTGATGGATAAGGAACTAAAGCAGATAACTTATAGCATAACACAACATAAAGTAAGCATAAACTGGCTTTTGAAGATATAAGTGAATTTTTGTAAATGAGATTGGTTTTATAAACAAAAAGGGTTTTGTAAAATGGAACTGATTTTGTAAATATAAAGAGATTTTGTAAGTGAAACTGATTTTTGTAAACATAAACTTATCGGTAAATGGTCTTATAATATAACTGAAACTAAAACATAACTGGAACATATATTGGAATGCATATACTGAAATACATAAACAATAACTTGTAGTACCGCAGCACGCGTAAACTTGGTCAGCTATGGAGCCCTTGCCTAGCAAGGTTGTTTCATGCTGCATGGGGCTCTTAGAGATCGGGGTAGCCGATAGCGCAATATTCTTTTCTTCTAATGATCTAGGTAAATATTATCTTATTTAATCATTATTAAATTATTTCAAGTTCTCGAGTCGTGGACTCTAGAGAACTTTCCTAGAATGACGGATCATGGGTACGAGCTTTTCACGAGTTATCGTATCCGCAACTCGTGATACATTGGGCAATACTCACACTCGATTATCCGATGCCAAATGTAATAGATTTTTATACACAATTATTTTTATGGTGTCGTGGAGATTGTGAAATAGTACATAAACTGGTCTGGTAACATAAACTTGTATCGACATAAGGAAGCACATCACAATAATCACTAAAAGAAAATTACTAAATGAAACACAATAAAAAGGAACACAAAATGCACACAAAAATTATGGCCGCGTGTGCCCACTGGCCGTATGGACTCACTTGCCGCATGCACCCACTGGCCGTATGCACTCACTTGCCGCATGCGCTCACTAGCCGCATGGACTTATTTATCGCATGCACCAACTGGTATTAAAGTCTACTCCTCAGGGCAAATGTCAAAGTGACGGCCAATAAATGAAGTGTTAATGAAGTGACATAAAGTGATTGATGTGATATGCCATAAAGTGTGTCAGAAAGAAAAGACAAAACCATAAAAAGATTTGCAAGGGTGAAGCAGAGTTATGCGACAATAGAGAAGAGGTGCATAGTGCCAATGTTGCATTAGTCCGTTTGCTGCGTGCTCAGATTTTCGCATAGATGTCCCTCTTGAACTTAGCGAATTTTTTATTCGTTCAGTGAGTGAAAACATAAGCAGTTCAAGGATTAGCTCCAAAATACTTTGTGTGATGTACAGTCATACATCCAACAAGATAGACGCATGCTGTCAGTATGCAGCAAGGAGTTCAGGCAGCATAACCCTCTCGGGCCGTATATCTCTATCTGCCGCATAGGTCGCTGGCCGCATGAAGACTTTATCTTCTCCAACAGCAGGTTCAGCTATGGCCGAAAGCTCCAAAAACCAAAAATTTATTTTCTTCATAAAAACTTCATTTTAATTTTAAATTAAGTGAATCAAAAGCCAAAATGCTCGAAATGAAATGCTCTAACATAAGAAACAATTATTTTTCAAAAAACTAAGGTTTAATAGATTAAAACCAAGAAAAACTCATGGAACCCTTAAAAACATAATCTTAAAACTCAGATCTACAAAAATTTATACATCAAAATCCAAAACTCCAAAAAATAAATATGATCAGCAACTCAAGAAGAACATTTTTTATCAACTATATTTTTTAAAACAACATATATAAAAAATCTAAAAATTCATGACTTCACCATTAAGCAAGATGTACTTGCCTTGGGTGGCTCCTAGCCTCTCCTCTTACGGTCCAAGTCACAGCAAATTCTCTCTAGAGTTAGGGAAAGCTTGAGGGAGAGGAGGAATAAGGAATTAAAAAATAAAGAAGAAAGAGAGGAGGGAGAGAAAAGCTCATATATATACTAAAAGATGAGAGAAAGTGATTTAGTCATGGGTTCGATCAAATGAACCAAACAAAGTATCCATTCTATATGCAGATCCTAAATCGGGTCTATGGCAATGCCAGTGGATATTATACTGGTCTCTAGTAGTCTCTCTCAACAACAGAAAATAATAATAAATAAAATAACAGGAACCAATATAAGAAATATAGCAAGAATACATTATCAGGAAAAATTTAAATCCTAAAATTTTAAGAAATACCAAATCTGGAATCGGATGTGACAATGCTAAAGTAAACAATAATAATAATAAGTAATGTGCTCAAGGGTATCTATCATAACCAGCTATGTGAATGCATCTGAGAACACCCTCATCCGCTAAACCACCAATGGTTGTAGGTCTCGATAGATACGACAGTAACTAAGGAATATGGAGGGAGTGTACAGGCCCCATTATAGGTAAACGCAGAACTATGAATGACCAAAGCACAGGAAACGGTAACAAGACATAAGTGGTAGCCCAACGGTACGACTATGTCCTCCCTAATCCCTATGTATCTAATGTCTCATGTCCATAACACGTAAGATAATCACTAACTATGTCTCGAGCCAAGGGGTAGATATAATCATGTCAACTATCAAATGTATCGGGTCCTATCTTGACACAAAAGCCAAAAATCTTGAATGTCTCAAGTAAGGCTTTTGTACATGAAAGTCGTGTCCAGCGTCCTATTGGTATACCGTGCCAGAGTTAGCACGAACAGGGCTATACGATGATAATGTAACTAACGATAACCAACTCCACGGACGGATGTCGGCACCAGAATATAATTTGAAAGCTAAGTATCGTATACGGTCTTAAGGTCTCAATATAATATATGTTAAAAAGCAAAAGTACAATCAAGAACTAGTAATTATCATAAAGCACGAAATATTAGAAATATTAACAAGGTACACTTGCCTGCTGCCTGCTGTTGCGGCGTTGCCTGAAGGATGTCCTTGACTAGGAGTGCAGCGGATGTAAGTTACCTTATTAAACATATTCTAATAAATATCACCATAAACTAATCAAAGTGGAAGATAGTTGCACAACATCAACCGGTATCGTGATATTCATGTCAACAATCCAACAGTCGCATAGCCTTGAACAACGTGCCAATAAATACGTGCCATGCTACTATCTAACATGTCATGAGCATATCGTACATTGTGATATCTTGTCTACAAATAGGCATTTACATGTATTTAGATAGGCGTAGTCCTATACGTACGTAAGTAAGTCCTAATATCACAAAACTCTCAACAACGCTAAACGACCTAGCAAACATGCATGGAACCTCTCTAACACGCATCTCGACATCATATTAAACTGAAATAATTAAGTATTAAATTCTGGAATTATTCATAATTAACAAAAAATTATCGAAACATTATTGTTGCATGCAAAAAGGTTCTATTGCGCGTCGACTAGGTATTCTAGCAACTTGACAACTAGTTTGTGCATGCAACCTTACCAACTTGCATAAAACTCATATTTAATATAAAAATATATTAATTAATATTTTGGAATTATTTATTTAAATTTGGGAAATATAGTTTTTAATTATAAAATATCAACATGCATCAAAACTAGGTTTAATATTAGTGCACAATTGTTATGCCTTTCTTTTATATTATCTTAGGGTAGTTTTGCACATAAAATTATGGTTTCTCATACATGGGGGTTACATCATTTGACATCTAACATGTACATGGGTTCATACGATGTTTTGTTCATGGAAAAATACATAAGAATTGGAATAAGTAGACTTACACAATTACGATTACGACAGAGGCTTTTGTTGCGACACGGACCTTTCAAAATGCCAAATGAACTATGAACTTAACAAAACTTGACGGGGTACTAGGGGGCTTCAAGTAGAAGTTTGTCCTTGAGTTTGATGGAGCTTGGATGCTGTTTGTTCAGCCGAATCATTGATGCAACTAGCAGCCCAATTTTGGCCTATAGGGAAGCTGAACACTTATTCTAGGGTTGTGCCCTTGTAGGACTGAAGTGGAGGATGAGAAGCAGGGGATTTGAAGCAGAGAAGGAGGTATAGGGGATATAGTGTTTGTGGGAATAGGAAGAGGTCGACTAGGGGGCAGCCACAAGGAAATATAAGTTAGGGTTAGGATTTGTGAGGGGGAGGCTTAATATAGTTGGTTGTTGGGCCCATGGTTGGGTTTTAATCGTCTTTTAACGTAGGGTTCAGATTTATGGGTTTGGTTTATCCCTTAATGAGGCTTTAGGTTCACTTAGGTAAAGTTATTTGGGTCTTTGTTAGGTTTGCGTGCAAGTACACAAGAAGGTTCACTATCGTTTTTCAAATTAGGACGTTTGTCGTTCTATCAATCTCACTACCAAAATTTACGCTATTAAAGACATTTTTAGCGACCCCAGATATTGACATCGCTAATATTTGTAATGTTAGAGACTACAAGAAAATGTGTCGCTAAAAGTCGCTAGTTGTGACATTTAGCGACGTTCAACGACAATAATTCTATTGTAAAAATATACGTCGGTACATGTTGCTAAACGTCGCTAAAGTTTCAATATATAGCGACATTTTTATGATATTCAACGAAGAACGTCGCTAAATTTTTATTTTATAGCGATGTTTTACGATATTTATTTCGTCGCTACTTTTTTTATTTATCTACGACATTGAGCGACATTTATTTCGTCACTAAGTTTTTATTTATCTGTGACATTTAGCGATGTATATTTTGGACGTCGCAAATTTGTTTAATATAGGGTTTGGCCTTCTCATTTTCCCTCGTTCGATCACCCAAAATTTTGAACAAAGCTTCCCCCCTCGCGCGGCTGCCCCCCCCCCTCCGGCACAACTCCCCTCCCCCCGAGTGCCCTCCTCCGGTTCCCTCCCCTCGCGCGGCTGCCCCCCTCCGGCACAGCTCCCCTCCCCCCGAGCGCACCCCTCAGCACAGCTCCTCCCCTCCGACGACCTCTCCACAGCTCCGGCCACCTCTAAGTAAACCCTAAACCTCTCTCTCTCTCTCTCTCTCTCACACACACACACACACACACACAAACACGGACACGACATGACACGATACACACAGACATGATACTATGCATGGTGGGTGTAGAGACATGACACACAGATACGACACTCTACACGCACACAGACAATTTTTCTAAATTGGTTCATGGATTTGCCCTATTTGTCGGAATTTACCATAATACTAAAAATTATATTTTCTTAGTATTAATTAAAGAACAAGTAATTAGTATTTAATTATCATTTTAAATATAATTTTTTTAATTTTTACTTGGTTTAGATGTTAGTATAGTAAAAAAAAAATTAATTTTCGTACTTAGATTTGGACTTATGTTGCATGACCACGAATGTAAATATATGCTTATGTTTCAGAAGGTAGGATGTGTATCAAGGTAGGGTATCTTGTAGTATAATATCAATTGCAAGTTAGGGGCAATATGAGTGAGTATCAGATATTGCATAAGTGTACGTATTCTATGGATATATACATGATGTAAGTTAGTATATGTTATCTTTTAGTTATCAGTTAAATACATTAGTATGTGTGTTGAGTGTTTGCACTATAGTGTATCAGTCTTTGGGTGTTCAAGAGTAGGTTAGTTTGTGTGACTTAGTGTCAGGTAGTATAGGAATAAGGGTTGGTATCAGATAATTTCCAATAAGGGTGTGCTCTGTACAAGGACTGTTAGTGTATGTTAGAATTTGGTTTATGTGTATGTATGACAGGTAAAGAGGGGGAAACTCGGGTATGGGTATTGCAGGCAGTTAAGGGAAATGTGCTTAGTATTTAATTTAGTATGTGTATAGATATCTGTTGGTGAGTGTTTATATATATATGTTTAGTTTGAGAGTGTGTTTAGTGGGTGGATGTAGGAGTGTTCAAACCAAGTATTAGTGAGTGTCATAGTGTCTGTGCTTTAGGGGTATATATATAAGTTTATCACTTAGTAGTTAGATATATATAGATATGGTTATGTGATGCCTATACATATAATATGTAAGTTATGTATCTAGATAACTTGGAAGTAATTGATAGTAAAGTGATACCAAGTTATGAGTGTAGTGTAGCAATATAGGATATGGGTAGGTTAGTACCAAGGCTATAGTACTAGCTTTGTGATATTAGATATTAGTATATTGATACTAATGTAACTCTAGTATTAGCTAACTTGTATGAGCTGTCCATTTATTGGAGTTTAAAATCTTTGGCTCTACTTTTCGCTCTGGTACCAGAAGCCATGAGACATAAGTCTTCTCTTCTCCTTCATATTT
The DNA here is from genome assembly GCA_036927795.1 of Iris macrosiphon. NCBI lineage: Eukaryota > Viridiplantae > Streptophyta > Magnoliopsida > Asparagales > Iridaceae > Iris > Iris macrosiphon. The sequence goes on along the minus strand of JAYESA010000010.1, from coordinate 40,953,224 downwards.
CAGTCTCATAGCTTTCGGCACCAGAGCGTAAGGTAGAGCCAAATGTCTCATGGCTTCTAGGTTCATTTATCTATTTCTTATTAGATATCTAGCTAGGTCAAGATACAAGTGAGTATATTGAGTATGTAAGTGTCCACGTGTTCATATCTCTGAAAAGAAATTTTACTTCTACAAGCCTTTTTAGATTATTACAGTTTATAAATGTATTTCCAAATAATTTTTTGAGAGGAGTAAATAAATGCCTCTAATTCATCTTTGCCTTCATTTGAACGATAGATACTTGAACGATGTCTATTCATCTTTTCAGAAGAATCTAGAGATAAATTACTACCTGCGTCATCTTTCGTGGATGTACAACTATCATCCTGATGACATGTGTAGAGTATGGGATAAATTCATAGAGGGTGTACAATAGTTCCAGCAGTTCGCAAAGGCGTTCCCTCAGTACATGGATGGCACAAAATTAAGTATCCGTATATGAGATATTGTAACTTGAAATATCACTCAGAAGTGGATGTGATATATCATTTATACTCGAGGGGTTTTACGTCGAATTACTATCAGTGGACCTCACACGGAGAACTTGTGTCTTTAGCAACGAATTTAGAGCATTATGTGGAGCCGTATATGGATGACCACGACCATGTTGATTACGACGACGGGTGCGTGAACATGGTTTTCGATGTTGTCGGGCCTGGTTTCGATCCGGACAATCATGATGCAGCTGAGGAGCCATAGAATATCAATGCTACAAAGTTTATGGAGTTACTGGAGAATGCAAGGACTCTATTATATCCTGGTTGTGAGGATCATTTACCGTTATAGGTGGTTACAAGAATGTTAAGCATCAAGTCTGATTTTAATATGTCGCAAGAATGCTACAACCGACTGATAAAGTTGATTATAGAGATCTTGCCGGAGGGTGCTAAGTTGCATAAAGACTTCTACCGATCTAAAAGAATGCTGAGATCGCTCTGGATGGAATACAAAAAAATAATGTATATCGTAATGGGTGTATATTGTACTATAAAGACGACAAGGATGAAGACACATACAGATTCTGTGGTGTTGATCACCATAAGGCCCCTGGTAGAGGAAGGTCTTTCGGAGCAAGAAAGCCTACCGATTCGATGCACTACTTTCCTTTGACACCGCGGTTGTAGAGGTTGTTTATGGTGCAGGAGACTACAGAAAATATGAGTTGGCACAGGCAAAAACAGATCGAAGGAGTATTAGATCATCCATCTGATGGAGAAGCAAGGAAGCACTTTGATCGAGAGTATCCAGATTTTGCCTCGAATCTGCGTAATGTCATATTGGGGCTCTCCTCCGACGATTTTATCTCATTCGAACTTTCAGGCTTCCAGTATTCGTGTGGGCCTGTGATTGTCACTCCGTATAACCTACCACCTTGGATGTGCATGAAGACTCCGATTATGTTCCTAACCATTATTATCTCGGGTCCGAACAATCGAAAGAGGAATATTGATGTATATTTACAGCCGTTGATAGATGAGTTAAATCAGCTGTGGAAAGTAGGTGCCAACACGTACGATGTTTCTAGAAAGCAGAATTGTTAGATGAGGGCAGGACTTATGTGGAACATCAATGACTTTTTGGCCAATGGAATATTATCGGGTTGGAGCACCCATGGTCGTCTTTTATGTCCGTATTATATGGACCGCTCTAAGGCTTTTCGTTTGAAACATGAAGGCAAACTGTGCTTCTTCGATTGTCATCGATAATTCCTGTCGAAGGATCATCCGTACCGGAGGAACATGAATGCTTTTTGTGTCGGTGTTATAGAGAAGGCCAATCCGCAGCTAAGGTGGCCTGGATACACAATATGGGAAGAGGTAAAAGATTTACCAAGTGCTATCGAAGAGCCTGCTAAGGGGTACAAGTGTGACGGATTTGGTCGTACTCATAACTGGACAAAGAGGAGTATATTCTGAGATCTGCCATATTGGAGCACCAATCAGATCAGACATAACCTTGATGTCATGCATATCGAGAAGCATGTATTTGACAACATAATTAATACTGTAATGGACGTAAAGGGGAAGATGAAAGATAATCCGAAGGCCAGGTTGGACTTGGAAGAAATATGTAGATGTCATATGTTATATTTGATAGAGGAGGGGAATGGAAAGTTAACGAAGCCTAAGGCAATTTTTTTACTGGAGAAAGAGGATAAAGAAAGACTTTGTAGGTGGATTCAGGGTCTAAAATTTCTATACCAGTATGTGTCGAACTTGAGAAGATACGTCAACCTCAAGGAGAACAAACTGACGGGTATGAAGAGCCATAATTGTCACGTATTCATAAAGAGGTTAATTCCGATTGTATTTTAGAAATTCTTATCGCAGGTCGTTTGGGATCCATTGACAGACCTCAGTATATTCTTCAGAGATCTTTGTTCTACTAAGTTGCTCGTTGATCGTCTAGAAAAGCAAGATAAGGACATTGCGGTTATACTGTGCAAGCTCGAAAAGGTGTTTCCTCCTGGATTCTTCGACTCCATGGAGCATTTGCTAATTTATCTTTCCTATAAGGCACGTGTTGGTGGGCCTGTCAGTTATTGGTAGATGTACCCATTCGAGCAGCATCTAAACCACTTAAAAAGAAAGGTGAAAAATAAGGCACGGGTTGAGGGTTCTATTTTTGAAGCTTATGTGCTCGAGAAGATTACAAACTTTTGATCAGCGTGTTTTAAACCTCATGTTACTACTAATCAAACAAGAACTCTGAGAAACGACGACGGATATCAGGAATCTAATGATGCAATACTGAAAGTATTCAATGCGTCCAAAAAGCCTTCAGAAAAAATAAAGAAGAGATATTTGAATGACGACGAGATAAGGGCTGCTCAGTTGTATATATTACTCAATTGCGATAAGGATGAAGTGGATAAGCTAGAGGGGTAAGTAATTAATACGTCCATATTTACGTCAACTCAATATAATGGTATAAGCTCGGTAATGTTATGCTACTAATCGGTGGTTGATTCGTTATTTTTCAGCACATATAATGATGAGTTGAGATCGGTTAGACCCTACATAACAGACGAAGAAGTAGAACAAGAAATAAGATATTATTTTCCTTCTTGGTTGAGTGCATATGTAAGGAGCTCGGTACTTAATTTTTGTATATGCACTTTACATAATAATTAACGGAACATTGAACTTAATTTCTTATCTTATGGTATTTAGGTCGATCGTCCAGACGCAACACTTGAGAATGAATCTATTAGAACTCTAGCTAAGGGGCCAATTTATGTCATCAAAATCTGGCCAAGCTATTGTGTAAATGGGTCCAGGTTTAAGTCAACAACTGCCCCGATCAGAGAAAACTTCCTAGATCTCGAGGACACCAAAAACAGTTATTTGTGTATCAAATCTTTGAACTATAAAGATGTAGACATAGGCAATGATTTTTATGGCATCTTACGAGAGATTATGGAGCTGATATATAATTATGGAACAGAGCCTAATAAGTTTGTGTTCATCAAGTGTGAATGGTTCGATCTGATCCAAGATCAAGGTTGGAAAATAGATAAGCATGGTCTTGTGGATATAAACTACCGACGTCGATATCAAGGCTATGAACAATTTATCCTATCAAGTCAAGCTCAGCTCATATAATTTATAACTTATCCAAAATGAGGAACAAATAGGTCAAACTAGTGGGCAGTATGCAAAACCAAAGCTAGAAATACCTTTGACATTGACGAAATAGCTTATTAGGAGGATGAACTACCTAATGTAACAAATATTGTAGAGGTGGACTCAACAGAAGTTTCTCATTACACGGCTAATTGTGTTGAAGATATAGAATTATCTGAAGAGGAAGACGAAGTAGATAAAAGTGAAGAAGAGGAGGACGAGGTCGAGGAAGAGGAGGACGAGAAAAATAAAGAAGATAAATTTTTAGAAGAGGATTGAAAATAAAATAAAATCCATTTAGTCTTGTGACATGTACTATATTTTTCTGGATTAGACTTCTTGGATATTGTTGCCAAAACTCGAGACTTTTTTATTATCTAGACTTTTTATGTGCAATTCAATGGAGGGTTGCTTTGGGTCTATTTATAAATTTTTATGGATTAGACATTTTTGTGTGCAATTCCATTATGACAGTTAGATTTATTTTATTTTTCTACTTTATTTAATTTTGTTCGTATTATATATATATATATATATATGGGTATTTGTTTTATCATCATATGTTATTATTAGTTATGACAGAACGATGTGGAGGGTTCGGACGTAGAGGAGCATCTAGAGGACACCGTGCTCCGAGCGACAACACTCCTTCGATATCGGGTACTAGGGCCGGACCACTTGTATCTCCTCATGATAGTACTCTTGGGATAAGCAGTACTCCACTCTTTCGACCACTTGCACCTCCTCATGACAGTACTCCTGGGATGAGAAGTTCCAGGCCGGAGCCTACTACTCCTTCCTCTAGCGTTCCTACTGCGGACGGTACCATACAGACCAAGGAGGAGACGGGCGAGGCCCAGCCCTCGCAGTATCAGAGAGATCCTCCATGCACGTCTCCGAACGAACATCAGATGGAGATTTGGGCCGAAGGCATAAAGTAAGTTAATTAGTTAACATTTCCTTACGCATATATATATATATATATATATATATATATATATATATATATATATATATATATATATATATAGACTTTTCTATGAATATAATTATCTTTGTATAGATATCGTCCATCGAGGATACAGAGACGCTTGAGGCTCTTTCTGAGGTACAATTATGATGGCCCTTGGATCAACTACTCCGATGTTCCAGACGAGAGGAAGGCCTTCTGGTTTAAGCACTTTAAGGTAAAAATATATTTGATTTTAATATCGATCATCTAATTTATTTATATTACATAACTTATTATATTACTTCTTGTAGGACACGTATTTCTATCCACCACACCGGACCGAGGTGATCGAGGAGATGTTTCCTTCCGTCGTTGTCAAGCTAGTCCAGGATGCGATCAATGATCCGAAGGACCGTGATCGTTTGGAAAAACCAGTCCAAGGTTGGATCATGATTGAGCAGTGGAATCAGATGAGGGATAGATTCGATGATCCCAGGTACAAGAAAAAGTCGGAGAAGGCGAAGGTGGCCAGGAAGAAGGCAAAAAAGTGGTGTGGTAGATTGATTCCGATGACGGAATATTTTTGTCGCATGGTAAGTATTTGAACGTATATATATTATTTTAATCAAAATAGGATAAAATGGTTAATTTTAGTAACAATATATCTATTTGTAATAAACAGGTCCAAAGGGGTGAAGACGCTAACATGGTGACCGTCTTTCTCGCCACCCATCGAAAGGGCGGACAGCTCATCGATGATAGGGCCATGAAGAATTACGTAAGTATTACTTTAAATTTTTTATTTTAATACAACTTAGAAAATATAAAAATAAATATCCATGTAGTTAGCAATAAATTGCTTAGATAATAGGGTTATTTACACTAACTATCCCTATATTTTCGGTTTATAACACCAGGTACCCCTGCCTTTGAATAACTTAGAAAATATACAAATAAATATCCATATAGTTAGTAAAAAGTATATTTATCAGGTGATTCATTTTTTTTCTAGAATAAGTATCTACGGCTCCGTGAGCAGTCAACACAATATCTGTGTCCGCACCTCCCAAGGAAGAGGTCGGTACTTCCTCGCAGCCACCGGCCCACCCAGTTTCATCGGTTGACGAGATATGGCAGACCGCCGCTGGCGATCTTCAGAGGAGCACGTACTACGGTACGGGATCCTATGGTACCTTGGTTGTGACGCAGAGCTCTAGGACCCCCTCTGCCCCTGTACATACCCCACAGCCTTCCCAGGAGTCGGTGCGAGTCCAGCAGGAGAGAGTTGACCATCAGATTAAGTCTCTGCGTAATGAGATGATGAGACTGATTTTGCAGTAGTCCCAGCCGTAGATGGACGATGCGAGGATCTTAACACATTTTGATGCGCTCGAGCAAAATCTTTTGGAGCTCAGAACTATGACCGAGATGACACAGCGGGACATTATGGATCTGGTATCATCGTCACAACATTCTGTCACTCAGATTATAGGTGTCATGGATTCATACAATGATCGCGTATCAACATTGGAGCGGGTACGTCCTCCTGGTTCATCGGTATCGATTCCGACTCCACCGACGATACTGCCTCCTAGTTCGACATTGATGGTGCTTTCACAAGGCCAGTTGGACTATATCGTATCCCAGTTGTGCGACGGTGTTCCTTCTCCTCCTCTTGATCAGCATTAGTCCTAGGTTGGATAGATAGTTATGAGTTTGTGTGAATTTGGCCCATTTTTGGGAATTTATTTGACATTGGCCCATTTTTGGGTCTGTTATATATATTCTTTTTGTGACATGTGGATATTTATTTCAGACTTTTATGTATGTTTGAATTTGTATGACATTAGCCAACAGTGATAGTAGATTTGAATTTATCGGTGTTTAATAATTTGCTTGTGTGTGACAATCTATTTTTATAAACTATAAATATATTTGTATAAACTGCAGGCTGAATATTGTTATATAAATTATTATGTAACAATCTGTATTTTTAAAAAAAATTATAGCAATTTAGCGACATTTACCAACGTACAAATACATCACAGAGAGGTATCAGAACGTCGCTATCCCTGTACCAAGATGTCGTAAATATGTCGCTAAAAGTCATTAATTTGCTGACTTAGCAATATCTGCCATGTCATCAAGACGTAACTAAAATACGTTACTAAACATCGCTACATTCAAAATATATTAGCGACGTACATGCGTTGCTAAATGTCGCTAACGGAAGAATATCAACGATGTTTAGTTACATAGTAATGTCACTAAGTATAGAAATATCAGCGATATTTTGCGACTAAATTTGTGTCGCTCATATACCGACGTTGTACCACAGAACGTCGCTAATTGTAAAAAATTTGCGATGTTCATACGTAACTAAGATACGTCACTAGTTGCGACGTATAGCGGCGTATTTTCAGTCAGCGGCTAGCTAGACTGCGATAATTATAAAACGTTGCTAATAACGTCATAATTTTATTTCAGCGACATAATTTTATAATTTAGTGACGTTTTATAGCGTCGCTAACCCTACAATTTTTAGTGGTGTCTGTCGTGCATGTGCGAGGTTTTGAGTTTGCAAAACCTATATATATATATATATATATATATATGGTTGAGTAGAGGATGAGTGTAGGGTAGTGTACATATCTCGTAGGAAATGGGTTTGAGAGTCCAAGTAGGGTGTTTGGACTTGGTTGGGTTCAGCCAGTCAAAGAATGGTAGTTTTACGGCAACGATGGTTCAAGATGTTTCTTAATATTTTTGTAGCATAGAAAATATCAAAAAATTGCAACACCAATGTCACATGTGTTAGTAGGTCCAGTCAAGATCATTATTATAAACTTTGTTGGAAGAAAAAAAGGTTGTGCATCTATAAAAATGTCGAAGCCATGGCAAGATGCCTTTAGTATATAAAGTAGTTTTAGAAATTAATTTTTTAACCTATTTAATTAAATAAAATAATAAAAATAAAAATAATTACAAATACTTAAATAATTCTATTCTAAAATGAGATGGCTTATAATCTATCAATCGTAGAAAATTACGTCCTCGAAATTAAGAATAAATCTACTAGAGGAATCTATAAAGACATGATAACTAAAGGCAATACTAAGGTCATACCTGAATTATCGAATAGGTGAGGACAATACTTTCGTATGACATCCTCTCGCTCCCAACTGGATTCTCCTGGAGAGTGATGCTTCCAAGCTACCTGAACCAGTCTAATCGTCTGTCCCTGCAGTGTCTTTTCACTAGTATCTAGTATCCCAATTGGCTGCTCCTCATAAGTCAAACTTAGACCCACCGTAATCTCGGAATGATCAACTACAAGACTTGGATCAGTCATGTACCTTATCAACCGTGAGACATGGAATACATCATGCACTCCCTCTAGGTATGGGGGTAATACAAGACAGTACACCACCTCACCAATACGCTCCAAATTATCAAAAGGCCCGTTGTACCTTGGGCTCAACTTGCCTCTGCTCTCCCAAATCTAATAGTGCCCCTAGTAGGTAAGATCCTCAGAAATACATGATCGCCTTCTTTGAACTCCAAAGGTCAGCTGTACGTGTCAGCCCAATGCTTTTTTCTGTCCTGAGCTGTACGAAGATGACTCTGAATTTGTTTTACCTTCTCAACTGTCTGCATCACCAACTCTGGACCGAGTATCTGACGCTCACCCACATCACTCTAATATATTGAAGACCTGCACTTCCTACCGTACAGTGCCTAAAAATGTGCCATCAGGATGCTTTCTTGGTATCTATTATTGTAGGAGAATTCCACTAGATGCAAGTAGTCCTTCCAAGGCCCTCCGAAGTCTAAGAATCAAGCTCGCAATATATCCTTTAGAATCTGGATCGTGTACTCTGACTAGCCATCTATCTGTGGGTGATATGTAGTGCTGAACTTGAGTCAGGTGCCTAAACTCTCCTGTATACTGTGCTAACAGTAGGATATGAATTTAGTGTCTCGATCTGACACAATATTACCATGTACTCCATGCAATTTCATAATATGTCGCATATATATGTCATCTAGTATCTTGATGGACTGTCCAACTCGGAACGACCAAAAATGCACCGACTTGGTGAGTCGATCCATAATAACCCAAATTGCATCCTTTTTTTAGGGCTTCTCAGAAATCTTGTGACGAAGTCCATGGTAATATACTCCCACTTCCACTCGGAGATGAGAAGTGGTTGTAATATACCCGCAGTCCTCTGATATTCGACCTTAACCTGCTGGCAGACTAAATATCTTGCCACAAACTGTACAATCTTTCTCCTCATCCTATGCCACCAATAGTACTGCCTTAAATCTTGGTACATCTTCATACCTCCTGGATTAATAGAGTAGATAGAACTATTTGCCTCCGTCATCAACTCATGTCTCAGTTCCCCATTTGGAACATATAGGTGATTTTTGCACCTTAACGTCCCGTCCTCATAGATCTAAAGTATCGTCTGTATTACAGCTTCCTTCCTCTCTCTAAGTCTATAAAATCTTGCATCTATCGTCAATGCCACCTTGATCCTCTAAACTAGTGAAGGCTGAACCTCAAGTTTAGCTAACTGTCCTCTCTGTCCTGGAAGAATAACCTTTATCCCAAGCTCATGAAGCTCCTCTAATAACTGGGGCTGTATCGTTAAGAAATAAGCAGTGGGCTTCCTGCTTATTGCATCTGCTATGATATTCGCCTTGTCGGGATAGTACTGCAACTCGATATCATAATCAACCATGAACTCTAACCAACGTCTATGCCTCATGTTGAGCTCCTTCTGAGTGTAGACATACTTCAGACTCTTATGATCAGTAAAATCTATACTCGTTCTCCGTAAAAGTAGTGCTTCTATATCTTCAATGCAAATATCACCGCAGCTAGGTCAAGGTCATGCATTGGGTAGTTCTTCACATGAAATTTTAACTACCTCGATGGGTAAGCAATAACCTTGCTATGTTGCAACAGAACACATCCCAATATGCTCCATGACGCATCACTATACACCACAAATCCTCTCGATCCTGAAGGAAGTGTCAAGATTGGTGCTGTCGTCGACCGTTTCTTCAACTCCTCAAAGGTATTTTGGCATTCCTCTGTCCATACAAACTCCTGTTCCTTACACTTCAACCACGTCATAGGCTTCACAATCCTTGAGAAGTTATATACGAATCTACAATAATATCCAGCAAGTTCGAGAAAACTCCTCACATCTGCAACTAATGTAGGTGTAGGCCATGTCTCAATTACAGCAACCTTCTCCGGATCAACTGAAAGTCCTTCTCCCAAGATTATATGTCCAAGAAAAGGTATTATATCTAGACAAAACTCATATTTGCTGAACTTGGCATACAGCCTCTCATGTCTAAGCGTCTCCAATACGATTCTAAGATGTTCCTCGTGCTCCTCGTGACTCTTGGAGTATACCAAGATGTCATTAATAAATACAACCACAAACTTGCCCAAGTACTGGTAAAAGACCTTGTTCATCATACTCATAAATACAGCTGGCGTATTGGTTAAACCAAATGGCATAATTAAGAACTCATAATACCCATACTTGGTTCTGAAAGCTGACTTCAATATATCCTCTTTCCATACTTTGATCTGATGGTAGCCGGATCTGAGGTTGATCTTTAAGAATACACAAGTACTACTCAACTGATTGAATAGATAATCAATGCACGACAAGGGATACATGTTCTTGATTTTTATAGCATTCAGTGCTCTGTAATCAATACATAAGTAAACCATCCCATCCTTCTTTGGCACAAATAAAATAGGTGCTCCCTAGGGTAAAATACTATCTCGAAATAAGCCCTTTTCTAGAAGATCATCAACTTGCTTCTTCAGTTCCTCCAACTCTTTTGGTGCTAACCGGTATACCGATGAAGTAATAGGCTCAGCTCCCGGAGTCAACTCTATAGTGAATTCTATTTTTTGATCAGGTGGTAAGCCTGAAAGATCTTTGGGAAACACATCTACAAATTCTGATACAACCTTCGGGTACACAACTTCTTATTCAGAAATATGGGCCCAGATTATAGGTTGAATTCCCTGCTCTCAGGCTCCCCGAAAGAACTCAAACGCTTGATGACCAGGCGGGCTGAAGATAACATATCCACACCAGCAGTCTAGAGTCATATGGTACTGACTCAACCAGTCCATACCAAGTACAACTTTATAATCCGGCATAAAGAAGATTAAGAATCGAGTTCGCATTTCTCGACCATAAACTACTATCGAACAAGATCTACAGGTGTCACTAACTAGGATGATATCGCCTTCTTTAAGAACCCTCATGGTCTTCAAAAGAGGTAAGGTAGTTACTATATGGGTGACTACAAAACTAGAAGCTATAAAATAATGTGATGCTCCTGAGTTGAATAATGATATGGCTGGTAATAAAGCTACTAATATAGTATCTGTGATGACCTCTCCTGCAGTCTCTTTTTCCTTAATAGTTATTAAAAAATTCTGACCTCGACCTTGAGCTGGTACCCTCTGTTGTTGTTGCTGTGCCTGCTGGAAGAGCACTGCATGTGGTGCCAAGGGTAGCCTCGGCTGATATCCTCCTGGGGCTGGTAGTCTGTCTTCTCTAACTCTCGCCTGTGGTGCTTTCGATGTTGGATAGACTGGCCTAGGTGGCTGCTGGGCTGGTCTCAGTGCTAGTAAGGCTGGTCAAAAAATCATCGATGCTCCTCTTTGTAGTTTCGTACAGTCCTGTACCAAGTGATGTCCCAATCCGTAAATCAAGAATAGTCCCAATCTGCGTCTGCTATCGCTCACAAGATAGCCTGGCTTGCCATAATATTAGCAAGTAGGGAGTCTCGGTAGGGCAGCTCTAGGTGGCTGGTGTATATAAGGTCTCTTCGCAGCTCCTTCCTACTATGCTTGGGCTTGTGCTAGTGCATACGACCGCTTCTGGCTAGACTCTCTCCGGTCGAAGCATTCCAAGTGTCGAGCTGCTGCAAGGATGGCCGAATAGGAAGTAGGTACAACAGATCCAATCAGTCTCTGTAACCCAAAGCTTAGGTCATCATTGAATTTCTCTACCTTCTCTTCTTCTGTCTGGATTAGTGTCGGGGCGAAGCAGCTCAATCGGAGGAACTCAGCATTGTACTCCTCCACTATCATACTACCCTGAGAAAGGTGAAGGAACTTACCCTAAAGTTTTGTTAGAGCAATGGATGGAATGTACATCTCCTGAAAGAGTCTAAAGAACTCCTCCCAAGTAACTCGGTCTGGTTCGAGTCATTTCTCCTCAGTGAGCTACTAGTGATGTGCATTGCCTGTCAGCTACATCCTGACAGTAGTCATCCAACGCTCCCTCGGAAGGTCAATTGCTTTCAGTTGGTGCTGAATGTTAGTAAGCCACTCATGAACCTCTATGGGCTCCTTATTGCCAGAAAATATGCGTGGGTTCAGCTGGCAGAAATCTGTGATAGATCCCGTCGATGGCTACATAAATAGTGGAGTCGCTTGCTCAGTGATATCACTATATTATCCCTCAGGTTCTCTACCTGACATTGTTGGGCCACTTGCTGAATCTATTATTAGGCTTGTATCATTACATAGAACATCTAAAATAATTGTTGCCCATCCATAGGCTGCCCTGGCGGAAGAACCGGTATTGGCTGCATCATTGGTGTTGGCGACAAAAATATAAGCGACGAAATATCATATCTCTGGAATCTCGAGGTGTATGGATCTACTGGGTTGCTCCGTTGAGTGGATGGATCTCCACCCGATGGCGTCACCCCATCGTTGTGCGTAACCATAATACTCTATGGTGTATCCGTGGGAGTCTCATCGCTAGTTCATGGATCCATTACTTTGTACACCAAAATAAACTGTATGGATCAAACAGTTGAATCAAGGCGTGATCCAAGTTGAGGAATTGATTCAAATTTGATATAAAGGTCAAGAACGTGTCAACATGTGGATGAGATCCTATAAGTGTATCATATCCTATTTGCAGGCATGTTCGATACAGTAGCATAACTTGAAACAATATATTCGTAGACCTCCATGGGCCACCACAAAAACTATGTCATGCCCCAGTCCCAAAATACAAAGGACCAGCCATGTGGCAATGGCTAGCAGCACAACTCCAATAGAAAATCCCAATTTACCCGTTAGAGTGCACTTAAGCTGTAATATTTAAATAAAGGTCTATAACATAGGTCATAATCTATATATCTAATCTCATCGACAAATAAAGAATCAAAATCACAAAGTGATAGTCTAGTCATAATAATCATAAAATAAAACTATCTATCAATAAGTATAGTAAAAGAAACGTTACGGGGAACAACCCATCACCACAAATAATGAAAATAGAAATAACCAAGTACAACCGTCTAATAGTCACTAAGCCAATTCCAAGTGTCTAATGATCACTAAGCATAATAAATAGGGGAAATAGCTACATGCTCAGGACAAGTCCTACGGCTAAATTGTAAACCCCACTCTTTGAATTATTGAATATTATATTATTATCTGTGGTATTGTGATGTAGTGATATCATAGATTATATTTTTTCCTAGGTTTGGGTGTGGTTGAGACCTAGTTTACAAACCTAGATTTATTTGCTCGTGTACCCTATTTAGAAAATCTTTTTTTTGTGTTTGATAGGGACTTGAATCAATTATGGTTCATTTAACCTATTATTTTAACTTCTTTGATTCTCAGCCTAGTGCGACTTGACCTGGCACAACCAAATAACCTAGGCAGAGTAACTGAACATTTTTTCACCCTCTAGTAGCCCTAAAATTTAGAACATATATTTCACAATTTCTTCCATATTTTGTTTATCTCCCTTGGATTAAATCAGATTTATTTTCCATACTCCTTTTTGTTCTTGACCCTTGGATAAGGATTCAAATGCCAAGGCCAACCCCTCTTTTTGTTATGAACAAACACTAATCCACCTATTTTATTTTGTCTCTTGGATGGTGATCCAAAGGCCAATGTTGAACCCAAATTAATAACTCTCTTTGTCGACGTCACAAAATACGAAAAAAAGAGGCACAATAACTTTTTTTGTATTGATTGGAATTGACAAACAGTACAAAAGAATCTCCAAAATGTGGAGTCTAAGTACAAGAAAAAATAAAGATTCTAGAAAAGTTGTGACGGTGGATATCGAGCACTACTGCTGCTCCTTTACTCTGATAATGATCCTGGACTAAGGAGGACGATGAGGCTGGTGCTTCTGTCTTCTTCTCTTTTTCTCCTCTGAGCTGCGTGCATGCGTGCTCTTCTGCCTTCTTTTTTACGATGGAGGACTCCTCCTTTTTCGTAGGAAATACCCATTATTTATAGCTTTAAGGGGACATGCATGCGCGTATCTCATGCTGCCGAGTAGTGGCTCATGTTGTAATCAGCGACGCATGTTGTCATAAATTTCCACGTGGTCGCATGAGATTTGGAGTTGTTGATGCCCATAACACTCATGACATGTGTCATATGATAATTCTGATTGCACCTTGGTAGTACGTTTGCTTGGCACATGGAAGTTAATAGAGTAGTAGCGGAGTATGGCACTGCTTGGCACATGAGAACACTTAGTATACTAGTGGCGCATGGCACTGGTCCACAAATAGGAACACTTAGTACAATAGTGGCGCATGGCGCTGCTTGGCACATGGGAACACTTATTACAATAGTGGAGCATGGCTTTGGATCGTATTGGCGCATATGACTCGATCACTACGACGCATGGTATAGATTTTCTATGCTTCTACAATACCCCCTTCAAAGTTTCTAAATTTTAAACTTTACTAAGTTTAAAAGTTTGGAATACTTTGAACAGAAGCATGGAGAAGATAGGCACATGAACTGCTTCGGCACATCGATAGAGTACTTCTCAGCTTGGCGTAACAAGCTGTTTAGCGCACCTGTGGAGTACTTTTCAACTTAGCGCGCATGGAGAGGCCACTTAGCTTAGCACATCTAATTATTTGGCGCATGGGGAGGCCAAGTGTGACGGATAGACTGTCAAGTTCATTTCTCATTCTTGGTGTCGAGCAACTCGGAAGCCATTAATGGATTTTCATGCCTATAAATAGAGGGCTAGGGAAGAGGAAGCATAACATTTTCCTTCTCCACTAATGTCTTTGCGGAAGCTGAGTGCAGGAAGATTAGTCAAGTGGTTTGTCGATCCTCTTCCTCTGATGGTCGGCTACCTTGTTATCGTCGATGGAGGTAAGGAGCAAAACTATGGCTCTTATTTTTGGGGCACGAGGGTACTTTGTTACTGTCTGCTAGTACGGATGAGACATCGCCCGTTCATGCACAGACGCTCCCCACAGCCTGACGTGCATAGTCTTTTATCGAGGGCCTTTGACATGAAGATACGCCAACGACAAGAATTCTCCTTCAGTGGCATGGGTGACGTTGTCTTCGGACACTCATATGATCTGGGAGATTGTGCGCAACCATGTTGCACGGATGCGTTCGCCCCCTCGGGGTGTTCCATCTTTGCATTGTGGCGGCTATGCACATAAGTACAGGACTTGTTGTCTAGACGTATCTCATCTGAATGCACAGATGGCTAGTTTGCTGAATAGAGTATAATCCTACTAATGCATGCCTTCTGACTTGTCTTTTTCTTATAATTATTCTGACTTTATTTGTCCGTCTTGTAGGGACCGCATTGGCTAGCTTGGGTCTTGATGGAGCATAGAAGGATATCTTAATTATCGTTATTCGTGATAAACAAGCACATTACCCGAAGGATTTTCTATGATCTTCCACCCTATCTCATTGTATCTACAGCCCATACACGGCCAGGATGTGATGGCTGGATCTCGGGTTGGATCTGGGCGATGCATCTGCGTGGAAGAGATGGGAGTAGTTTAGTGCCCCGCTCTGCGTAGGCACTATGTACAAGTGATATCGTCTTGCTTGCTCGAACGGACGTCTTCTCGGAGAGTTTCCGACCGCTTGATCAATATGAGTGGGCAGAACTGTATTCTCTGATTCTTGCACGACTTAATAATGAATCTGAGTTTTTGAATGCTTGCTTTCTTAAGAAGATAGTTTTATAAGAAAAATAATAGAACTTGACTCTGTATGCTTAATAACAGAACTCGTATAGTTTGTCATTGAATCGAATCTGCTACCTAACTATAGAATATGATGCTTGTCTGAAATAAGATAGAACCATTGCTATGCATAAGAAGAGTATAAGAAATATTTCATGCTTAGTTACACCAACACAGCTATCAAACGAACCTTTGCTATGCTAACAAGATAAGTAAATGAATCGCTCGAATATGTTCCTTTGTAATATGCTAAGAAGAGATAGATATTGCATGCTAGATATGAAATCGAAATCGTGCTTGTCAAATATATGTTTCGTTGCTTGTCAAATATATGTTTCGTTGCTTGTTTTGCTATATCGAACTACTATAAATCTTTTATTCGTATAAGCATAGACTAATAGTGCGCCCTGAGGATACGGCCCGTAAAGGTCTAGTGGGGTGTGCTATTAGATATATGAGAGATGTGCTTCATTTAATAAAGATGTGCTTTGTTTGATAAGATGTGTTCTACTAAGATCGTATATGTTTTGCTTGCATAATGTGTTCATATTATTGTATTTGGTCCCGGACAACTTGTGCACAAGGTCTTGTCTCTCGAACAGTTCCTGGGGCACCAGGAATCGCTCGGTCCGGAAGAGATTTTTGGATCACCCTGAGGTATACGGCTCTGCTGGAGGGTCTAGTGGGGCGATATATCTATTAGTGTTGTGCGGAACCCATGATATCACAGCTGCTTGCACTCGGGTATGTTGGTGAAGAGCTAAACCTTGGGTCACAGCTGCCGACACCTGTGCGTACCAGTGAAGAGCTGAACCTTGGGCGACCGCTGCTAATCATGGGGCTACCCATGGACCATCACATAGTTACGGTGCATGCTAGGTTTACCTTCTTGCATACCTAACACATGATGCCTAGATTGATTCATATGTTTCATATGAAAATTATAGCTAACTTGTGTGTCTGATGCAGGGATAACCATTCGGCTATGGGGTAAGAAATACAAGTGTATACATATAGCTTGCTCGTTCATTTTGTTTGCATCGTAAAGTTTATCTGTTAGTTCTTCATGCATTCGCATCGGTCGGACAATGACTATTAGTGCAGATCTGAACCTTGGTCACAGCTACTAATAGGATCAAAATATGAGTCATTAGTTAGCTGGATTATCGCTACCGATCCTGAGTTTCTCGGGGATCGAAATCATATAGCTAGTCCTTTTTGTGTGCTTGGAAGTATGATAGTCCACTAAATATTTTCTTTGATATGAAATAATTTAGTCCACTATAAGAACTTGCCCCAAAGAGTTAGATTATGATGCACAATACATATTGCGTACTACACGATAGAGCACTATCACGATTGTATGTTTATTGTTGAATATGCAAAATCGTTTCCAACTATGTTTTCAAAAAGATGTAATCTGACTATAGTCCTGAGCTGCATGAAATAAACTTAGGTAAAAGTAGCAAGATCACTATTAATATAATGTCTTGCCATATGCTTACTTAGTGTGGGTTTCAGGGGGTGTAGCTTCTGTTCAGTTGTTTTAGACTTACCAGTACTTATAAAAGTGCTGACCCACCAACAGTTTGCTTGTTCTCAGGTGCTTGATCGTCCGAGGAAGCGATAGTCGTGCCTCATCCCAAGGAACCAAAAATCTGGAGTCAATGCCTTGAGCTGTATCGAGTTTATGCTGCTTTTATATAGAGGGACATAATGTATGGAACAGTATCATTGTAATCGAGAGAATGAGAGCTTAAGCGACCTGTAACCTCTGCCATGCGCCGCTTGTAACACTTTCGATTAGCAATAAAGAGCTTGTTTTCATATGCTATTGTGTTCTTTACTTTTCTGTATTATATGTGTGTCGCTGCTTCAATATTGAATAGCTTACTTGCCCTTGTTCAAAGCTTTGGCCTTGTGCAAGCACACTTTAGGCTTGCACGGCATCATGCCCGTGCGAGGACAATCGGTTCCGAAGGGACCAAAGCGAGGATGAACGGCCCTGCGGGACCGGGGCGTGATATAGTGGTATCAGAGCAACTCGATTCTTTGCCCATTTTGTTACCTCTGACTCTGAGTTGTGATTGTGCTGAAATGAACGTT
Source organism: Iris macrosiphon (assembly GCA_036927795.1). Classification (NCBI taxonomy): domain Eukaryota; kingdom Viridiplantae; phylum Streptophyta; class Magnoliopsida; order Asparagales; family Iridaceae; genus Iris; species Iris macrosiphon. Next base: position 40,935,440 of record JAYESA010000010.1, on the reverse strand, counting down.
CCATACAATAAGTTCATAAATATTTTCAAAAATGAGCGCAAAAGTTTTCTGGATTTGATTTTGTTGCTTGAGATTTGTGCTTTCATGCTTGTGATTTGCTTGCGTTTTGATTAAGAATGGTGAGGGGTGAGGACTATCGCTGCTCTGTGTTTTCGTGAGTTTCTTCTTGAGTTTCGAGGATGAAACTCTTTGTTGGTAGGTAATTATGTAGTGCCCTGCTCTGCGTAGGCACTATGTACAAGTGATATTGCCTTGCTTGCTCAAACGGAAGTCTTCTCAGAGAGTTCTCAACCTATTGATCAATATGAGTGGGCAGAACTACATTCTCTGATTCTTGCACGACTTAATAATGAATCTGAGTTTTTGAATGCTTGTTTGCTTAAGAAGATAGTTTCATAAGAAAAATGATAAAACTTGACTCTGTATGCTTAATAATAGAACTCGTATAGCTTGTCATTGAATCGAATATATTGCCTAACTAGAGAATATGTATGCTTGTTTGAAATGAGATAGAACCATTGCTATGCATAAGAAGAGTATAAGAAATGTTGCATGCTTAGTTACACCGATACAGCTATCAAACGAACATTTGCTATGCTAACAAGATAAGTAAATGAATCGCTCGAATATGTCCCTTTGTAATATGCTAAGAAAGAGATAGATATTGCATGCTAGATATGAAATCGAAATCATGCTTGTCAAATATATGTTTCGTTGCCTGTTTTGCTATATCAAACTGCTATAAGTCTTTGATTCGTATAAACATAGACTAATAGTGCGCCCTAAAGATACGACCCGCAAAGGTCTAGTGGGGTGTGCTATTAGATATGTGAGAGATGTGCTTCGTTTGATAAAGATGTACTTTATTTGATAAGATGTGTTCTGCTAAGACCGTATATGTTTTGCTTGATCATTATTTTGCTTGTATAATGTGTTTATGTCATTGCATTTGGTCTCGGACAACTTGTGCACAAGGTCTTGTCTCTCGAACGGTTCCTGGGGCACCGGAAATCGCTCAGTCCGGAAGAGATTTTTGGATCGCCCTGAGGTATACAGCTCTGCTAGAGGGTCTAGTAGGGCGATATGTCTATTAGTGTTGTGCGAAATCCATGATGTCACAGCTTCTTGCACTCGGGTATATTGGTGAAGAGCTGAACCTTGGGTCACAGCTGTCGACACCTGTGCATACCAGTGAAGAGCAGAACCTTGGGCGACCGCTGCTAATCATGGGACTACCCATGGACCATCACATAGTTAGGTTGCATGCTAGGTTTACCTTCTTGCATACCTAACACATGATGCCTAGATTGATTCATAAGTTTCATATGCAAATTGTGACTAACTTGTGTGTCTACTGCAGGGATAACCGTTCGGTTATGGGGTAAGAAATACAAGTGTATACATATAGCTTGCTCGTACATTTTGTCTGCATCATAAAGTTTATCTGTTAGTGCTTCATGCATTCGCATCGGTCGGACAATGACTATTAGTACAGAGCTAAACCTTGGTCACAGTTGCTAATAGGATCAGAATGTGAGTCATTGGTTAACTGGATTACCGCTACTGATCCTGAGTTTCTCGGGGACGGAAATTATATAGCTAGTCCTTTTTGTATTCTTGGAAGTATGATAGTCCACTAAATGTTTGCTTTGATATGAGATGATTTAGTCCAATATAAGAACTTGTCCCCAAAGAGTTAGATTGTGATGCATAATACATGTTGCACACTGCACGATAGAGCACTGTCCCGATTGTATGTTTATTGTTGAATATGCAAAATCGTTTCCAACTATGTTTTTAAAAAGATGTAATCTGACTATAGTCCTGAGCTGCATGAAATAAACTTAGGTAAAAGTAGCAAGCTCACTAGTAATGTAATATATTGCCACATGCTTACTTAGTATGGGTTTCAGGGGGGTGTAGCTTTTGTTCAGTTGTTTTAGACTCACTAGTACTAATAAAAGAGCTGACCCACCAACAGTTTGCTTGTTCTCAGGTGCTTGATCGTCCGAGGAAGCGATAGTCGTGCCTCATCCCAAGGAACAGGAAATCTGGAGTTGATGCCTTGAGCCATATCGAGTTTGTGCTGCTTTTATATAGAGGGACATAATGTATAGAACAGTGTCATTGTAATCGAGAGAATTAGTGCTTGAGCGATCTGTAACCTCGGCCATGTGCCGCTTGTAGCACTTTCAATTATCAATAAAAAGCTTGTTTTTATATGCCATTGTGTTCTTTACTTTTCTGCATTATATGTATATCATTTCTTCAGTATTAAATAGCTTACTTGCCCTTTTTCAAAGCTTTGGCCTTGTGTAAGCGCACTTTAGGCTTGCACGGCATCATGCCCGTGCGAGGACGATCGGTTCCATAGGGACCAAAACGAGGATGAACGGCCCTGCAGGACTGGGGCGTGACATAGTGGTATCAGAGCAACTCGATTCTTTGTCCATTTCGTTGCCTCCGACTCTGAGTTGTGATTGTGCTGCAATGAACGTTCCATACAATAAGTTCATAAATATTTTCAAAGATGTGCGCAAAAGTTTTCTGGATTTGATTTTATTGCTTGAGATTTGTGCTTTCGTGCTTGTGGTTTGCTTGTGTTTTGATTAAGGATGGTGAGGGATGAGGACTATCGCTGCTCTGTATTTTTGTGAGTTTCTCCTTGAGTTTCGAGGATGAAACTCTTTATTGGTGGGTAAGTATGTAGTGCCCCGCTCTGCGTAGGCACTATGTACAAGTGATATCGCCTTGCTTGCTCAAACGGAAGTCTTCTCGGAGAGTTATTGATCAATTGATCAATATGAGTGGGCAGAACTGCATTCTCTGATTCTTGCATGACTTAATAATGAATCTAAGTTTTTAAATGCTTGTTTACTTAAGAAGATAGTTTTATTAGAAAAATGATAGAACTTGACTTTATATGCTTAATAACAGAACTCGTATAGCTTGTCATTGAATCGAATCTGCTGCCTAACTAGAGAATATGTTTGCTTATCTAAAATAAGATAGAACCACTTCTATGCATAAGAAGAGTATAAGAAATATTGTATGCTTAGTTACACCGACACAGCTATCAAATGAACCTTTGCTATGCTAACAAGATAAGAAAATGAATCGCTCGAATATGTCCTTTTGTAATATGCTAAAAAAGAGATAGATATTGCATGCTAGATATGAAATTAAAATCATGCTTGTCAAATATATGTTTTGTTGCCTGTTTTTCTATATCGAACTGCTATAAGTCTTTGATTCGTATAAACATATACTAATACTGTGCCCTGAGGATACAGCCCGCAAAGGTCTAGTGGGGTATACTATTAGATATATGAGAGATGTACTTCATTTGATAAAGATGTGCTTTGTTTGATAAGATATGTTCTGCTAAGACCATATATGTTTTGCTTGATAATTGTTTTGCTTGCATAATATGTTCATGTCATTGCATTTGGTCTCGAACAACTTGTGCACAAGGTCTTGTCTATCGACGGTTCCAGGGGAACCGGGAATCGCTCGGTCCGGAAGAGATTTTTGGATCGCCCTGAGGTATACGAATCTGTTGGAGGGTCTAGTGGGGCGATATGTCTATTAGTGTTGTGCGGAACCCATGATGTCACAGCTGCTTGCACTCGGGTGTGTTGGTGAAGAACTGAAGCTTGGGTCACAGCTGCCGACACCTGTGCGTGCCAGTGAAGAGCTGAACCTTGGGCGACCGCTGCTAATCATGGGGCTACCCATGGACCATCACATAGTTAGGGTGCATGCTAGGTTTACCTTCTTGCATACCTAACACATGATGCCTAGATTGATTCATAAGTTTTATATGCAAATTATGGCTAACTTGTGTGTCTGCTGCAGGGATAACCGTTCGGCTATGGGATAAAAAATACAAGTATATACATATAGCTTGCTCGTTTATTTTGTCTGCATTGTAAAGTTTATCTGTTAGTGCTTCACGCATTCACATCGGTCAGACAATGACTATTAGTGCAGAGCTGAACCTTGGTCACAGCTACTAATAGGATCAGAATGTAAGTCATTGGTTAGCTGGATTACCGCTACCGATCCTGAGTTTCTCGGGGACCAAAATCATATAGCTAGTCCTTCTTGTGTGCTTGGAAGTATGATAGTCCACTAAATGTTTGCTTTGATATGAGAAGATTTAGTCCACTTTAAGAACTTGCCCTAAAGAGTTAGATTGTGATGCACAATATATGTTGCGCACTGCACGATAGAGCACTGTCCCGATTGTATGTTTATTGTTGAATATGCAAAACCATTTCCAACTATGTTCTCAAAAAGATGTAATCTGACTATAGTCCTGAGCTGCATGAAATAAACTTAGGTAAAAGTAGCAAGATCACTAGTAATATAATATTTTGCCACATGCTTACTTAGTGTGGGTTTCAGGAGGTGTAGCTTCTGTTCAGTTATTTTAGACTCACAAGTACTTATAAAAGTGCTGACCTACCAACAGTTTGCTTGTTCTCAGGTGCTTGATCGTCCGAGGAAGCGATAGCCATGCCTCATCCCAAAGAACCGAAAATTTTTAGTCGATGCCTTCAACCGTATCGAGTTTGTGCTGCTTTTATATAGAGGGACATAATTTATGGAACGGTGTCATTGTAATCGAGAGAATGAGTGCTTCAGCGATCTGTAACCTCGGCCATGCGCCGCTTGTAACACTTTCGATTATCAATAAAGAGCTTGTTTTCATATGCCATTGTGTTCTTTACTTTTCTGCATTATATGTGTGTCGTTGCTTCAGTATTGAATAGCTTACTTGACCTTGTTCAAAGCTTTGGCCTTGTGCAAGCACACTTTAGGATTGCACGGCATTACACCCGTGCGAGGACGATCGGTTTCGTAGAAACCAAAGGGAGGACGAACGGCCCTGCGGGACCGGGGTGTGACAACTAGTTATCCCATCAGAGATTTCTAGTTACGTCCTTTCACATTACAGATTTGGGCCTCTTGGCTTTATGTTTCAAGCTCCCTTGCAATCTATCAGTTTGGATTCTTTTCTCGTATTGTGGCTTGCACTGAGGAGTCTTACTAAAGTGATGACCCAGAATGTGTTTAGCTACCGGCCTTACACGTGTTGGTACCAAAAACAAAACAGAGGGGTCTCCTTCTTTTCAAATGTACCCCTGATCTTGAATATTAATGAAAATCCTTAAATGTAATGGACGTTCCATATATACTTATGATCTTGAATATTAATAAAAAATTTGCCTTCTTACCTATTTAAAACTTTTCTTGTCGTTGTGGTGATCGTGGCTATGAGTATTATACCAGAGGTAATATGGACGTAGTATAATATCATAACGGCGATAACACGAAGCCCTATCAGAGGTAGTATAAACGTGATATGTTAGAGTAATCCCATTAAGAAAATTTGGTGGAGATATTATCTGCGATGGTAGAGATACTTGGGTGTAGAACGGATAGTTAAGCAAATAAGTCAGAGGTAGTATGTACATGATTGGGGAACATAGGCAGCTCTTGAACTACTTGCTTTGTAGTGGTTTGGTGGAGATAACGACAAAAGGGACGAGTCAGAGGTAGTATGGATGTGACTCTCTTCTTTTACAGGGAAAGACGGCTTCTAGTTCAGAGGTTATATGGACGTGAACCATTTGCCTTGGGGAAGTTTTGTGGATCTATTACCCATTGTGTATTCGAGAAATTTGAGTACAGATAACAAATTCATATGCATGCTACGGATAGAAATAATTGGCTGGGGAAATACTAGCCATGAATATTACACTTTTTTGTCCCTTTGGTAGGGATAGTAATAACCTTTTTGTGTACCTAACTTAGGCATAATATTGCTTTAGGAACTTACCGTTGATTGGCATCATGAGAAAGTCACCATTAGGCTTAGCGAGCCTGTATGCACCATTGGAGTAAACTGTCTCCACTACAAAGGGACCATCCCACTTGGGTTAGAATTTTCCCGCCTTCTTGTGGATCATGATCATCGATCTTCTCACAGTTAGGACGAGATTACCGACCTAGAAGGTCATTGCCTTCACTTTCTTGTTGAAGGCACTGGAAATTTGTGCTTGATATAGCTCAATACGTTGTTAAACCAAGAGGCACTTTTCGTCGAGTGCCTCCAATTCTTGTAGACGTTGACGGTGGTTGTCTTCGTCGGTTAGCTTATTGGAAAGGGCCACCCGAAGGAAAGGAATTTGGGTCTCTAAAGGAAGCACAGCCTCACTTCCGTAGACCAAAGAGAACGACGTGTTGCAAGTTGGGATTTGGACCATCGTACGGTAGGCCCATAGACATTCGCCCAGCTTCTTATTCCAGTCATGTTTGTTGGTTGAAACAAATTTTTTTAGTAGCTTGATGATTGTCTTGTTTAATGCTTCGACTAATCCATTTATTGCTAGATTGTAGGCAGTTGAAGCTATATTTTAGATTCGATTTTTATCACAAATTCGGAAGAAAGTGTGGCTTACAAACTGTAGATCGTTGTCATAAATGATCCTGCGAGGTAAGACGAAGTGGTAGATGACGTGATATTTAAGGAAACTGATCATGTTAGATGTCTTTAATTCTACCAGCAGAACGGCTTTTGCCCATTTCGATAAGTAGTTTATGATAGCCAGGATGAACCAGTTCCCCTTAGACGAAGGTGGACTGATTGGTCCTATGATGTCCATACTCCAGGCTTCAAATGGCTAAGATTAAACGGTCGGGTATAGAAACTCTGAGGGTTGGTAGATGAAGTCGGCATGGATCAGACACATCCTGCACTTCTTTGTATAGTTAACGGTATATGCCCCCATCTTTGGCCAATAATAGCCCATGTGTCGGAGATGGTCATAAAGCTTAGGTCTGGGCTGATTAGAACTATAAGTACCATCGTGCGCTTTATGGAGAGCTTACTTTTCTTCGATGTCTGATAGACATCATAGCAGGAGTCCGTCATAGGAATGATGGTACAATATCTTGGTGGAAGTATCGTAGTAGAACTGGAGGGAACGTCTTCTAACGGATATGGCCTCCTTTGGGTCATTCAAAAGGATTTCGTAGACTGCATAGTCTATAAACGGAAGCCTCCAGTCTTTGACATTAGCATATGTTTCTGTGGAGTAGCTCATATTCAAGCACAAGTTATTCTTTGGGCAGACCAGCTCTTGACCGACAATTGTGACCAATATATGAGTCTTGATTGGGATGACCAAGGATGCGGCATGGACGGCGAGTGCGTCAGACTCAATGTTTTACAGTCGCGGTACATGTTCTATGAAGAATTATGTAAACATGGAAATCATGTCAATGGTTGCTTGGTAGTAAAGGAGTAGGTCTTCGTGGCGGGCTTCATACTCGCCACGGACTTGACTAACTATTAATTTGGAGTCACCATAGGCTTCTAGGTAGTCAACCTTTAGTTGTTTAGCCAACGGAAGCCCAATGATGAGAGCGTTGTACTCTGACAAATTGTTGGAACATTGTTCCGTAAGCGAGTATGTGCGATAGATAACTAGGTCGTCGGGAGAGATTAGCATTATCCCAACTTCGACAAAAATATTGGCTTTGGGCCCTGTTATGGAAGCACCATCGAAGAATATTCGCCAAACTAACCCTATTATCGTGACTGTATTAGACTCTAGTACCTCATCGAATATTTTTCCATAGAGTTTCGAAGTCTCCGTTACTGGATGAGCTGCTAGAAAGTCTACCAATGATTGGCCATGTGGCTAGGTGACAGTAGAATTGCCCATGTGGCTAGGTGAGAATTGAGTGCTCCGGGATTGGTCATGAGGACTCTGAGGGGGTTCACTCAAAAGATTACATGTATGATTTGTCCTATCAAGTAATGATGTATCTTTTGGACAGCAAACACTAGAGCAAGGCATTCTTTCTCGATCAAATTGTACTTATCTTCTGTGCCGATCATTATTCAGCTGAGATAATAGATAGCTTGTTTATAGATTTTATCACTATTTTGAGCAAAAAGAGTGCCGAGGGAATGATCCATTACTCAGACATTGAGTAAGAAGGGCTTTCCCACGATTGGGGCTACCAGTACTGGGGGTTCGTGAGATACTACTTAATGTCGTCGAACGCTTGTTGGCATTCTTTCGTTCAGGCAAAAAAGACTCCTTTCTTCATGAGTTGAGTAAAGGGACGACATCGTCCGGAGAGATTGCCTATAAATCTCCTAATGTATGATAGTCTTCCCTACAGACCACGAAGTTCTCGAAGATTTTTTTGAAGGGTGCATATCTAGGATGGATTTAGTCTTCTCAGGGTCAATATGAATACCCTTTAAAGTTATAATAAATCCTAAAAACTTGTTGCTGGAAACTCCCAAGAATGACTTTGTAGGGTTCATCTTAAGCTGGTGGGCTCGCATTAGATCGAATACCGTCTTCAGGTTATGGAGATGATCATCTTGAAAATGGCTCTTGACAGTGATGTCATCAATGTAATATTACATTGTCTTGTGTAGGTGATCGCGGAAGATAGTGCTTATAGCTCACTGATATGTTGCATCATCGTTCTTCAAACCAAAAGGCATCATGGTGTAACAGGTCTCATCACCAATAAACATCTAGATCTGGTTATAGCCTAAGAACCCGTCTATGAAGGACATATGCTCGAAGCCACAAGTGTTGTCGATCATTACGTCTGTGATCGGGAGAAAAGATTTGTGCTTTGGGCAAGCCGTATTTAAATCACGAAAGTCGATGCAGACTCAAATTTTATCTATTTTTTAATAATGGGGATGATGTTAGCTACCCAGTCCGGATGCTGTTCTTCGCGAATAAATCCGCTTTCTATCAGCTTATTTACTTCAGCTTCGATGACATTTATAACATCTGGGCAGAATTATCATTATTGTTGTTTTATTGGCTTGGCGTCAAGCCAGATATTGAGCTTATACATGGCGATCTGTGGATCTAGACCCGGTACATCCTCGTAGTTTCATGTGAAGACATCTATGTATTCCCTTACCACCTGGACAAGGGATTCTCATTCTTCTGTCAAGAGGTTTTTGCTGATAAATATGGGCTTAGGAGCAAAGTTTTTGCCCTGATCGACTTGCATGACTTCATCTTCAGTAAGGGTTCCCGCTGCTCGAACCGTAACTCCCACTGGGACTCCAGTTTTGATCCCACGGTTCTACTTTAAAGAGTTTAATAGGGTGCTCGTCGTCCTCTTCCGGATCCGTTGATGCCATGTTGATGGACAATATTTTCTTGAGTACCTCTTCGATGCTAGTATCGGAGTCCCAAGCAGAAGACTACAAAGAATGAGACTGCTTGTCAACTTCCTCCTCTGAATCTTCGACAGTTGTAGGAGGTATGACATATCCTAGACCATAACCGATCCGCTGGTAATACGTCTCAGGCTTGCCTTTGGGAGCAAAGTGATGAAATGGTAATCGTCGTCCCTTGTCATAGTTCAGGCCTCGGTCGCTTTTAAGGTCGTATCCCATCCTCTGGATAATACGCTTAGTCTGGACGTTGTAGTGGTGAAGTTGCATTCTACCACTTTTTGGTTCTGGCTCATCTGCAACAAAGTTTTGGGGGCCTTCGACTTTTCCGAAAATGATAGGTTTGTTTGCTTTCCTCCTTGCTGGAACGACAAAACATGCCTCTTGGCTAAGGCGGACCTAGTCTAATAAGTGAGTGGTGGTTACTTGTGTATGCATATGTAAGCTTAAACTATACTCTAGAGAATATGCGACATTCTATTGTGCCACGATGAAGTAACTCAAGGAAAGACCTTTATTGAGAAAATAAGGTATCTCCTTTACAGGGATTATGTCATCATAGGACGATACGTCGGTAGATGCCGCAATATACTCTTCTAGTTTATCTTCTTCGGTAGATATTAGTGATGCTGATGATGCTGAAGTTTTCTTGTAGAGTTTGACTACCAGTTGCCCTGGAGTTTTTATGACAGAAGGATCTTTGTCTGGAGAGCGTCTTTGTCCTCAAAGTTTGACCATAAAGGGTTCAGGTGCCTTTCTTTGAAGCTTGACCACGAGGGGATTAGCTGCAGGGATTGGGCGTCATTTAAGATGAACCCTTAGAGGAGTGTCAAAAGCTGTAACAGTGTCGGCTTCATCATCAACGTCATTAACACCTTCGTATAGATGGATTTGTTTATATAAGACAGGGTCGGAGTAGTACGCCTCGATCCCTTTGAAAGGATCCACGTCGGCAAATTCTGTCTTGACAACGCCGTCTTCGCTGATGCATTTTAAGCACTACTGGAGAGTGGATGGAACAATCATATATTCATGTATCCATAGATGCCCGAGCAGGACATTGTAGGATACCTCCAAGTTAATGACATAGCAAATCACTTCTGTTCGGAGATTGCCTATTGACATTTCAGACGAATCTTGCCTAGAGGGTAGCTTCTCCCGGCATTGAAGCCACTAATGGTGGTGTTGGTGGCTGCCAGCCGATGCATCAGAATCCCCAAGGTTTGTAACAGACTTTATAGGATAATAGTGAGAGGCGTGTGGCGCCTTGTGAACCTTCCTTCACGCCAAGGTATTGAATGTGTTCTTGCGGACGGTCGTCGAGACACCGGGGCCGATCCAATTCGGACGAAATATTTGTTAGACTGTCTGTCGGGCAAGGATGGCGTGTGGTGTCTTGTGAACCTTCCTTCACGCCATTCTTGCTCTTAGACTAAATAAATCGTATGTTGGAGGAAGAAATGGCATATAGCGGGGCTCTCCACCGCGTTGCACACCATTTTCGTCCCGTGATTTAAAAATCGTCCTTTATGGCTATGCCAACGACTCTTGTTCATGTAGATAAGTCATAGTTGCTTAGCATCTATCCGTATGTGATTCATTGGATCGCGTCTAATAAACTAAAACACCTGAATATATATATGATTATAACACACTTGTACATATTCGAGCACTTGCATATCTTCTGCAATATGCCTTATAATTCGTGTAACTCATTCACCCGAAACATGACCTCGCTCATGATACTTTGTTTGGTTATGCTATTGCCCCTGGATTTCATTATAAATGCTTGTTTGATTTAACTTGGGTTGCCTTGAATAGGAAAGGACAGATAGTAAGTTGGTAAGTCTCGTCGTGTTACTCATATATCGTACGATGCACTGCCACACGAGTTAGGCTATTTATTATGCCATAAAACTGATCCTAAGGCAAGACTAGAAAGATAAATTAATATATGGTGCACAGAACCTATATAACGTGTTTGGATTTATCGAGCGGGCGAGAAGCCTCCCCACCAGTGCATTCATGTACTGATAACCAACTAGATTGCTTGCAGGGTACGGGAAAACCTCGTTCGGTACGGATGCCTCCTTTGTGCGTGCTAAGGCATGGAGTTCACTCTGGAGCCTTGGAACGTTGCTTCCGGAACTGAAGCATATATACAAGACATAATGTTGGAACATCACCTATGTATCATTCCATAAATTTAGCCACTTGGCACACTTTTACTATTTCAGAGAGAGAGAGGCTTAAGCGACTTGTAATCTCGGCCTAGCGCCGCATGTAACACTTGTTCAATATCAATAAAGAGCTTGTTTTAATTCTATAATTGTGTTATTCAATGCTTTCGCTATTGACGACTCTGTAAACTTGTTACCAATCGCCTGTGCGTTTCTCATTTCGCTGCACTCGGACTATCTGTGCGACTCTGTGGCTTAGTCATCTTACCGTCTGTTCAGATTATGGCCTTGAACGGGCGTGACTTACGCTCGTACGGCATCACGCCTAGATGGGAACGATCGTCCCGCAGGAGTGCTGATACGGTGACTCGCACCCAGCAGGAACGGTCGATTACCTGCGAGAGATCGGGGCATGACAGCAGAATTCTGCCGCATAGTCGTCGATAGTCATGCCCATCTACTTTAAGTTTTTAAACATTTGATTTAGATCATAATGCGATGCTGCGTCAAAATATCTGGTCTGAAACCTTTCACCAAAGACAGCCCAAGGGACGGGTACTGTTAGTAAAATTATTTACGCTGCCCACCAGTCCCAGGCCAAGTCTAGCAATTGTAGTCGTAGCATTGACACTTGCTCTTTAGCCAGTACTCCAACTTCCTCTAGGATAGCTTTTGTGTCCTGAAGCCATGCATCCGATGCAATTGCGTCCTTGGTGCCATAGAAATACGAGGGTTGGAGGCGCTTGAAGTTGCTTGTTGAGTTATTGGCACGATGTCTGTCTCTTTCCAAAGCCTCTTGTACTGACTGAGTGAGTATGTCCTCTCGAGGTCCTTGAGATACCAATAATTCTCGAAGGATGCCAATAAGCACACCGTTGCCCTCTCCTGCCTCAGGTACTGGTTGTACAGGAGGCACTGGCTGGATCTGAGATTCCTCATTTTGAGTTGTTCTAGACCTAGCCCCGGAATGCTGAGGCTGGACCTTAAGGGTTTGATGGGCATTGGGATGTTGTCCGATTACTGGAGGAACTCTGGTGGGATGATCAGAAGGACTAGGAACAATGTCCCAGAAAGATAAAGGATACAAAGATCATCAAAGGGACGGACAAGATTGATCGAGGATCAAGGCAGATGTTGAATCAAGATTTCAAGGATATAAATTCGATACTAGAGGAGATCAATGAGTAACATGATTAAGACATCTAAAATATCTGGTAAACCCTTACACTTCTGAATTTTTAGACCTGCATGGGACCCCACTTAAACCGTATCACGCTCCAGAACCAGAATACTGGAGAGCGAGGGCGGACAAAGCCAGCTACGTACACCAGAGTACTCAATAATATCATGCCCCGATCTTTTGCAGGAATCGGCCGCCCCCTCTGGGCGTGAATTACCGCACCAACGCTCCCGCGGGACGATCTTTCCCATCCGGACATGATGCCGCACGAGCACAAGCTGCGCCTGTAGCGCCCCGTTCTCCCGATGCGGAGAGCGCGGCTAAGAAACACTAGACGGTATCGTTCGATCGAGATAGATTGAATTAAGAACTCGTCCTCGTTATGGATTTGTTTCTTCGGAATCAATTCCCATATTCAGTGGACTGCGCTCCCGGGATCGGCTTAGCGGCAGAGTCAGGAGGGACCTCTCCGCTGCTATCTTTTATTACCTCGGTTTTCGATGTCGCTTGTTGCTTTCGTGCTTTGAGTTGGTTTTGGGATTTGCTTGTTTTCCTTGAACGGTTTCGATGGTTTTCATTGTTTTCGTTCATTGACTTGCACTTCTATTCCGAGATTGGAAAGAGAGAAAGAAGGATTAATCGAGCTGTTCGTGTGCAGGTGAACGAGCAGTAGGCGGCTTACGAGCGGAGTCGTGAAGCGCCTCTTTCCCTCTCCCTTCCAAAATCTAAGTGAGTGGCTACCAACCCGATTAGCTAGTCCTGCTTCCAAGCTTCACAGCTAATCAATCTGCACTCTCCTTTGCCCCGATCAAACGATACCAAGTAATAATAAAAGAAACCAAGATAAAAGAGAATAGACTTGGTTTATTATGCTTGTCAATAACTGTATGAACGGATACTGAACTGCATGCCTGTTCGTTAGGGAATAAATTATGAATTATGCTTGTCTTGTACAATTGCTTGTCTTGTACTCTTGTTGCCTCTACTGCAATAACTTGTTACTTGTATCTTGTTCGATCATGGACAACTTGTGCACAGGGTAAACGTCTCGCGGACGATGCTGGGGCACTGGCATCGATCCGGTCCGGGCGAGACATATTGTTCTAGTCTCTTGTTCGGCGAAAATGGCTTGCAGCACCTCTTGTACTTACGTTGCAAACCATTCTCGTCAAAGACTACCGTCCCAAATGGCAACTATGCCAGTGATCATCGTGTATATTTAAACCTGTTGCATACTAACTTGTGTCTCCGTGGCAGGGAAGGCATGGTAAGTATTGTGCAGGTAATTCAGACGGTCAGGTAAAATCTACCGAACGGTGGCACGTTCATTTCAGTAAATTCAATATGCTGCTTAACTGTAAATGAACTAAGGCAAGATAGAAACCCACAAATATGTATGCTTCACTAAACAACGTGTTGATTGGTATAGTCAGGCTAGCTCGCCTTCACCAGCATGTTTTGATATGCTGACCCTCGTTGAAACAGGTTCTCCGCACTAAGGCGAACCGAGCGAGGAGCCGAAGTCGTCTTCCCGATCCAGTCCAGCTGTTAGCGCATCTTCACCGCGCCTCGAAGCCTTTTGAAGCCAGTAGCTGCAACTCTTCATACACAAATGCAGCTCCGTGGCAAAGCGATCCTCCAGCCTGGAGGTCTTTATCGTTTTGAGTTTATAAAAGGATGTAATGTACAGAACTGCTATCTCATTTTGAGTCAACCCTTTTGTAAGCCGTTCGGCATATTAGCTGACTCATTCAGGAGTTTGTAATAGATGTTCATTATCAATAAAGAGAACTTTTCTATGTTTCAAATCTGTGTTTCAATTTATCTGCGTACTCTGAGTATGTGCTTGCTATGCAAATCATTAAAGCCTCGTGCGGGCGCAACTCCAGGCCCGCACGGCGGTCACGACTCGGGGGACGCCTCGGGGCATGACATAGTGGTATCAGAGCACAGATTCAAAGTTCCTTAGACTTCGTGCTGGAAAAGTTCCTTTAACGATCAAATTTCTGTGCGAACTCTTGAACTCGCTAGACCAAAATGAGATACGTTCATGCAATAAGTCCATAATACATTATGATCCTAATGTAATTTACCTTCTTTTGAAGGAATGAATCCTGCGCAATCTGCAGCGCAAGTCCCGGACGAAATGCAACGCCAAGGAAGTAGTTCGGGCACTTCGGGAAGTTCAGAAAGCCAGCGAGCCACGCCAAGCATCGATCCTGTTCAGCAAATATTGCGGATGTTGGGGGAAAACCAACAAAGGGACGAGGCTCGCCATGAACGGGCCGAGAAGCGAGCGGAAGAGAGTCAGCTCAAGTTTCAAGACAATATAGAAGCACGATTCTCAGTCCAACAGAAACAGGTAGATACCCTGCATCAGATCGTTCAGACTTTGGCTGCCAACCATTCTGCCGCAACAACAACGACTCCAGTGGAGCAGCCCGTGCTTGAAGTAGAGACACCGTAAATTTCAAGAGCGAGGGACGTGACTGCCTTCGACTTTGGCCACTTCAAGAAAGTCTGCAATACCCCATTCAACGGGACTGAGGACCCAGTCGTAGCTCTAGATTGGTTGGCCGAACTTGAAGATCACTTCGCTCTGTTAGAGGTCCCCGAAGATAAGCGCGTATCCTGCGCGCAACTACAGCTCCGCCTCAACGCACACGATTGGTGGGACGTGCATCGACGATCTCTCCAATTTGATCACGGAGAGGAGGCGATCTCGTGGACGACTTTTCGTGCCGCGTTCGAAGAGGAGTATGTACCCCCTCCAGTCCAACGCCAGATGGAGAACGAGTTCGTGCAGCTGCGGCAAGGCAGCATGACAGTTAAAGAGTACTCCGCCGAGTTCAACCGACTCTCCAAATTCGCTAGGGCCTATTTACCTAATGCAGCGAGTCGAGCTAGAAGGTTTGAAGGTGGAGTACGCCCTGTCATTCATTCGCACGTAGTCGTTCCTCAGTATCGTATAATGCGTGAAGTCATGAATCACGTCTTGTCGCTCGAACCACACTATCCTCACGTTCCTGCCGGCGCTGTGCATACATCCAGTCACAAACGCCAAAGCAACGAGAGAGGAAACAACGCAGCAAAGCGTCAAAACGACGGCGGTTCACACAAAGCGAACACAATGCCCTACTGTAAATTCTGCAAAAAGTCGGGGCATTCAATCGACAAATGTCGTATGAAACTTGGGTTATCCCTAGCCTGTGGCGGATCAGACCATTCTGTTCGTACTTGTTCCTTGAGTCATGATCGCCCCCAACGAAACAATCCCTAACGGTAAGTTCTACCCTAAGTTTCGGGACGAAACTTCCAATTAGTTGGGTAGGATGTAGCGCCCCGTTCTCCCGATGCGGAGAGCGCGGCTAAGAAACACTAGACGGTATCGTTCGATCGGGATAGATTGAATTAAGAACTCGTCCTCGTTATGGATTTGTTTCTTCGGAATCGATTCCCATATTCAGTGGACTGCGCCCCCGGGATCGGCTTAGCGGCAGAGTCAGGAGGGACCTCTCCGCTGCTATCTTTTATTGCCTCAGTTTTCGATGTCGCTTGTTGCTTTCGTGCTTTGAGTTGGTTTTGGGATTTGCTTGTTTTCCTTGAACGGTTTTGATGGTTTTCATTGTTTTCGTTCATTGACTTGCACTTCTATTCCGAGATTGGAAAGAGAGGAAGAAGGATTAATCGAGCTGTTCGTGTGCAGGTGAACGAGCAGTAGGCGGCTTACGAGCGGAGTCGTGAAGCACCTCTTTCCCTCTCCCTTCCAAAATCTAAGTGAGTGGCTACCAACCCGATTAGCTAGTCCTGCTTCCAAGCTTCACAGCTAATCAATCTGCACTCTCCTTTGCCCCGATCAAACGATACCAAGTAATAATAAAAGAAACCAAGATAAAAGAGAATAGACTTGGTTCATTATGCTTGTCAATAACTGTATGAACGGATACTGAACTGCATGCTTGTTCGTTAGGGAATAAATTATGAATTATGCTTGTCTTGTACAATTGCTTGTCTTGTACTCTTGTTGCCTCTACTGCAATAACTTGTTACTTGTATCTTGTTCGATCATGGACAACTTGTGCACAGGGTAAACGTCTCGCGGACGATGCTGGGGCACTGGCATCGATCCGGTCCGGGCGAGACATATTGTTCTAGTCTCTTGTTCGGCGGAAATGGCTTGCAGCACCTCTTGTACTTACGTTGCAAACCATTCTCGTCAAAGACTACCGTCCCAAATAGCAACTATGCCAGTGATCATCGTGTATATTTAAACCTGTTGCATACTAACTTGTGTCTCCGTGGCAGGGAAGGCATGGTAAGTATTGTGCAGGTAATTCAGACGGTCAGGTAAAATCTACCGAACGGTGGCACGTTCATTTCAGTAAATTCAATATGCTGCTTAACTGTAAATGAACTAAGGCAAGATAGAAACCCACAAAATATGTATGCTTCACTAAACAACGTGTTGATTGGTATAGTCAGGCTAGCTCGCCTTCACCAGCATGTTTCGATATGCTGACTCTCGTTGAAACAGGTTCTCCGCACTAAGGTGAACCGAGCGAGGAGCCGAAGTCGTCTTCCCGATCCAGTCCAGCTGTTAGCGCATCTTCACCGCGCCTCGAAGCCTTTTGAAGCCAGTAGCTGCAACTCTTCATACACAAATGCAGCTCCGTGGCAAAGCGATCCTCCAGCCTGGAGGTCTTTATCGTTTTGAGTTTATAAAAGGATGTAATGTACAGGACTGCTATCTCATTTTGAGTCAACCCTTTTGTAAGCCGTTCGGCATATTAGCTGACTCATTCAGGAGTTTGTAATAGATATTCATTATCAATAAAGAGAACTTTTCTATGTTTCAAATCTGTGTTTCAATTTATCTGCGTACTCTGAGTATGTGCTTGCTATGCAAATCATTAAAGCCTCGTGCGGGCGCAACTCCAGGCCCGCACGGCGGTCACGACTCGGGGGATGCCTCGGGGCGTGACAGCGCCCGTGCAAGGCCATGAATCCGAACAGACGGTAAGATGACTAAGCCACAGAGTCGCACAGATAGTCCGAATACAGCAGAATAAGAAATGAACAAGCGATTGGTAACAAGTTCACAAAGTCGTCAATAGCGGAAGCATTGAATAACACAAGTATAGAAGTAAAACAAGCACTTTATCGATATTAAACAAGTATTACATTCGGCGCTAAGCCAAGATTATAAGTCGCTTAAGCTCTCTCTCTCAAAATAATAAAAGCGTGCCAAGTGGCTACAATTTGTGAAAAGATACATAGGTGTTCCAATATTATGTCTTACATATGCGCTTAAGCTCTGGATGCAATGTTCCAAGGATCTAGAGCAAACTCCACGCCTTCGCTCGTATGAAGGGGGTTTCTGCACCGAACGAGGTTATCTCGTACCCTGCAAGCAATCTGGTAGGTTATCAGTACATGAATGCACTGGTGGGGAGGCTTCTCGCCCGCTCGACAAATCCAAACACGTTATATAGGTTCCGTGCACCATCTATTAAGTTATCTTTCTAATCTTGTCTTAGGATCAGTTTCATGGCATAATGAAAAGCCTAACTCCTATGGCGGTGTGCCGTGCGATATAAGAGTAACACGGCGAGACTTACCAACTTACCATTCTTCCTTCCCTGGCCAAGACAACCAAGTTAAACCAAGCACAAGTATATAAAATAAAATCCAAATAAAATTCATAAGCAAACACAATTATCACGGATGGGGTCCTGATTCAGGTGCACGAGTTACACGGATACTCGGGTGTGTTACAATAGATTCTAGGATGTTCAATATGTATAGATGTCTTATATTCATAATCGTTCATGTGTTTCAGATTACTATATCCGATGCAATGACTCGTACACGGATTGCTGCTAAGCGAGTATAACTTATCTATATAAATAGGAGGTCACTGGCACGATGCCATAGATGATGGTATAGTCTTAGGGCGGAATCATGTACAAGCAGGAACAGGAGGAATTGTACACATCCCGTCCGACGCAGGCAACTGCGGTCCGGAGGTTCCGACTAGTCGGATCGGCCCTGGTGCCCCGGAGACCGTCCATGGAACGAGATTTGATAATCTTCCTTATGCACCAAGTTATCTGTGACCATGCAAGTCTCTAATATTTCGGGCCTTTGTTAGGTACAGGTAAAGGAACAAGTCAAGATATATTAGGTACAAGTTCGAGTCAGGATCTTGTCAGGTACAGGTTCAAATTTAAGGCATGATTGTTCACAAATATATATTGACTCCCCGAGCCATTTAATTCAATACGGGACGAGTATTGCTCCATGAGCTGTGATTCTTGGATTGTTGACATAGTGCAAATCCCATACTTTGGGAAGTGCCTTAGCGACCTAACGGTCCCGAATACTTTCAGGTTCATACATGCACAGAACGACTATTCGATAATCTTCCGGGGAACTTAAATGAATGCAAGACAAGGTAGTGTTACCTTGGTCATGGCATGAATTATGTGACAAGCATTAAAACGAGGCAATGAGTACAAGTTACAATGTAAGCAGGCAAGCATACATTTATATGAAACATAAGCATTTACATTAGCATGGGTCCAAAGGGAAGTGCGAGGAGTAAAACTGTACAGGAACATATTGAACGACTTAATCCATAAGGTGTGCGGTATAAACAAGTGAAGCAGTCACTACGAATAGTATATAATGATATACCCGAGGCATAGCGTGATCTACTTGCACGAAGCTAAGGTAGCATACGAGGGTCCGATTATAAGCCAAGTTTCATTTTCATGTTCTAACACAAGGAATAAAAGATGTGATTATTCCCTTAGCTAGATACGTTGTATTCTTTATTAGCATGCAAGGGTTGATTCACCTAGTGACTAGCATGTATCGTCCATATTTTAAGTGTGCTGGCTAAGCAAAGATAAGTTCATTGTAGCCACCCACCTTAGCGATGATTCGCCTCGGTCGAGCGATACTCCGAGCGAGCCTTTGAAAGTCTAAGTCAGAACTCCTGAAGGGCCAAGTCTGAAATTATTTGCCTCAAACGAGTCTTCTCGCTGAGAAAAACAGGTCGGATCGTTGCACTTGCTCTGTTTGAATCAGCTATCCGCATGAGTGGAATGGGTCGTTACATTATACACCAATCAAAAAAAGTCTCGTCCTCGAGAATTCCTGAGCACAAACTATTTTATCGCAAACTATCGAATCTATCTTAAGCATAGCAATTTGTACCACTAGATCCGTTCAAACATAACTTTTTACTCGTTCCTTATACCGTGTTGCCTGTATGCTGGGTCTGTCTCATTGAATGACTTTATCATTCAATCCAAGCTCTGACTCGGTCTCTACTACACCTTAGCGTGGAACATATATCGCTTTAATGCGGGATTCAGTATGATCCATCTTGAATGATGAACTAGGGCTGAGGCAAACTTATCCAAATCGATATACTCATCCATGCGAGTCTAACATATTCACTTGCACTAGTATTCGAGATCAATATATTACGAGTCTGGATCGTGCACATATTCAAGCGTCCTTCAAATATATGCATGACAACCAACTTAGCGATAGTGAAGTTTTTGCACTCGAGTTCAACATATCACTGAGTCTTAGAATGTGCACACGTTCACGGTGTCCCTCAAACATATGCATTCAACCAAACTTAGCAATAGTGAAGTCGGACAAGCTACTTGTGAAAAGTCTTACGGGTTCTCGTCTTATGAATCATAATAATACCTCCAATATGGTCAATAAAATCTAAGTCATTTACATTCCAACTAAAAACCAAGCATTGCACTATCGTTAAGCACGATCTATACAATCTAAGTCGTTATAAATACTCTGAGATACGGTCATATCTGTCTAGATATATGAGGGTTTACTCTTTAATCTAACAGTCATTCCTGGGTTAAGGGTCCTAGGTGTCTCAATCTCAAGCAAGCAACAAGTTACAAAATGTATGATTACCAAACATATAATATTAAGGCATCCCAAACTTTACATACACAGATGATCATGAAGCTAGTTACAAAATGAAGAACCAACAAGAGTGCAATATTATATGATCAACTCCAGTTATAGTCTAGAATATGCTTTACATGTAGGCCCGCAAGCTAGAATGTCAAGTTCTAAAATACGAGCTAAACACGTGCTCGGTAGCTAAATGCCTCAAAAGTATAAGTACAAGATCAAGTGGGTGATGAACAAGAAACTTACTCACGTCCTCGGGTGCTCCTGGTGTTCACCATCTTGAGGCAGGAAGTATGAAAGATCCTGTGGTCCTACTCCAAAATCTGTTCATACAAGTCAGACCCCAAAACAACAAGTACCATAAGGGAGACAACTTAGGAACTAAAACCATCATGTAGATAAATCAGTAAGAAATAACACAAAGAATAGTTAAATAAGTGCAGTAGGTAAAATAATAGTTAAACAGTTCTTGAGTATTTAAACAAGGATATCTAAAATCAGTACTCATGTTACAGTTTTCGGATCAGTTATTAAATAAATCAGGACATGACTAGACTGAAAATCAAGCAATCATGGCCAATCATGCCCTATGGCTTGCTATCATTAGCTAACTAGGGTAATCATAGTCCTAGTTACTAACACATGCAGTTTGAGATTTATAGAGCCACATGTCCAGTAGACTATCCAGGTTATCCAGGCGTAAGGATACATAGAAAATATTATATCGGTATAGTAATTTACAGGTAAATGCAACACTCGATGGCGTGCTGGAAGTGTGCCCCTCACGACGGAGAGCTCCAAATCTAACAGGTATCGTTGGGATACCGGGATTACATGTAGCCAGAAAATCTCTCTAGATGCTCCTAATTCATTATTCTAGTTGTTATCCTGGACAAATTATTAAGAATTCATTACCGTGGTGCTAATGAATTTGTCTTAGATATGATGTAGGATATGACATGACAGTAGCTTGACAAGTACATTCAGAACAGGAGCAAGAAAATCAACCACGAAAATTTATCTTATCAGTTTAAGCATTTCAGTTCAGAAAATTCTAACATGTCAGGAGTGCGCTTCATCGAGCCACTATCAGAAATATCAGTACAGGTTAGGTGTTGGGAGTTCAAGATTAACAGTGTTAATATAATCCATGATCAGGGAATTCCAGGTTCTGGCAGGTTGTCACAAATCGGGTTATAAGCAATTTAGAGAAATCTTGCATTCATAACAATAAAACAAAATAGGCTAAACAATAGAAACAATTAAACCATAAGGAGAAAAAATCATAAGAAGTTAAGCTACTATAAGTATCATAAGTGCATAGGGTACGCTGGCTGCATGCAATAAGCTGGCCGCATGTAGCACACTGGCCGCATGGAAGATACAAATTCCACTTCTCGGGACAAGGTGACTGACAAAAAATAAATACAAAGTCAGGGAAGGGACTGATGTGACTAGCCGTGTCAGAGAAGTGATCGATGTGACTAGCTAAGAAAGAGAGTCAAAAGAAAAAGACTTATGCATTCAAAAAAGAGGGACGCATAGCTCCGGGCCGCATGGACAACTCAGCCGCATGCTCCTCTTGGCCGTATATACACTTGGCCCCATGAAATCTTTTGAACTTATAAAATTTGTATTCGTTCAAGTTCCATGCATTTGGCCAAGGAACGCATGTGCAGATTCAGTCATGCATCTAACAAGATGGACACATGTTGACTTGGAGCGAGAAGTCCATGCCGCATGCCAAGCGGGCCACATGGAATTCCCTCGTCGCAAAACAGTATGTTTCAGCCATGAAAAAGCTCCAAATCTGAAAAGTTGTTTTCTCCATAAAATTCTCATTTCAAGTCCGAATCCAGCAAAGTAAAGTTCAAAATCACATGAAATTAAATGCTCATCAACATGAAACTACTAGTTTTTGAAAATATTAAGTTTTAATAGATCAAAACCAAGTAAACTCTTTGAAGCTTTAAACTAAAAACTTATATCTACTCCAACCAAGGCATCAAAACCAAAAATAACAAGAAGTAAACATTAAGAGCAGTTCATAGAGCACAATATAGACTAATAAAATGAAAGAGTGGCTAAAAGTATAAGTTCTTCTTCATTGGCAAGATGTACTTTCCTAAACCCACAACTAAGTTACTACTACTACCACTAAAGGGAATGGGGAGGCCGACCTCGGGCTGCTCTCGGCTAGGGAGAATAGAGGAAAGAGGAAGAAACAAATAAAGAAAGAGAAAGAAAGGAAGAAGAATAAGGAGGAGAGAGAAAGGGAAGGCTATATATACTAAGGGAGAGTCACCAAGCACAAATCTAGAAATTACATAAAAGCAGCTAAAAAAATTATAAATTACACATGAAGCAATTATACAACTATAACATACATATACCAGATAAAATACAATAATACTAAAGTAGTAAGACGGGTCTCACAAAGATCAAAAATTGTGAGTATTTGTAGACTATTGAGATTTAGAACAGTTGATTACCGTCAATACTGCGGTGTAGGCTGGGCGTGCTCACAACCCGTGTCCGATCATGTGGGTATGGAACGTGACATGAGCTTCGTACTCGCAGTGCCTCTACGTGATGCCTTTGCTCGTGCTAAGGCTATTGCTAAATAATGGGATGTCATAGCTCGATGGTTCTCAGCAAGCTAGAAACGACGATGTGGTTGCGGTAGTTGGATAACGGAGGGGAGGTCATGGTGATGATCGAGCAAGCACCGTCGGTACAACTGCTCTAAGCATAGCAGGATCATGGATACGGGAACTGCACCTCCAGGTTAAAGATACACCCATATCTCATCACGGCCTCATCCTCTAGCGCGCAGAGGATGCGTCGAGGTACGAGGGAGCGACCCGATGGTAGTGGTTTTGGTGTTGCTCGACAAAGGCAGGGAGGTAGGGAATATGTGTGATCAACGGTGATCGACGTAGGCTGGGTAGGAGCATGAGAGGCGGCATAATGCATTCGATGGAGGGATGAAAGTGAAGGGAAGGTTGAAGTAGGATGCTTGTAGACAGGGACAATGTTGGTGAAGAGGAGGAAGTCAGGGAGAGAAAAGATGATGGTGTGGAGAAAAAATGTGGTGGCTATGATATTGAGGTTTAGGGTTACTTTGTATATCTATTTACACACATATTAAGGAACCAGGTTGGCTTAGCTTCAAGTTATTTGGGCTTGAAAAGGGATGGAAGAATGAGCCTACTAAACTGGGCAGTGCGGCTCAAAGGAAAAAATAAATAAGCATTAAAACAAATGAGGTTGTGTTTAAAGAATGGGGGAACCTGGGCTCTAAATGGTATTAAAAGATAAAAGAAAAGATTGGTTTGGGGTTTGTTGTTTGGGGTCTGTTGTTTGGGTTTGGCTTAGTAACAAGAACAAAAGGAAAGGAAATAAAGGGAAAACCTTTAGGCTGGTCTTGTTCATAGCCTGGAAATAATGGAGAGAAGAAAAAGGATTATGGCTTAGGGTTAACTCCTTAATTGTTTTAAGAATGCTTAGGGTTAACAAGGCGTTCAGGCTGGAAATAAGTGTTCGTTAACTAACTAACTAACTAACTAACTAACTATATATATATATATATATATATATATATATATATATATATATATATATATATATATATATATATATATATATATATATATATAAAGAATGACGACATTTGCTAATGGTTTTAGTCATGAAGCTACTAATCACAGGGATAAATAAATTCGAATTGAACATTTGGAAAATAAATATATAAAAATATAGGGAGTTTACATGCACCCATAGGTTGGTTATGGTTCTGGGGATAGGGATTCGTCTTTGTAATCCTTCGGAACAAGTCATCTCAAAGGGACACAATTTGATGGCCAATAACCTCCTGGAATTATGCTAACTTCTACGAATTATGATATGTGGCCCTCGAATGTTGTCATGATCCACTCTTACTTTTATTATACGAATATTTGGCTAATTCCAGCCTACGTCGCGGCATCAACGGTTCTACGTTGTCTATGATCTCAATGGTCCATAATACAAGTAAACCACAATATTATAACATCCCTAACCACTATGTTATTAAAATAAAATAAACAAGAGGACTAAAATACTCACTATCCTACACTAACTATCAACTAAGAATAGACTAAAGACATACGAAAGAAAATATACTACTGTAGACTATAAATCTCCGAAAGAAAGATAGGATCGTCATGTTGATCCCGGAGAAAGAAAAATCACCTAAAATTATCAACGTATCTAGTCAGGATTAGAGCAAGTACAAGTCTAAGCTAACAATATACAAATACTATATGAAGAAAGTAATTAACATTAAACATGAGAACCAGAAAATAACAAAAACATATACAGTGTACGTAAGTAAAGCATGTACAAGATAAACTGCCATAATCAAGTAACAACTAACATGATAAGACTAATATGATCAAGAATTTACACTAAGTGCTTATGTGTCTTTGGAAGACAAGTTTGGACATGTGAATCAGGCTTAAGTAAAAATACTAGGAAATAACTCTCACACGTAAACGAAAGAAATATTAATGATGGTGATTATATCCATATATCTATTAACCATAATTCTCCCAATATCTCCAATCTCAATCGATAACATGATCACAATAACAATATAATGAAACACGATCATGACAACAACAAACTGACATATATAACACAAAAATGAATAGAACTCTTGAACTTTTGTGTGTGTGAATAGTCATGGCACAAAATATAGCATGATTAGATGAACTATGAACAATACACAATAAATATACATAATAATATTAAATAAGTACTTTTATGTCCCTGTTTTGCAGAACCGAACGTCCTCGCTTGGGCTTCCCACACCCTGGTTCTGCAGAGTCGTACGTCCTCACTTGGTCATGATGTCGTACAAGCCTGGGGTTGTGTTTGTACAAGACGTGCTCATGCTCATTTTATAAACAGATATTTGAAGAGAGAGTGTGCAACATTCACCGAAAAATTGAATACAGAATTGAAATAAAACTAGCTCTTTATTGATAATTCTTGAAATGATACATAAGACCCTCAAACGGCCGAGATAAAAATGCCAGACTTGGCTTACAACTTGCAAAAATATTGAAATAAGATACAACGTTGCTCCATATATCATATCCCTTATTTAATATTAAAAAATCCATGGACTACCTTCAGCAGAAGTCCTCTTCTCCACTTGGAAGCTTCAAATGTAAGGCTTCTAAAGAGTCAGACTCAAACCGTCAACGTTCACGAGCAGCAGCTAAATCCTCAGCACCTGAGGATGTCCACAAATGTGGGTCGGTATGCAACATGTACTGGTGAGGGGCCACAACCAATCTCACTAAAAAAGTCAACACTAAGTAGATATGTGAAAGCAACAATTATTATTGTGATCTTGCTATGTTGCCTTAAGTTCAATTAACAGTTCATATTACAAGAACATAAGGAAAATATATGTTTATCACCATATTCGGTGATTCTTACCCACGATCGTTCAACCATCCATGTATATGAATAATAACTCTGTCTGCATAGGATATTATTAGCATTTACCATGTCTATAGGAAGGTCACTGGCCATGACATCATGACTATCTTAAAATTTTAGTGCCCCGTTTAGTGCAGGGAGCTAGCCTCACTGAAGGTCCTAAACTTCCGATGCAAGTACTTTAGCACCCATGTTCCCCTAGGCAAAAGAGGTCCCTGTTTGCCATTTAAATCAAAACGAGAACTGGGAGAACTAGATTTTATTAATAAACTAAGAGAATACAAAGAAGAGTCCTAGAAGATAATCTAAGTACAAATTTATTTTTTGGAGGGTGACAATGGAGGGTTAGGAGTGTAGCAACTCTCTTTACTCCGTGGACGATCCGATACAGCATCTCTTCTCTCTCCCTTGAGTGTTGATTCGTAGATAGCCAGCCAGCCTTTTGGTTCAGTCTCTCTCTGAAGCAAAAAAAGTTGACATTTAGAATGTTCAAGTTGCTTCTATTTATACCAATCGTGTCGATGGGCTATGGGTGCCGCATATGCCTATGTTTGGTGGCTGCATAAGGCTACTCCAAATAGAATATGGTTGCAACTGTTGCCACAAGCAATGGTCAGATTGTCACGTGGCCTTGGTTGAGATATGTTGTTGATGAGATCTCGGGGTTGATATCAACCCATTGTGGGCGTGACTTGGTCAGCTGGACACGTAGTCAGCACCAATTGTGCGAAGATCTCTGTAGTTGAAACGAAAAGATGTTGTGAGCTGGAGGCCGCACAACAACTAGGTCACATATTGACGAGGTCACATGGGTCATGTAGCCACATACGTGCTCTCATTTGGACCTTGGTCGAATGGATACTTTGGCCGCATGTTGGCAACGCCGCATGGGTCATATGTGGTACCCTGTTCCCCCTTTTCGGAAAGCGCGGCTAAGAAATACTTTTGGTATCGTTCAATCGGGATAGATTGAATCAAGATCTTATCCTTGTTATGGATTTTTTTCTTCGGAATTGATTCTCATATTCAGTGGTCCATGCCCCAATGATGGACTTAGCGGCAGAGTCAAGAGGGACCTCTCCGCTTTAAATTTTTTACCAAGTTTTCGCTGTCACCTTGTTGCTTTTGTGCTTTTGAGTTGGTTTTTGGATTTGCATTTTCTTGAATGGTTTTGATGGATTTTATTGCTTTTATTCATTAAACTGCATTTTATTTTGAGCTTGGAAAGAGGAGAAGATGTATTGATCATCTGTTTGTGGCAATGCAGGTGATCGTGCAGTTGGCGTCGCGAGAGCGAAGTCTTGAAGCACCCCTTTTTTCTTTCCTCTCCCCACCAACTTGTGAGTGGCTATAATTCAATTTAGTTGACCCTTCTTTCCAGTCTTCATATCTAAAATCTTACCCTCTTGATTGTTCTGATCAAACGATACCATAATAACTAAAAGATGTCAAGATAAAATAGAATAGACTTGGATTACTTTATGTTGTCAATCAACTTATGAACGGTTACCTTGTTGCATGCTAGTTCATTTAGAATTTTCTTCATCATACTTCAATCCTAGTTAGAATGTATATACTTCTTCTATGATTGTGCTATGTATAGAACACACATTGCTATACAATAAACTGATCAGAGAGACTATGCAAAATAGATCATGCCATGTAACTTATGTCGTGCTTGTATTGCTTTAAACTGTATCATTGATAACTTAGTATTAGACGCTTTTTGGATACGGATAACTTGTGCATAAGGTTTCTGGTTCCTGCGAACGATCGTCGGGTACTGGGACCAATCCGATCCAGATGGAACGATCTGTATAGTCGTCTGTTATGGACGGAATGTCATATAGTGGGGCTCACCACCTGCGTTGCATATCATTCTCGTCTCGAGACTATAATCCATCCTTAATAGCATAATGCCGGTGATCCCCTCGTATATTTAAACTGTGTAAGCTAACTATGTCTTCGTGTTCAGGGAAGGTCATGGTAAGTATTATGCAGGTAGTTCAGACGGGCAGGCAAAAGTTACTGAACGGTGGCATATTTATTTCAGTAAATTTCTATATCTAATGCTTGCTTGTAAATTAAACTAAGGCAAGATAGAAAGACCACATAATAACTTGCATGCTTCATATAAATAACGTGTTAATTGGTATAGTTGGGTTAGCTCGCCTTCACCAGTGCATTTTGATGTACTGACCCTTGTTGCAACAGATTTTTTGTACCAATAAGATCCTGCAATAAGATAAAGCGACCTCCCAATCCAGTCCACCTATCGGCACGCTCTGATCGTGCCTTCGAAGAAACGTTTTAAAGTTCCAGGAGCTCGTGCACATAACTTATGCAACTCCGAGAAAAGGTGATAGCTTCGCCCGAGGTATCTATACTTTTGAAGTTTTAGAAAAAGAATGTAATGTACCGAACAGTTACCTCATTTTGCGTCCACGTTTGTAAGCCCGTGTGGCAATTATCCAACTCGTTCAAGAGTTTGTATAAAGATGTTCATTATCAATAAAGAATTTTTTCTATATTTTCAACATTTTGTTCAATTATCTGCGTACTCTGAATATGTGCTCGTTATATATAAAATACCTTGGCTTTGTGCGTTGCGCAACCTAGGTACGCACAACATCACACCAGGGGGACGACTATCGATTCTACGGAATTGGGGTGTGACATCATGTAGCTACATACGTTCTCTCATTTAGGCCGTTATCGAATGGACACTCTGGCCGCATGTTGGCGAGGCCGCATGGGTCATGTAGTTGCATACATGCTCTGTGCGTTCTGACAAAGTCATTAATGCCTGACGTGACCTTTCTATCTGATTATGTGTCGCCGTCTCTCTTACACTTTTCAAGGTAGTCAGGGTCAAAAGTGCTTTGATTGGAACTGTGCATACCTTTGAGATCCGTGTCAGAGGGCATGTATGTGACTTGGCTTCTCTTTATCTGTCCGGACCACATGTTGGATGACTATGGGTATGTATTTCGCATGAGGATGCGACCTGTATATAAGCCGCATGACTATAGATTTTTCATGCTTCTACAAGACCTCCTTCAAAGTTTTTAAAGTGTCAAGTTTGAAATACTTTGAATAAGAAGCATGGTTAATCGCTTTTTGGCCACATGACTTAATGTGTCGCATACATACATTGTCGTATAGGCACTTCTGACAAACTGTCAAGTCATAAATATGAAGATTTGGTTCGATCTCGGAGAGATTCTGAGCCGTATATTGACACAGAATCCGAAGCAGTCGTTTATAGGAGATGAGATGGCGCAACGAACGAGGGGATGCCGTCATCTCTCTCTATCGCATGGATCAAGATGGATCGGGATACAAAACGGCCTCATCATTATCCTGAGCTGCATATTCTCCCCTTTATAAAGAGGTTTGAGGAGAGATAAAAGTTCATTTTTATGCTTTCTTACTTTCTCTTCTTCCTCTTCTTCTTGCCTTTGCTGACCGCCTGCTACCACTCTTCTCCACATGGCTCCCAAGGGTTCTTCTTCTTCTACTGCTACCAAGAGAGTCTCTAGGAAGAGGAGTAAGGGCAAGGGCAAGTGTAAGGAGGACACATTTTCCAAGGATGTGCAACCACCGATCTTAGGTAAGTTTATTTTGGAGAAGAAGACCCAGAACACAAAGACATATGTGCACAGTTGGTCGCATGGGTGACTCATCATCATCTAAAACATGCGCTGACTTATCACTGCGACATGAGTTGCTCTGCCGCATGAAGACTGCAGCCGTATGCGTACTCTGACGCATGAGATCCTCTGCCACATAATTCACTCTGCCGTATGAGAATCTCTGCCGCATGAGGTTTTTTTTATGTGTCTGATTATGTTCCTTTGCTGTTTTACAGTGACTTTACCCACTGCTCCCTTGGGTTAACTGGTGTTTGTCCATGGTATGCTTTCTCTGGATATGAACCCGGGGGACTTATTTCTATTGTTCGAGGTTAGGTCGATAGAGATCTCCTTCCTGAGCGTCAACAGAGGATTGCTGCACAGGATCCTTTCTTTTTGCTAAGTCAACTGAATGCGGGAGAGATCCCTGCGGGAGACGGACATTTCTTTAAGAAACCTTACTTCCTCTTTAGGGATGTCTGAAGGCCATTCATCCAGAGATAGGAAAGATTAACGAGAACTAGCCATTCACCTTCCGCGGAATGGAAATATTATTTTCCTCCTTCGAGCGTTATCTGTCTTTATTGGACTTGAAGGTTATGATGTGTCCACGATATATGGATTCGGACTTGACACCTGGGCAGCAATGGGCCCTCGCCGGCAGTATCCGATGGGACAAGAACAAGGAAGAAATTTTTTATCCCGAAGGAGGCATGCTCATACTCTTTACATGGATTGAAACCCGGCCTTGTTTGGAGTGAGTTGGGGCCGAACTTAAAGCTCCTATGCAGTAAATACTTTCCTCCGTCAGATTGCAAAGAAAGGATCTTACCCGACTGGGAAACTATGGGCTGTCAGCTGGGCATATTACAACACCGCATGGTATCATCTAACCTTGTAGATTATGAAGAGACATGAGTAAGAGCTTAGGGCATCCAACCTGTACATTGTAGTGAGGGGCACCGCTACGACCTGGAAATGAACCGATCTCTCTTTGTCCCTCTGATGGAGTTGTATAATTGCCGCACGGGGATTTTTTATACGCCTGGCGGCTATATGGGATTAGCTCTGCACGAGATATATTTTGTCTCTAAGCTTCCTTGGGGTGAGGTGCCCTACGAGGAGTACTCCCCATGCAATATGAAGTTGGGGGAGTTGGAGGCGAAGAATCCAGAGATCCTGGCGGTGTAACAGGAGTTACTGTGTCATCACTACATTTGTCAACTGATGAAGAAGCAAAAGAAGTCTTCTGAGGGATCCACTCCCCATATCCCTTCGTGGATCCGCTATCTCTTTTCGGAGCAGAAAGGGTCAACCAACATCCATATTCGGACGCGGCGGTCAAAGTAGAAAATTGCTGACTCGATTCAGAAGCTGAAGAAGTTAGCTGCAGAGAACGAAGAGGCCGAGGGATCCTCAGAATCAGAGAGAAGTGAAGAGTCCCCTGATGAGCTTGTTAGCCCAGACAAGGATTTTAACTACTTTTATGCGAACACCCACAGGCTATCCACCAAGGCTGTATTGGCAGGATGCCTGATGCTTTGGCTGCGCACTTGCATAGTTTATTGCGGCTCTGGGTCAATAGATAGGGTCAGTAGCAACCTAATCCTCCCTGCCGTGAAATTGGATTTTGGCCTCAAGCTGGCCCTACTACCGGCTTTGGTTTGCAGCATACACCGTGGTCTTCGATCCTTTGCTCAGAAGCTGGAAGCTTATCCTTGTAAAGGGCATTTTAACAGGGTTGAACTCCCTTATCACTACATGATGGGCTGGCTTCTCTTGCACCATGACTCTTTGATGCTTCCCGGACCTGATGACGATATGGAGGAGGAGGATGCATGGATGGCCATATTGCTTGTCATCATGCGCGGATAGCATAGTTGTGCTCTGACTCATAGCACCCGTAAT
Source organism: Iris macrosiphon (assembly GCA_036927795.1). Classification (NCBI taxonomy): domain Eukaryota; kingdom Viridiplantae; phylum Streptophyta; class Magnoliopsida; order Asparagales; family Iridaceae; genus Iris; species Iris macrosiphon. The sequence continues at coordinate 40,903,844 of JAYESA010000010.1, read as the reverse complement.
TTCTTTTGCTTTTTTGTACCTTTATTTTGCCCCCGGGCTTGGGGTCTTGGTAATCTCCAGAAAAGTAGTTTTGTTTTTAATCTCTCCTTGAGGAAAAAAAATAAAAGTTATCTGTTTTGCTATTCATTTGTGTTAGCTTTGGGTATCGTACTAGAGGTAATATGAATGTAGTACAATACCTTGGCTTTTTAAGGATATCCCGCTGGGGAATCTTCGGTGGACTTATTACTTCTTGCGCACTAGTGTGCAAGTAATAAGTTTGAAATAGGCCTTGCCAGAGGTGGTAAGGTCGTGGCAAGTTTGGTGGACTTGACACCGTTGGCGCACTAAAGTTTAAGGGCAGGTGATAAGTTGAGTTGACGACTGGTGATAGTCGTAGGGAGAGGTTTGCTTAGAGGTCACTTAGACATGACAGACTCTCGGGGGAGGATATGAGGACGATAGCTCAGAGGTAAAGTAGACGTGAGCTGATCAATTGCCATACCGAGAGATTAGGTACAGTCTTGAGGACATCCCACTGGGGGATTTTTTGTGGACCTATTACCCTTTTGTGCACTTGGGGTGCGAGTAATAGATTCGAAACAAACCCTATCAGAGGTAATATTGACGTGATAGGTTTTGTGGACCCATTACTTTTTGCGCACGTTAGTGCAAGTAATAGGTTTGAGACAAGCCATGTTAGAGGTAATATGGATATAGCAAACTCTTGGGTTGCGGACTTATTACCTATGGCGTACCTTAAGTATGGATAATAAGTTAAAATAACTAGCACTATCAGGGTTATGTGAACGTGATAGCAGAAAAGTCGAAGAGAGGAACTTTACTCAGAGGTGATATGGACATAAAAAAGTTCTAGAAATATCTTACTCAGAGGTAATGTGGACATGGTAAGATATAATTCTGTGGGGATAGTAGAGAGACGTAGTTCAGAGATAATATGAACTGGCTTTTTCTCTGCTGGGGAAAAGGAAAGTAGTTCAGAGGTAATATGGATTTGAACTATTCGTTTCCATTGCGAGAATCCTACCGGGGTTTTTTTGGTGGACCTATTACTTCTCGTGCACGAGAGTGCAAGTAATAAGTTTGAGATGAAACCCTATCAGAGGTAATATGGTCTTGATAGGTTTTGTGAACTTAACACCGCTGGCATACCTAATTTTAAGCACGGGTGATAAGTTTAGACGGCGATCGATATCAGGGGTATTGTGGATGTGATGATCGATAGCCAACCCGAAAGGTTTGCTCAGAGGTGCGAAGGACATGGTAAACCCTATTGGAGAATTTTTTTGGTGGACTTATTATTTGTTGCGCATCTTGAGTGCAAAAAATAAGTTAAAAAATAATCTTTATCAGCGAAAATATGGACGTGATAGGTTTTATGGACAGTAAGGACATCTCACTGGGGGATTTTTGGTGGACCTATTACCCTTTTGCGCATTTGGGGTGCGAGTAATAGATTCAAAACAAATCCTATCAGAGGTAATATGGACGTGATAGGTTTTGTGGATCCGTTACTTTTTGCACATGTTAGTACAAGTAATAGGTTTGAGACAAGCCCTGCCAAAGGTAATATGAACGTGGTAGTTTTTGCGGACTTATCACCGCTAGCATACTTCGGATTGGGTGCAGGTGATAAGTGGGGATGAAAACCGATATAAGAGATAATATGGAAGTGATGATCGATAGCCAAAACCCAGGAGGTTTGCTCAGACGTCACTTGGACATGGCAAACTTGGCCGGGGAGAAATGTTAGGACAACAGTTCAGAGGTAATATGGACGTGAACCAATGTCCGAAAAACTTACTGAGGAGTGATTTGTTGAGTGTGATCTATCCGAAAATGAGAATAGACCTGAGGATGGCTCCCCTGGAGAGATTGATGGGACGATACCTCAGAGGTAATATGGACATGGCTAGCGTCTAATGAGATTGGTTTTTGAGAGGTCATTGTAGGAGTGTGCGAGTGGACCTGAGGACTACTCTGCTGGGGAGATTTTGAGGATCCGCCATCCATTGCGTATCCGGGACTCCTGGATACAGATGATGGATTTTTAAAGGAGGTAAAAAAATTGCACATAGGAACTTGTTGGGGATGAAGAACCAAGAGTTGATTTATACATACAAGTCTAGTTTAGACGTAGTACTTTCTTTTAGGAACTTGTCGTTGATAGCCATCATGAGTAAGTCGCCGTTGGGTTTCACTAGCCGGTATACGCCGTTGGGAAACACAGTTTCCATATTGAACGTGCCCTCTCATTTAGGTTGGAATTTGTCAGCCGTCTTGTAAGTCATGGTGCGTACGAGCATCTCCATATCCTATCCCTCTGCGAGTGCTGTTGTAAAAATAGTCGGATTATAAAGGAATACGTCGTCCTTTACCAAAGTTCAGGCCTTCAGCTTTTTGGAGGTCGTATCCCATCTTCGACATGAGACGGAGTGATTGTTAGCTGTAATGATATAACTGAGACAGCTCATCATTTGTTGCGTTGAGTATTGTTGATGACTCAGCCTGCGCCGAATAAGGGGCTCTGTGCAGAGGAACACTGTTGTGTATATACGAAGGAGTTGGCTGAGTTGCGCGTGTAGGATCACTGTCGCATGCGCATGTTTGTCTACCACGTCGAGGACCATCGCTTGCTACGCATTTTTTATATTGTGCAGGGGAACACTGTCTGTTGCCCACAAGGATTTGTTACGACGAGAAGTACTATCGTGTGCATATAGAGGATAATACGTCCTTGTGCTGAAGACTTGCTCGGATGCGTATAATAGAGCGCTGCCTATCATATGCCATTGCTGATGAGCCATACGAGACTTAGCTTTTATGCACGAAAGACTTGTCGAGCTACGCTGAGCATCCGAAATCTATAATTGGTTCTTTCTAAGAAAAGGATCCTGCGGCCTGGCCTGCATTGCTTTCCCTTTAACCTGGTCGTTGAAGGTGCTATTTGTTGTGCTAGCCTTTTAGCAGTGACCTCACATCTTGGGGTGGTAAGTGATACTATTCCTGCTACTTGGTTGTGAGTTGGTGGGAGGTTGATGACCTCCCTGGTTGCCTGGGGTGGGACCACTCCGTCTTGGGCTTTCGTCGGTGGGAAGTTGCCAAATTTGAAGGATACTATGTTCGCAATGACCGTCTTATCCTCGAAGTCGAAGGTGAGCTCATTGGCATTGATCAATTGCTGGATACATCTCTTCGACACAGAGAAGTCTCTGGTTGGATGATGAATATACCGATGAAAGAGGCAATATTTTGGGTTATCAACCTTGTCAGCCTCTTCAGGGCACCTGATGTTGGGTAGCCGAAGTTTGTTTCCCTTTATCAGTATATTGAAGATCTCAATGATGTTGTCGTCATTAAAGAAGAAAGTCCCCTTTGGCTTTGGGAATTCCAATACCTGAGTCGTATGATCCTCTGGGGAGACTGGTAGTTTTGCGTCATTTTCAAACTTGGAGGGAATTCTACCCCCAGTTTTGGATGATGCTCTCTTTTATCGAGGGAGTCTACCCCCAGACATGTTATTGTCTGGTTCTTGGGAGTTACTATCCTTACCGCATGACGGGTTGGCGTGGATTACCAAGAGATTGCTACCTGTAAGCCCCCTGATTTTTAGAATATTTTTAAAACATTTTTCATAATTTTCTGTATTTTTTGGGATTTAAAACTAAGGTATTTTATGATTAAAAGATTTTTAAATAATGATAATTAATATTAAAATATTATAGAAATAATATTTTATGGTGTAAAATGGAAAACTGGACATAGGATAATTTTTTGTAAATTTATTGGACTCCGGAAGCATTTTTAAAGCCCTAGAAACTAATTTATAATTAAACCAAAATAAACCCTGACTGAACCCGGTTTATTTTGAAATAAACCAAACCAAACCGACCCAACCCGCTGTCAACCCAAACCGAACCAAACCCATTCTTAATGGGTCGGGTCGGGTCGGATCCGAAGTGAACCCGACCCGAACCCGAAACCCGGCCTATACCCTAATCCTAAACTTAGCCGGATTTACTGTTCTGGCCTATTTAATCTCTCGATTCCCACGCCCCGCCTCCACCACAACCCTAGCTAACTCATCCTCCGGCCGCAGCTTCGCCAGGTCGCCTGAACCCTAACCAACCCCAACTTCCTCCTCCACCAACACTACCATCGTCCCCGAGTCCATCCTCCTCTCCTCCGCTTTCCTACCGGAGTCGCTGTCCCCGCTAACTGCTGCTTAGCCGACCCTATTATTGTTCTTCTTCCTCCTTCCCCTTCCTGGCCGGAGTCCCGACCTCCGGAGCAGCGAGCACCTCCGCCATTAACACCGAGCCACCCCGACTCGACGAGCAGCTACCACGCCGGACATCCCCGCTCCTCCCTCAACCGAACTCCTCCCCAAGCCGCTGCACCCAAGCCGCACGACCCGCCGGCCTCGACCTTCCTCTCCAACTTCAATCACCACCACGTCTCTTCCCCCTCGATCTCCTCCGCCCTGCTCAGCCCCATGGCCGGAGCAGCACTCTCCCTTACGACCACCTGTCCCATTAAACACCACCACCCGAAGCCACCATCAGCCGTTTCCCTCGTCGACTCCCCTCTTCCCTCGCCGTCCCCCGCCTGGAGCACCACCACCAACGCCCCAAGCCGCCTTCCTCCGGCGAATTCCCTAACCCCAGCCGCTGTGATCGGAACCCTAACCAGGACACAGAACCCGGACACGGCACAGCCCCGTGTCGGTGTGTCAAATCGACTCACGAACACGAAGAAACTCGTTCTACAGAGCCCTATTCAGGTAACCCGTTCTCTCTCCTCGTTACTCCAATTTTTGTTCCATCAGTTGTGACGCGTAGACTGTGTAATCCCCTTGATGCCCGTGCAACCCGCTCGGTGCGTCGCGTCCTGTGGTGATCGCAAACCGCGATCCAAAAACAGGAAAATCAATGCCTATTTTACCCCGGAACTGAGTGCGCCCTGCTAAACGGGACGACTTGGTCGTGTGCGGTCTTTACCGAAACGTGCGCGCCGTTGATACGGACGTGTGGGATTTTGCAGAAGTTGATTTGGATGTGCGTGCACACCAGAATCAACGCGTATCCGCCGACAACGTTCCGTATTTGCCTGTTCTGGAACACGTTATAACTTTGTGTATACACGTCGGATCGAGACGAAACTTGCGCCATCGGACTCGTAGCAATACGCTGGTCCTGTGATCCAAGTTTGGTTCAATTCTGAGAATGTCGACAAATTCGCATATTGTGGGCCCCGCGGCTCTACTTGACGGACGATTTTGTGATCGACTCATCGGAATCCAATTCTGGAAGTTCCGTTGGGTTCGTATCATCGTTCCTGACTTGTTGACACTAAGTTTGACAAATTTGGAGACCTTGGACCCTGACACACTTTTTGGTGCAAAGTGGGCCACACGGGGACCCTACTTTGACCCGAAATTACGGTTTTGCTCCTGTGTCCAAATTGGACGAAAGAAAAGTGCTTTTTAGCTATTTTGCTTATTCTGGGAATGTTGGTGATATCTATTTTAGCATCCGGAGATATTTGTTCTGAGGCCATAGCTTCTGGCCCTGTGTATTGGACATCTGGACGTTATATTTTACATCTTCTTGCCAGGCAAGTATACCTTGACATTGTACTGTTATTTATATTCCATATGTTGCATGTATCTTTATTTTCTATCTTTAGTTCATATATTTTAAACTGTTATATAAAATGCACACGACGGTGTCGTCGTGATATGTTTTTAGTTATGTATTTGCATTGACCTTATTTATGAGACTACTCCATTATCATGTAGCATCTTTAAGTTCATTGGCCGTGACACAGTTATTACACGAGTTGTGAGTCTCATGTAGATCACGAACTTGCGTGCAGGATTTGGCCTCCTATACGTGTGGGTCGTGCGTTAGGAATAACTGTTGTTAGAAACTTTGCATGCTAGTAGACTTAGCAGTTATTAGAGGTCTAGGGACATAGCTTATTGTAGTACGGTAGTCCCATCCTTGTCCTTGTTTGGTTGCAGGATTGGGCTAGGGTACTAAGAATAGGCTATGAACCAAATCGTGTCATGGATGTGACATGCTTAGAGCATGGGGTGGGGAGAACAACAAGTACCGCATTTGAGCTCCTTTATACTTTTTCTTTTGTAACCCGGAAGCTCCGCTGGAGATACGGGCGGTGATAACCCCTATACTACTTGGCGGGCCTCCGCCGTCCAAAAGACGACGTGCCTTTGAGGCCCCTGGTTCTCCGAGAGAGTCATGCCAATCCCAATTTTCAGCCAGATAGCTCACTTGTGGGGAAAGTTGTTCTTAACTGCATTCACTTAGACGGTTAGGTGACCCATTGGATATTTATTTCAGTACTTTATTAGCATGTGTTTAAGTATCTTGTTATGTCCCTCTGAGGACCTGGTCCCCTGCCAGGTGTATCTGTTCTTGAGTATTTGCAGGAGCGCAGATTGGATGGTTATATATGTTTCGTGGATGTCCTCTCTTCGAGCCCGTGATTGTTAGCTGGTATTCTTATATTGTGTTGTTGTGTTGTACTCATATTGTATTTACTTTTACCTTCGAGTTGATAGTGGATTTATTTTCATCCAACTATCATCTTTAGATACTTCTTATTGAGATCTAGTTCCATAGATATTGGTTATTTAATTATATTTGATTTTGGTGGATAAGATTTAGATTATACCCTGTGACTTGTGACGTATGTTTTATACCACTTGTGGATTTGATATTCATATTACAGCTTACGTGTGGATTGGTTTCCATATATTGGAGTTTCCATATCCATGCGGCTGGCATGCCTACGTGTCCTAGTCCTACGCATTTTTGGGACTGGGGCGTGACATATTTTTGTGGTGGCCCATACAGGTCGAGAGCATATTGTCTCGGTTACGTTATTGTACCGAACAAGCCTGTACCTAGAAATAGAGTATAGGATCTTATCCATAATTGACTATGATTCGCTCTTCTTCCAATCTATTCTGTCTGAATAATTGCATCCTACTTGATTCTTATACTTCCCTAATAGTTCCTTGAGTATAGCCTTCTGCTAGGATATAGGAACCCCTGTTATTAGGATGATAATTAGGGTAGTACACCTATTAAGAATACAACGAGAATATAGACACACCACTAAGCTTAGAATATCTAGTGAATCCTAGAATTCCTTATCTCTAGAATTGGTTTACCATTACCCCTGATGTATTATGAGGACTTGAGAGTAGTATAGACACTACTAGAGTTAGTTAGAAGGTTACCATAATGTTTTCCCCTAGCATTGAGGAACCAATAGAAAACCAAAATTGAATATTAGGACTGAACCTAACCTTCACAGTTAGATAAGTATTGGAGAACTATAAATTTAGATTCTTGTCTTGAGATAAGCAGACAGTACCTTAGAAAGCCAAGAGCAATGCATAGAATATTTTCCTAATCATACCTCAAACACAGAGACTAGCATATCCCTTTCCCTTGGAAAACCATGATGCTATCTAGAGTCCTCCATTTAATTTTATATATTTGTTCCTCTGAAACCCTAGCGCTCGCTATTTGTGCGATGACTAATCATGTTTCCTCTTCTTTATCTTTTAACTCGTGTCACCTGCCACCTCTGATCATAGACCAAGTGATTATACTCTACGATAGGATATATAGTTTGCTATAGTCATAATTGTAATCTTGAATTTTGAATTGTGTACCTTGTAGCTAGAACCTGATAGTTGAGTTGTTCAATTAGATTGTGATGATTATCCCTTAGTGTTAAATCGTGTAATTTGTACCCTCACCTCGATACAAGCGAGATCCCTTTTCCCCTTAAACGGCCAGTAACTCTTCTATCCTTACTATTGATACTTGTTCTATAAGCACTATGACTAAGATGTAAGATGACCATGACCTATGTAATAGAAGAGGATACCCCAATAAAGTACCAAGACACTTTCTCATAGACCTTAACAGGAGCTTTTACGGTATCCTTAAGACAATACAATAGTAGTTAAATTATTTTAAGTTGGGTAGTATACCTCACCACCTAGTATCACATAGCCCTTGTGATCCATTGATGAAGTATAACTGAATGACATTAATTGTATGCTAGCAAAGACGACAGTGTTTATTCAGACAATAGAATTTAGAGGTCCTTGCCCCCATTTGGTCGACTAGCGACATAGACAAGGAGGTTGTATGATAACTATAGAGATTTGTAGAGTCTTTATTATTATTGCTTTTTTTTTTTGAACTTGAATTGACTTGTACCTCCTTTCATCATCATCTAGCGTACTTATAATTGTTGTACCACCTTGACTTATGCCACTATTATAGCCTAGTTTTGTAAGATTATTCTTTCATCAAGCTTGTTCACTATATATGTATTAATGGATGCATACATTAATACATTTCAGAATCAGTGTATTACGGTCTGATCAACCATAGTGCGCGTGGTTCACCCTTTGTATAACTAATTTACGTGGATTGAGATATCTAGTGATTAGTAGATGAATGAACTTGCCCTCTAGATATGTCTGAGCATATCGTATCCGTTACATAACTATACCGATGCGAGCATGTGAATAGGCATTACCCAAAATAAGATTTCAATCCACAACTGCCTTGACAATTTCCATTGAATTTTTTAAACGCCTTGACCCCCATACTACTAATCGATTACCTCCCCCTTGAACTCTTTATTATTGTTTTTCGTCTTCCCTTATTTCGGAAAGACGAAACCTCGTATTGGGTATAAAGTTTGATACACAGAGAGTACTAGATATACCCCATAGGCCGATCACATACTTGAGGATTATTCTTTCGTAATTAAGGACATATCATATAAGATATAATTGGCATGGAAGTTTTGAGGATTGAATGACATGAGTAAAACAAATTAAGGAATATTTTCTTAAGGTATATAGCCTTATGTGTTAGATGGGTAAATTATAAGTTGGGTAGCAGTGCATTGTCAACTCGAGAGGAATTTCTTTTAGATCGTGATCGAGTAAGATTAGATTGGGAGAGGTTCAAGCCATTTTAATTTTGAGAAATTTAGAAGAATGACTAAGATGATGAGGATTAATAAATTGATATTGAGGACCCAATATTTATACCTTAAGTACATAATTTAAATTTTTAAACAATGAAGGTAGAATCATCAATTTGAATTTGGAGGATAAATATAGAATTTCAGACTTGAACATTGGTGGACTGCATTTAAATTATTTTTTAATTTGATGATTTGAATTAAGAATTAAAATTTTGGTTGGACTACCTATTGGAAATATTGAGGTTGTGAATGGAATATAAAAGTTGAAGCATACAAAAATTTATAAGTAAAAATAGGAATAATAATGGACTCGAATTACTTCTAGAGGAGATTATGATAATTGGAGATCGTGAGATAAATTTTATATGCGTATTTAAATCTGAAAGATGTTATATGGATTTAATTTAAATTTGGATATGGATAATTTGAAAAAGCGAGAAGATAACCATAGGTTGAATTTTGATTGGAGCAGTGGTCATCTTAACCTTGAAGTGATTGCGATGGATATGATTAGGATTTTAATTATCGCAAGAAGATTACGATTGACTTGCCTTATGTACATGAAGGATTAACAGATTATGCCTTATTTTAATTTTGAGGGCGACATTGTTTTAAGTTGGCTGGATTATGAAACCCTCTCACCTAAGAATTAGACCTACTTGGCGTAGATAGTGAGACTGAGGCTAGCTCGAATCCACTTAGAAATAGAACACGGTATTTTTATTTAGTTTTACAATATGGTGCCACTTAGCGCACCTTACTATTGCTTCGATAATTGGAGCAATTCACTAGTCACTGCCTTCCTACAAATTCTACCTCCTTGTCCTCGACATGCCCATCCTCCATTTCCATCTTTGTGCAATTTTCCACTGGTTGGGCACTTTTATGCAAAAGAGCATTTAGGTGTCCACACTATTGGACATTACACATGAGGAAACCGATTTTTTTCGCTCATGTGGATTTTTCTGTGATTTTCGGAATATGCAACGTGCAACATCGCCCACTCCGTTAAACCTAGCCTTGCATTTTAACCAATGCAAATCTTAGACCATCCTTGTCTTCTACCGTGGCTTAATTTTAATTTCGAGGACAAAATTTTTATAAGTTGGGTAGATTGTAAGTCCCCTGATTTTCAGAATATTTTTAAAACATTTTTCTCATAATTTTTTGTATTTTCTGGAATTTAAAACTAAGGTATTTTGTGATTAAAAGATTTTTAAATAATGATAATTAATATTAAAATATTATAGAAATAATAGTTTATGGTGTAAAATAGAAAACTGGACATAGGATAATTTTCTGTGAATTTATTGGACTCCGGAAGCATTTTTAAAGCCCTAAAAACTAATTTATAATTAAACCAAAATAAACCCTGACTGAAGCCGGTTTATTTTGAAATAAACCAAACCAAACCGACCCAACCCGCTGTCAACCCAAACTGAACCAAACCCGCTCTTAACGGGTCGAGTCGGGTCGGATTCGAAGTGAACCCGACCCGAACCCGAAACCCGGCCTGAACCCTAATCCTAAACTTAGCCAGATTTACTGTTCCGGCCTATTTAATCTCTCGATTCCCACGCCCCGCCGCCGCCGCAACCCTAGCTAACTCCTCCTCCGGCAGCAGCTCCGCCCGGTCGCCTGAACCCTAACCAACCCTAACTTCCTCCTCCACCAGCACCACCATCGTCCCCGAGTCCATCCTCCTCTCCTCCGCTTCCCCACCGGAGTCGCTGTCCCCGCTAACTGTTGCTTAGCCGACCCCATTATTGTTCTTCTTCCTCATTCCCCTTCCTAGCCGGAGTCCCGACCTCCGGAGCAGCGAGCAGCGAGCACCTCCGCCATTAACACTGAGCCACCCCGACTCGACGAGCAGCCACCACGCCGGACATCCCCGTTCCTCCCTCGACCAAACTCCGCCCCAAGCCGCACGACCCGCCGGCCTCGACCTTCCTCTCCAACTTCAATCACCACCACGTCTCTTCCCCCTTGATCTCCTCCGCCCTGCTCAGCCCCATGGCCAGAGCAGCACCCTCCCTCACGACCACCTGCCCCATTAAACACCACCACCCGAAGCCACCATCAGCCGTTCCCCTCGTCGACTCCCCTCTTCCCTCGCCGTCTCCCGCTTGGAGCACCACCACCAATGCCCCAAGCCGTCGTCCTCAGGCGAATTCCCCAACCCCAGCCACTGTGATAGGAACCCTAACCAGGACACAGAACCCGGACACGGCACAGCCCCGTGTCGGTGTGTCAAATTGACTCGCGGACACGAAGAAACTCGTTCTACGGAGCCCTGTTCAGGTAACCCGTTCTCTCTCCTCGTTGCTCCAATTTCCGTTCTGTCAGTTGTGACGCGTAGACTGTGTAACCCCCTCGATGCCCGTGCAACCCGCTCGGTGCGTCGCGTCCTGTGGTGATCGCAAATCGCGATCCAAAAACAGGAAAACCAACGCCCTATTTTACCCCGGAACTGAGTGCGCTCTGCTAAACGGGACGACTTGGTCGGGTGCGGTCTTCACTGAAACGTGCGCGCCGTTGATACGGATGTACGGGATTTCGCAGAAGTTGATTTGGATGTGCGTGCACACCGGAATCAACGCGTATCCGCCGACAACGTCCCGTATCCGCCTGTTCTGGAACACGTTGTAACTTTGTGTACAAACGTCGGATCGAGACAAAACTTGCGCCATCGGACTCATAGCAATACGCTGGTTCTGTGACCCAAGTTTGGTTCGATTCTGAGAACGTCGACAAAATCGCGTATTGTGGGCCCCGTGGCTCCACTTGACGGGCGATTTTGTGATCGACTCATCGGAATCCAATTCTGGAAGTTCCGTTTGGTTTGTATCATCGTTCCTGACTTGTTGACACTAAGTTTGACAAATTTGGAGACCTTGGACCCTGACACGCTTTTCGGTGCAAAGTGGGCCACACGGGGACCCCACTTTGACCCGAAATTACGGTTTTGCCCCTGTGTCCAAATTGGACGAAAGGGAAGTGCTTTCTAGCTATTTTGCTTATTCTGGGAATGTTGGTAATATCTATTTCAGCATCCGGAGACATTTGTTCTGAGGCCATAGCTTCTGGCCCTGTGTATTTGACATCTGGACGTTATATTTTACAGATTCTTGCCCGATAAGTATACCTTGCCATTGTACTGTTATTTATATTCTATATGTTGCATGCATCTTTATTTTCTGTCTTTAGTTCATATATTTTAAACTGCTATATAAAATGCGCGCGACGGTGTCGTCGCGATATGTTTTTAGTTATGTATTTGCATTGACCTTATTTATGAGACTACCCCATTATCATGTAGCATCGTTAGGTTCATTGGCCGTGACACAGTTGTTACACGAGTTGTGAGTCTCATGTAAATCACAGACTTGCGTGCAGGGTTTGGCCTCCTGTACGTGTGGGCCGTGCGTTAGGAATAACTGCTGTTAGAAACTTTGCATGCTAGTAGACTTAGCAGTTATTAGAGGTCTAGGGACATAGCTTATTGTAGTACGGTAGTCTCATCCTTGTCCTTGTTTGGTTGCAGGATTGGGCTAGGTACTAAGAATAGGCTATGAACCAAATTGTGTCATGGATGTGACATGCTTAGAGCATGGGGTGGGGAGAACAACAAGTACCGCATTTGAGCTCCTTTATACTTTTTCTTCTGTAACCCGGAAGCTCAGCTGGAGATACGGGCGGTGATGACCCCTATACTACTTGGCGGGCCTCCGTCGTCCAAAAGACGACGTGCCTTTGAGGCCCCTGGTTCTCCGAGAGAGTCATGCCAATCCCAGTTTTCAGCCAGATAGCTCACTTGTGGGGAAAGTTGTTCTTAACTGCATTCACTTAGACGGTTAGGTGACCCATTGGATATTTATTTCAGTACTTTATTGGCATGTGTTTAAGTATCTTGTTATGTCCCTCTGAGGATCTGGTCCCCTGCCAGGTGTATCTGTTCTTGAGTATTTGCAGGAGCGCAGATTGGATGGTTATATATGTTTCATGGATGTCCTCTCTTCGAGCCCATGATTATTAGCTGGTATTCTTATATTGTGTTATTGTGTTGTACTCATATTTTATTTACTTTTACCTTCGAGTTGGTAGTGGATTTGTTTCCATCCAACTATCATCTTTAGATACTTCTTATTGAGATATAGTTCCATAGATATTGGTTATTTAATTGTATTTGATTTTGGTGGATGAGATTTAGATTATACCCTGTGACTTGTGACGTATATTTTATACCACTTGTGGATTTGATATTCATATTATAGCGTACGTGTGGATTGGTTTCCATATATTGGAGTTGCCATATCCATGCAGCTGGCATGCCTACGTGTCCTAGTCCTACGCATTTTTGGGACTGGGGCGTGACACTACCCCCAGCTTGCAGAGTTACTGCGGGCCCTAAGGGTGGTAGGACCATGTTTCCCTTGATCTCCAGTATTGCCTGGGCCAGAGTCTGCATTATGGCACTCATGGTGTGCATCATTGCCTTAAGAGCATCGAGACATTGGCGATCGCCGAGCCCTTCTGTTTTCGGTTCCTGAGTTGCAATGTCCTCAGGAAAGATAGGCATGGTTGCATCATCTTCAGGCTTAAAGGAGATTCTACTCCCAGCTTAAGATGATGTTCTGACTATTCGAGGGTGACTACCCCCAAGCATGTCATTGTCTATTCCTTGGGAGTTACAGGCTTCAGGGGAGGTAGGTATCATAGCACCATCTTCCAATTCCGCAGGATTGCTACCCCCAGCCTTAGATGCTGCATTAACCCCAGGCACGTTGCTATCAGCTTTCTCAGATTTGTTGTCCTCAGAAAAAGTCGAAAGTGCTACATCTTCTTCAAAATCAGAGAGAATGCTACCCCCAGCTTTGGAAGTCGCACCTTCTTGATGAGGGTGATTACCTCTAGGGAAGTCGGCATCTGACCCTTGAGATTCACTATCCCCTCGGAACGTCGGGTTATCGTGGAGTTATGGAGGATTGCTACCCCCAGCTTGTGTAACCCCCATGGGTTCTGAGGAAGAACTACCCCAAGGGGCTGACAACTTCTTCCTTGAGCGGGTGTCCTGGAAGACGCCTTCCGCCGGCGTCGTTGTCAGCCCTCCAGGTATTTGACTTTGCGATGTAGTGGTAGAGAGCACCGGATTGGAGGTATTTGACTTCTTTCTTCCCTTGGCGGCGGAAAGCTTTCCAGTTGAGTAGCATGAGGTGAAGGACAACTCCTCCTCCTCTAATACTTGCACCTGATCTCCAGGTTACTGCCGGGTAGGTACTTTTCGGCGCAATCGCTGGAAGGTCGACAGCATATCTGTGAGTACTACTGCTTTATTGGAACAACAGTTGATAATAATTTTGGCACGGCTGTGCCTCGGAGAGGGCATGTCGCACGCCGTAGTTGTTTCCCTTGCTTTGCACTTGTGAGTAATCACGTCACACAAATCATGCGAAGGGTATTTTTACCTTTGCATCCTCTTTGTGAGTGTGGGTATCCCGGGCACACGGATGTGCATGTGTTGTATTGCTCCCTGGCCTGGGGTTCGTACAAGAACTTGCCCCGAGGTGCCGGTGGAAGACTTTTGAGACTGGCCCTGTCCATTGGTCCCTGTGGGCTAGATGCATGGGTCGGTCTTGTACAACTGTCCGTCAGAGGCTCGCATAATAATTAGCGATTCCTGTTGGCGGTCGGTCGTATAAGCAGTTGCTTGAGCTTGAAGGGCATACACTACCCTGGACTTCTTCAGCTTAGCTACCGCAGGCACATAGTATGAAGAGTCCAGCTTTGGATTTTTACCATTCTCAGTGGGTCGCATAGGATCTGTGTCGTATGAGATACGGTCGAAAATGGACGTTTTGTTGCTATCAGGGCCGCATGCGGCCTGCTGTCTGCGACTGTGAGTTGATGTCGCATGGACAGTCTTATGCGGCCTCCTCCTTGGCCGCATTGAAGCCGCCTCGGCACCAGGACGTCTGGCATCGTAGTGTTTTCCTCTGCCAAAGTCTAGATGCTGAACAATTTTTTTATTAGCCCAGGATGTCGCATAGATGTGGACATTATGGGTGTTCTTTCGACGACCGTCATCGACAACAGAGTGAGAGGATGGAAGCGTCTGCTCCGCATCTGTAAAACCCCTAATTCTGAAAACCGTATTAATTATTTATTTATAATAGTTATGAGCTAAATAGAGGAAATAGATTTTATTTAATTTTATTCGAGATATTTGTTCATTTAAGGGATTTATGGAGCCATTATAAATTTTTCCTAATTTATTCCATGTAGGAGACCCTTTGGACAGTTGCTAGCTTAATAGTATGCACCAATACAATTTTTAGAATTTTCTATATATATATATATATAATTAATTAATTAGAAAGAAATTTTTATTGGATCTCTACCCGAAACCCAAACCCTTTATCCTAAACCCACTACCCATTTAACTCCTACCCGGACCCGTTAGGAGAAGAAAATATCAACAGCAGCAGTAGCAAAAACCAACTTTCCTTTCCCTTCTCCGCGCGTGTGAGCCGACTTATTCCACCGTCTCTTAACACTTTTGTTACTAAACTCTCCTCAACCGAAATCCAAAACAAGACAGAAAGAAACAGCAGCAGCAGTGGCTTTTGAGACCACTAAATATTCTCCACCGCCTCTTGATCTCTATATATATATTACAAACTCTCCCAAACCCTAACCCCACTTCTTCCACCAAACTTAAACATAGTATTGGACGCTTGCACTATACAGAACTCTTGCTCGACAAGTATACCTTGCCATTGTACTAGTATTTATATTCCATATGATGCATGCATATTTTGTTGCTGCTTATTTAGTTTATTTATTTTAACTGCTATATAAATTATACGTCCAAGGAAACTTGGGTGCAACGACGGTGTCGTCGTATTCTATTTTTAATTATGTATTTGCATTAGACCTACTTTATGAGACCTTCCCATTATCATGAGGCATCTTATGTTTCATTGGCCACAACACTATTCTTACACGAGAGTGAGTCATATGTAGGACACGGACTTGCGTATTCGGCTGGCCACTGGTACGTATAGGTCGTACGACGGATAGGGATAACTGTCGATAGAAACTTTGTATGCTAGTAGACCTGGCAGTTATTTAGAGGTTTATCGTGTCATGGATATGGCATACTTAGAGCATGGGGTGGGGAGAACAATAAGTAAAGCGTTTGGGCTCCTTTGCACTTTTCTCTTGTTCGCCCGGACGCTCCGCCGGAGCGATGGGTGGTGGTAACCCTATATATTGCAGGCAGCCTCTGCCGTTCAAAAGACGATATGCTTGTAGGCCCCTGATTCTCCGAGAGAATCATGCCAATCCTATTTATGGCCAGATAGCCCACGTGTTGGAAAGTTGTTCTCAAACTGTATTCACTTAGACGGTTAGGTGACCTATTGGATGTTTATTTTTCAGTACTTATTGGCATGTTATTATGTATCTTGTTACGTCCCTCTGAGGACCTGGTCCCTTTCCAGATATAGACAAGCAGGAGTATCCGCAGGAGTACGGACCTGGACCTGACGCTATTTACCAGATGGATGAGGTCTTACCTTCATAGTACCTATGATTTTATTACCGCTGTTTAGAGATCCTTGTTGCTACTTCAGTATAGTCGTTTTGTAGTGGATTTGTTTCCATCCGACTATCAGACTTGATACTCATCTTGGATATTCAGTTATTATTCAGCTCTTTATTCCTACTTATTATTTGTGCTGTGGATGTGATATAGATTGTGTGTGACTTGTTATGATAGTATATTACCACTGGTGGATTGAATATTCATGTACAGAGTACGTATGTATATGATTTCTATATATTGGAGTTCGTATACATACGGCTGGGCGTGTTACGTATTCCTAGTCCTACGTATTTTTGGGACTGGGGCGTGACATATTTTTGGTGGTGGCCCATGCAGGTCAAGAATATATTATCTCGATTATGTAATTGTATCGAACAAGCCTACGTATAGGAATATAGTATAAGGATCTCATCCATGCTTGACTGAAACCTCATTCTTCCTTTCAACTATCTTGTGTTTGGATAAACAAAGTTTACGCGAAAAACCCTTTACCCTATGACCAGACCTTTATCCTTGTTGGCATAAAAAAACCAAATGACTGTTGTTGGCGTACAAGCCAAATGACTGTCTTGTTGGCGTAAAAAGGCCAAACCATTAAGAAGATTGCCTCCTTTACGCTACGGTTATGACAACTGCTACCCATGTTTAAATCTGCGTATGACACGTATCCCTTTATAAGATCATGACATGCAAGCCACGTAGGTAACTGCCCCTGCGTAAACTTGATGATTCATGAATAATATATAACCAGCGTAGAGTAGCCTGATTAGGCATAAAATGAAAGGATGGTGATGTGAGCGTATTTGTCACAGTTTTAGCTTTCCCAGTCATGACCAATTAGAACAAATCTCGTGCATTAAATTCAGAGATATGCCTCGAGCCCTGTGTAAGAAACATCTTTTGACGTGGCGTCTGATTTTGTCTTATCTTGAGCGTAAAAATTCATTTATGTCCATGTAGAATAGGCAGCGTATTCAAAAGACTCCATTTTCTTTCTCTTACATGCGTAAAAATGACTTGTACCAAATATGTCACTAATTGACAACCTGGGTCTCTGTGAGAAATCATCATCACAGCCGTCCTCTCGATCATCGTGCAGTACTTTTGTCAGATGTCAGGTTCACTGATTTTTTTGACAAATTCATCCAAGGAATACAAAGAGTTCCTCGTACAACTTTACGCTGCAACGTATTTCAGACTTTACATGCGAAAACTTTTACGTAGGCAGATTTTACGCAGACTTTACGCAGGAAGTATAGTAATCTTTTACGCGCAGACTTTTTACTCAGACTTACGCAGGAAACCTTTTGCGCAGACTTTTTATGCAGACTTTACGCAACAATCTTTTACGTGCAAATTTCTTTACACAGACAGATTTTTACGCAAACTCTACGCACGCAGACATTACGCAGACAGACTTTTACGCAGACCTTTACGCCAGACAGCTTGAATCCCTACCTTACGCCAGATAGCTCTGAAGCCATGTTTTACGCCGACAATTTTGAATCTCTGTTTTACGCGGACAACTCTGAAGCTCTACTTTACGCTTCTCTGCTTTACGCGGACAGCTCTGAAGTCTTACTTTACGCCAAACTTCCTTGAATCTCTGTTTTACGCGAACAACTTAGCAACCTGTTTTACGCCAACTACCTTGAAACCCTATTTTACGCAGAGAGAACTTCATGTATGATTGGGGATTTTGACTGTAAAATATGCGGACAATTACCCAGCATATTTCATACTTCTACATCCTATTTAATGCTTGCATCCTGTTTTGATTCATATACTCCTTCTAAATCATTGTGTACATCACCTGTAGAGAGATGGATATGCAGAATGGATGTACTGTCACCGATGGTGACACCACTCCTGGAGTCAATGGTCAGACTCAAGGAAGGACCTCAACAATTCCTAGACTTCCGGGACCAGATGGACAGATTCACAATCCAGTTCCTTCTGATCTTCTCGTTCCACCTAATGGGAACCTTCCAGCTTTTCCAACATCGCAAGATGGCCAGACATAACTGTTCCAATTCTTCCAGATGATGATGCAGGAACAGAGGCAGCAGGCAGCCAAGCAAAGACAGGAATTTCTGGCAGTACTTGAGAGGATGGCTGCACAGGCTACTGTACCAGCTCAAGCACTGGCTCCAGTACCTCGAGCTAGAGTTGGTTCAGTAAAGAACTTTATACAGATGGGTCCGAGGCCGTACAAAGGCATTGAGAGCCCAGAGGAAACTACCAACTGGATCACTCATACTCGAAAGTTATTAGAAGCATCACAGCTACCTGCAGACCTATGGATGACAGGTGTAAGGACGCTTCTAGATGGTAATGCTCATCACTGGT
Organism: Iris macrosiphon; assembly: GCA_036927795.1. Classification (NCBI taxonomy): domain Eukaryota; kingdom Viridiplantae; phylum Streptophyta; class Magnoliopsida; order Asparagales; family Iridaceae; genus Iris; species Iris macrosiphon. Next base: position 40,884,838 of record JAYESA010000010.1, on the reverse strand, counting down.
GGGAATCCATGGAGCGCCAGTTAGGTACATACCAGACTTGGGAGCAGTTCTTGGAGTGCTTTGAGAGGAAGTACTTCCCAGACACCGTCAGAGATGCATTGTACGATCAGTTTCTCTACCTAGAGCAGGAGAACATAACAATGGACGAGTATGATGCTAAGTTTAGTCGCCTCAGTAAATATGGCGCTGCCCTGATACCAGATGACTTGGCCAAGGCTAAGAGGTTTCATCGCGGACTGACTCAGGAGCACCAACACTACACTAGCTCCCAGTCCCGAATTTCTTATGCCGAATTACTGACAGAAGCCAGATTACAAGAAACCATCAGCAAAGGAAAGGGATGTCAGCTGAGGACACAACAAGGACCGATAAGGACACAACAAGGAGGACCTATCAAACGTCCTTTAGCTCAGCAACAACAGTACCAACATAGAGCAGGAACGTACCAGATTCCAGAAAAGCACCAATATAATTATTGTCGGAGATGCGGGTACATCTCAAGAGACTATCGGACCCGTTTAGGACAGTGTATGAGATGTGGTTCCGGATAGCACCTGGCGAAAGACTGCCCAATGTAGCAGACACTTCCATCGCCAGTACAGAGACTAGCACTTCCAACACCGAAGCCAGCTCAACAGATGGCTAGACCAGGAGCACCTCGACCCCTAGCAGCAGGAGGATTTCAGCGAGGACCACCGCTACCTACCCAGGAGGATCAATATATGAGGGCCGGACATGGACACTCGCAGAGGAATGGGCAAGCTTTTGCAATAGAAGTGGATGACATGGATCAGGAGATTGATGTCATAGCAGGTATCACTCTTGCTTTTACTTTTCCTGCTGTGACATTATTTGATACGGGAGCCATCCACTCATTCATATCATCTAGTTTTATTACCAAACACAATATTGCCTCTACACCTTTACCTAGTGGTATTAGAATTCTCACCGGAGGGGAAGTTGTACATGTTAGTAGAATTTGTAGACCGTGTCCTATAGTGATACGTGGTAGAGAGATGAACGCCCGACTCTTAGTCCTTCCTATGCCATCTTTTGATATTGTGCTTGGAATGGACTGACTAAGCAAGTACCACGCTTTCTTCGATTGCTTTGGAGGAAGCATTCTTTTTAAGGTACCAGGCCAGCCTGAACTTGAGTTTGCACGAGGATCCACAGAAATCCTTAATGGTATGCAACTCGCAATGGACGACATTATTTATCACCCCATTATTTCAGAATTTCAAGACATTTTTCCAGAGGAATTGCCAGGACTACCCCCAGATAGAGACGTAGAATTCTAAATTGAATTGATACCAAGAGCAACACCCATAGCATCACATGTTTATAGACTGGCAAAGAAGGCGATGGATGAGCTGAAGACACAGTTGAAAGAACTAGAAGAGAAAAGTTTCATCCGACCGAGTGCATCACCCTGGGGAGCACCAGTGTTGTTTGTACCAAAGAATGATGGGTCAGTGCGTATGTGCATTGACTATAGAGCCTTAAATGCAGTGACAGTAAAGAATAAATATCTACTGCCACGTATTGATGACCTATTTGATCATCTTAGTGGAGCCAAGATGTTCTTAAAGATAGATTTGAGATCGGGATATCACCAGGTGAAAGTACGAAAGGAGGATATCCCGAAGACCGCATTCCGGACAAGATATGGGCACTACGAGTTTCTGGTCATGCTATTTGGATTGACCAATGCTCCAGCTATCTTTATAGACTTAATGCATCGAGTCTTCCATCAGTATTTGGACCAGTTCGTGGTCGTCTTCATAGATGATATACTTGTCTATTCGAAGAGACACGAGGAGCACGAGAAGCACCTGCGGATTATTCTAGAGACATTGAGGAGAGAGCAGTTATATACAAAGCTCAGTAAATGTGAGTTCTTCTTGGACAGAGTCTCATTTCTTGGACATGTTGTTACAGGAGATGGTATTTCTGTTGATCTAGAAAAGATCTCGGCAGTCGAGACATGACCTATTCCTAAATCAGCAACAGAGGTGAGAAGTTTCCTTGGACTTGCGGGATATTACCGATGGTTCATGGAGAACTTCTCAAGGATAGCAACACCTATGACTCGGTTGACTTGCAAAGATCAAGAGTTCATATGGACCAACAAGTGTCAAGCCGCCTTTGAAGAGTTGAAGAAGCGACTGACTATAGCACCAGTATTGACGATTCAGTCAGGATCAGGAGGTTATGTGATCTACAGTGACGCATCAGGAAAAGGCTTGGGATGCGTATTGATGCAGCATGGCAAGGTGATTGCATATGCATCTAGACAGTTACGAGTACATGAGAAGAATTATCCAACTCATGACTTGGAACTTGCAGCCATTGTATTTGCTCTGAAGCTATGAAGACATTACTTATATGGGGAACGAGTGGAAATCTATACAGACCACAAAAGCCTCAAGTATGTCTTCAAGCAGAAGGAGTTAAATATGAGGCAACGTCGATGGCTCGAGTTGATGAAAGATTTTGAGATAGAGCTACATTATCACCCAGGCAAGGCTAACGTTGTAGCAGACGCGTTAAGCCAGAAACCAGCAGCTTATTTCTTGATAACACAGAGGGAATTATTGAAGGACTTGCAAGAACTTGGCATCGAAGTGATAATACCCAGAGCAGACGGGACACTAGCCAACTTGCAAGTACAATCATCACTAGTAGAAAGAATCGAGGCAGCATTGCCTACCGACGCCAGATTCAAAAGATTAAAGGAAAGGACAGAGGCCAGAAAGCAGACAGGACTACGCATTCATAATGACGGAACATTACGATGTGATGATCGTCTATATATTTCCAATGGAGATATTCGACAGGAGCTGATGACAGAAGCTTATAATTCGATATATTCTATTCATCTTGGAGGCACCAAGATGTATCGTGATTTACGATAGCACTTTTGGTGGCATGGAATGAAAAGAGAGATAGCTCGCTTTGTGGCTAAATATTTGGTATGTCAGCAAGTAAAGGCAGAGCACCAGAGAACAGCAGGATTATTGCAACCACTCCCAATTCCAGAATGGAAGTGGGATCATATCACTATGGACTTCGTCACGGGCTTTCCCAAGAGTCCAAGTGGTAAAGATGCAGTATGGGTAATTGTAGATAGACTTACCAAGTCAGCCTATTTCTTGCCTTTTAGAGTTGGCCAATCTACAGAAGCTTTGGCCGACTTATATATGAGGCAGATCGTGAGATTTTACGGCATACTAGTCAGCATTATATCAGACAGGGATTCACGCTTTACATCGCACTTTTGGAGGAGCATGCAAGAGAGTCTTGGAACTCGTATGAAGTTCAGTACATCTTATCACCCACAGACAGATGGGCAGTCAGAACGTACTATTCAAACATTGGAGGATATGTTGAGGGCTTGTATGTTAGACTTTGGAGGATCATGGGAGGACCACCTACATCTTGTGGAGTTTTCTTACAACAATAGCTATCAGGCGAGCATCTAGATGGCTCCATTTGAAGCATTATATGGAAGGAAGTGTAGGTCTCCTGTGTGTTGGAGTGACGTGGGAGAACGTCAGATTTTGGGACCTGAGTTGGTGGTCAACACCGTAGAGACAGTTAAGAAGATACAAGGACACTTGCGAGAAGCGCAAGACAGGCAGAAGCAATGGGCAAACCTTTATCGTCGTCCCTTGGAGTTTAAAGAGGACGATAATGTCTTCTTGAGGATATCACCTACCAGAGGCACCATTCGATTCGGTGGGCGCGGCAAGTTGAGTCCAAGGTATATTGGACCATTTGACGTGCTAGAGAGAGTGGGAGAAGTGGCGTATCGACTTGCGCTACCACCTTCACTTGAGGGAGTACACGATGTATTCCATGTATTGCAGCTCAGGCGATATGTGGCAGACAGCAGTCATGTTCTTGACCATTCAGAGATCACCATTGGGCCGAGTTTGTCATATCAAGAGCAACCCGTGGGAATCCTCGATCGTCGAGAAAAAGTATTGAGGAACCAGTTTATTCCCTTGGTTCGCGTGGCATGGAGGCATGGCGCGCCAAGAGAATCTACTTGGGAGCGCGGGGACGACATGCGCCAACATTTTTCGAACTTATTCATTGACCAAGGTATGAAATTACTTTGTTAATTTATACCTTATACCATCCTTGACTTTCTACCGTGGCTTAGTCTTAATTTCGAGGACAAAATTTTTATAAGTTGGGTAAAATGTAAAACCCCTAATTCTAAAAACCATATTAATTATTTATTTATAATAGTTATGAGCTAAATAGGGGAAATATATTTTATTTAATTTTATTCGAGATGTTTGTTCATTTAAGGGATTTATGGAGCCATTATAAATTTTTCCTAATTTATTCCATATAGGAGATCCTTTGGACAGTTGCTAGCTTAATAGTATGCACCAATATAATTTTTAAAATTTTTTATGTATATATATATATATATAATTAATTAGAAAGAAATTCCTATTGGATCTCAACCCAAAACTCAAACCCTTTATCCTAAACCCACTACCCGTTTAACCCCTACCCGGACTCGTTAGGAAAAGAAAATATCAACAACAGCAGTAGCAAAAACCAACTTTCCTTTCCCTTCTCCGCGCGTGTGAGCCGACTTATTCCACCGCCTCTTAACACTATTATTACTAAACTCTCCTCAACCGAAACCCAAAACAAGAAAGAAAGAAACAGCAGCAGCAATGGCTTTTGTGACTACTAAATATTCCCCACCGCCTCTTGATCTCTATATATATTTTACAAACTCTCCCAAACCCTAACCCCACTTCTTCCACCAAACTTAAACACAGTATTGGACGCTTGCACTACACATAACTCTTGCTCGGCAAGTATACCTTGCCATTGTACTAGTATTTATATTCCATATGATGCATGCATATTTTGTTGCTGCTTATTTAGTTCATATATTTTAACTGCTATATAAATTGTACGTCCAAGGAAACTTGGGTGCAACGACGGTGTCATCGTGTTCTATTTTTAATTATATATTTGCATTGGACCTACTTTATGAGACCTCCCAATTATCATGAGGCATCTTATGTTTTATTGGCCATGACACTATTCTTACACGAGAGTGAGTCACATGTAGGACACGGACTTGCATATTCGACTGGCCACTGGTACGTATAGGTCATACGACGGATAGGGATAACTGTCGATAGAAACTTTGTATGCTAGTAGACCTGGCAGTTATTTAGAGGTTTATCGTGTAATGGATATGGCATGCTTAGAGCATGGGGTGGGGAGAACAATAAGTAAAGCGTTTGGGCTCCTTTGTACTTTTCCCTTGTTCGCCCGGACGCTCCGCCGGAGCGACGGGTGGTGGTGACCCTATATATTGCAGGCGGCCTCTGCCGTTCAAAATACGGTATGCTTATAGGCCCCTGATTCTACGAAAGAATCATGCCAATTCCATTTATGGCCAGATAGCCCACGTATTGGAAAGTTGTTCTCAAACTGCATTCGCTTAGACGGTTAGGCGACCCATTGGATGTTTATTTTTCAGTACTTATTGGCATGTTATTATGTATCTTGTTACGTCCCTCTGAGGACCTGGTCCCTTTCCAGATATAGACGAGCAGGAGTATCCGTAGGAGTACGGACCTGGACCTGACGCTATTTACCAGATGGATGAGGTCTTACCTTCATAGTACCTATAATTTTATTACCGCTGTTTAGAGATCCTTGTTGCTACTTCAGTATATTCATTTTGTAGTGGATTTGTTTCCATCTGACTATCAGACTTGATACTTATCTTGGATATTCAGTTATTATTCAGCTCTTTATTCCTACTTATTATTTGTACTGTGGATGAGATATAGATTGTGTGTTACTTGTTATGACAGTATATTACCACTGGTGGATTGAATATTCATGTACAGCGTACGTGTGTATATAATTTCTATATATTGGAGTTCGGATACATACGGCTGGACGTGTTACGTATTCCTAGTCCTACGTATTTTTGGGACTGGGGTGTGACAACATCAAGGTGGGGTGCAGCGACCTTGGCTACCCACGTTCTGCGAATCTTCTTGGGCTTATCTATCCTTGGTGAAGGATTAGTGCTTTCTTCGAAGAGTATATCCTCGAACGCTTGTTGGTCGAAGCGGATCACCAGCATCTTTTACGTCGAGTCGAGCTTGGCCGCATCGGATTGTGTCACTGACTTCTTAACAATGGAGAAAGAAGTCCCCAGCAGAGTCGCCACCGTATTTTCCATTTAAATCAAAATAAGAACTGGGAGAACTGGATTTGATTAACAAACTAAGAAAATACAAAAAAGAGTCATAGAAGACAATCTAAGTACAAATTTGTTTTATAGGGGGGTGACAATGGAGGGTTAGGAGTGTAGCAACTCTTTTTACTCCGTGGATGATCCGATGCAATAGCTTTTCTCTCTCCCTTGAGTGTTGATTCGCAGATAGCCAGCCAACCTTTTAGTTCGGTCTCTCTCTGAAGCAGAAAAAGCCGACCTTTAGAACTTTCAAGTTGCTCCTATTTATAGTCATTGTGCCGATGGGCTATGGGTGCCGCATATGCCTCTATTTGGTGGTTGCATAAGGCTCCTCCAACAGAATGTGGTTGCAACTGTTGTCGTAAGCCGTGGTCAGATTGTCACGTGGCCTTGGTTGAGATATGATGTTGATGAGATCTCGGGATTGATATCAACCCGTTGTGGGCGTGACTTGGTCAGTTGGACACATAGTCAGTACCAACTGTGCGAAGATCTTTGCAGTTGAAACGGGAAGATCTTATGAGCTGGAGGCTGCACAACAACTAGGTCGCATGTTAACGAGGCTTCATGGGTCATGTAGCCGCATACGTGCTCTCGTTTAGGCCTTGGTCGAATGGACACTCTGGCCGCATGTTAGCGAGGCCACATGGGTCATGTTACCGCATACGTGCTCTCGTTCGGGCCGTGGTCGAATGGACACTCTGGCCGCATGTTGGCGAGGCCGCATGCATCATGTAGTTGCAAACGTGCTCTGTGCGTTCTGACGAAGTCATTAATATCTGACGTGACCTTTTTGTCGGATTGTGTGTTGTCGTCTCTCTCACACTGTGACAGACCTTTGGGATCCATGTCAGAGGGCATGTATGCGACTTGGCTCTCTTTGTCTGTCCAGGCCGTATATTGGATGACTATAGGTCTGTCTTCAGCATGAGGATGCGGCCTGCATATAAGCCGCATGACTATAGATTTTTCATGCTTTTACAGTCCCGTTGCCCCGGTGCACCGCCTCGAGGAACCTACTCCTTGTACACAAGTTTGTCTATGACCATATATGTAATACAACTAGCTAATAGAAGAAAATATACAAGTATAGAAAACTTGATATAGCATGCCACAGTCTTATTGTTTGCCTTAGCCATAGTCCACCATACTTACCGTCCAGTCCAGGGTCTTTGCCATATAATCAATTATACTACATCATTCCAGTTTATAGTAATGTGATTATTTATCTTACTTTATCTTTTTGGGTTCTTTGTTAGGTATCGTTGATCGTTTTGTTAGGCATGATGACTAATTGATTCATCGAATGATCGAAGTCACTCACTAGTTGGTGAATTGTTGAGAAAGAGAGAGAAAGAGATCTTCTACGCGACTCCAAGCTCGGTTCATATGTTCACCTGCATTAGCACCAACAAGGGTTCAAAATTATTCTTCTCTTTCTCTCAGTAATTTGATATGAAATATGAGATAATGAAACCAAGCAAAACTGTTCATCAAAAATAATCACAAAAATGCAATCATAAAACCAACAATGAAAACACATCGAAAACCAACAATGAAAACCAATAGCGCACGGGTCCTGAGGCTTAGACACTTATATAGAGTTCACTCTCCAAGATATCATGCATTGCATCTTGGGCACAACTTCTAAGGATTTGCATTCCATAACGAAGAAATATTCTCTGTTTATTTGTTCCGATCAATCGATACCAGCAAATTTTTTCCATTCTCTGATTCCGACTCGGCCATTCGACCGCTAGTCCAGTTCGTGCTCCGCAACAAGATCAGGGCACTACAAGTACTTGTCTCGTCCTTCAAGCAAAATGATGGTTGACAGCTCCTAGACCACGTGATCCAAGATATCCATGATTTACAGCCTGTTCGGATCCCATAACCCTGCAATATTATAACACAAACACAACAATTAGAATACATATACTAGTTAGGTTGGTTGGTTATTAGCTTAATTGGTTTTAGGTATTTACATAGTTCTAGGTAAAATATATTTTTACCATATTCACTAGTTTTAGGTTTTACAACCAAATAGACCAATTTTTAGTCCTAAAATATAATACAATCATAAGGTAACGGGAAAGTGAGATTTAATAATAAATTACCAATCTATGAACTTATGATTATTAATATTTTTTAATTATTTACTAACTTATATCTACCTATTTACCAATTCTAATAATAGCAAAATGAATCTTACAAAAAAGAATAAATTTATTTCAAAGGTTAAATAAATTACTAATAAGAGTCTATTAATGGGTTATTTATAAAAATATTTAGTTAATAGTGTAATGTTTTTATTATATATATATATATATATATATATATATATATATATATATATATATATATATATAATAAGGTAATTGCGTTACAGTCACCTGGCCCGAAGGCCTACAAACTCGGTCCGAAGGCGACACTCCCAGCCCGAAGACCCATATATGCACCGCACTTGCATCACATCGCACCGCACCATACTCGCACCGCACATGCATGGCCCGCACACACATTTATTCTCCCACAGAAAATTAAATGTGCTTCCCTCGTTGCTCAAACCTGCAACCTCTTGGGGGAATATGCATCACTCTAACCACTTGAGCTAGAGGTCTTTGGCGATCTTATATATATATATATATATATATATATATATATATATATATATATATATATATATATATATAACACTATGTATGTACATGTGGTGTACATATTTTAATTACCTTTTAATTATTATTCTTTGTATTTGAAAAGAGCAAAAGTTACCAAAAGAGCAAATTATATTTTTCTTAAAACAAATCTATACATAATTACCTAGTTGTTCTTATTAAATTTAATGACAATTTTAATTAGTAAATTTAGGAAAGGATATATTTGGAAAAAAAAAAGTTTACGGTGAAGTCAAAATCTTAAGACAACGTGAATCCAAGCTACTAACTATCAAATTATGTCATCAACCTACGTATCTATGGGTACAATTCAGATGGGTTGGGTCGGATTTGAGCTCAACCCAAGCATAATCTGATGAATCATAAGCCTAGGCCGAGCCCGACCCGTTCAGTTTCAACATTTGTAGCTCAAGCCCAAGCCCAAAGGATCGGATTGGGCTCGGGTTGGGTCGGATCCATTGGACTCTAATATGATATTTGAAATAATTTAAAAAAAAATAGTAATATAAAACATATAATCAAATAGCAATCAAACATTAATTATTACAAAATATAAACTAAAATGAGATTTAGGAAAATGAGTTGAAGAGTTTGGGTGGATAAATGTAGGGTTCGAACTTTTTATTTAAGAAGTATGAAACAATATATATATATATATATATATATATATATATATATATATATATATATATATATATATATATATATATATATATATATATATATATATATCGGGTTTCGGGTTCTTTGGGTAACCTGACACATGAATCCGAGCCAAATCCGAATTTTGATCGGGTTAAAATAAACCCGAGCCCAAACCCAAGTATCTTCAACCATAACTTAATCCATTAATGGGTTTACTCGATTGGGCTCAAGTTTAGCCCGTCCGAGTTGTACCCCTACATGTACCCCATTGTACAAAATTTATCACACGTTAGATCTATAAATTCACTTATAATCAATGATCCTAAATAATTATTTCTCCTAAATAATTGCTAATAATTCTGATTAAAATTACTCTAGATTTTTTTTCCTCATTAAGTTCTGATTTGTAGGATAAAAATACATTTTAAATAAAATAAGAAAAGTTTGCAAATTTGGAATTCATGGAACATAAATTAAGGCATTTTGTTGACCGAAAAGTCAACCAACACAAACCTAAAATTTGAGTACACAAACATGTAGATTTTAGTACTCACGAATCTCAAATCGGTTATGAGATATTGAATTTATAAGTTACAGATTATGGTTTCCGTGGATCCCTAATTTTCTACAACTTTATTTAAACAGAGTAATAAAATAAATTAATTTTTGAAACTTTCTATGTGATAGGTCTCAGTGTCAGCTTTCTGAAAATTTAAACGGATCACAAAAACGAGATCAGGATCTCTTGGAATCTCGAAAACAGCAAGACATGGTCGTATTTCGGACGACTGCTACTAAAACAATTTTACAGAATTATGAGTTTCAAATTAAATCTATTAAAATATATATTATGAAAGCTTACCTCGATATGTTTTAAAAAATAGACATGAATCGGAGTACGGATCTAGGAGATATAGAACTTCCAAATTGATGTAGCTGTTGAAAAACGAGGCTGATTTTTGGGCACAATTTGGGGCTGTTTTTGGACGAAAAGAAGAGGTGGATTTTGGCTGATAGAAAAAAAAAAGTAAAGGGATTTTCTATTTCTATATTTCAAATTTTATGTACTTATACTTATGATTCGTAGGAGTTGGTTATTAATGATAAGATGTAAATGAAGTTCCTTTCCTAATAGATTTAGGATTATGATTAATTTAAAATATACTTTAGATTTATATAAATTATTTATAATCTTGTTTAGAATTACCATAGATAAGTACATATAATCCATAGATGTATATTATTTGAATAATCTATATCTAATTTTATTTGTACATTGTGTATCTATAAATACTAAATTAACATCTATGATATATTATGTATATAAAACAAACCAAATTCTAATAGAATTATTTATTCCACTAGTTATTTCTTATTAATTATTTTTGAGCTTAATTTATAATTAAAAATTCTAAAATAAATTAGGAACTGGACAGAGGAGTTACAAAATCGATGATCAAGGCGTCGGTAATATTTTCCTTCATTAGAGTGTCGGATTACGCCACCGCCTTCTCAATGGAGGAGAAAGAGGTCCCTAGCAGAGTCTCCATCTTGTTTCGGCGCGAGAGAGGAGCAGTGAGAGACTTCTTCTCGGTGAAAACTTTTAATTGAACTTGCTTTAACTTCAAAGTTGGATTACACAGGAAATGTAAATACAATAATTTGAGACAAGTCAAGATTCTGGAGAGATGGGGCGATGGAGGCCGGATTAGAGCGACCCCTTTGCTCTGTTGACGAACGGACATAATTGTTAGGATAGAAAATGTTAGGCGAGGAGGAACTTAGTGTCATGGCTAATGTCTTGTCACGTCCCAATCCCAAAATATGTAGGACTAGGAATACGTAAGTATGTCAGCCGTATGTATATGGAGACTCCAATATATGGAAATCATAATATATATGTACGTTGTATTATGAACAATAATTCATAAGTGGTATATAATTGTCACAAGTCACAGGGCATAACTAAATCTCATCCACAAAATCATAAAGAAATAAATGATCAAATATGTCAATAAACCAAATATGAACTAGTCGAGAAGAACTAATAGTTGGATGGAGACAAATCTACTACCAAACTAGAATATAAAAGTAAACATAATAAGTACATCATCTAATGATCAGAGAGGCTCGAAGGGAAGACCTCCTCGAAAGATAACGAAGTAGCAAGTCCTGATCCGTGCTCCTGCGAATAGTCATGATCGTCTACACCTGGAAAGGGACCAGGTCCTCAAAGGGACGTAAAAAGATACATAGAAGCATGCCAATAAAATACTGAAAATAAATATCTAAAGGGTCGTCTAACCGCCTATGTAAATGCACTTTGAGAACAACTTTCCAACACGTGGGCTATCTGGCTAAAATGGAATTGGCATAATTCTCTCGGAGAATCAGGGGCCTAAAAAGCATGACGTCTTTTGAACGTCAGAGGCCGCCTGTAGATAATATATGGGTCATTTGACCATGCATCTTCGGCGGAGCGTACGGGTTACACAAGAAAAGTGCAAAGGAGCCCAAACGCCTTACTTGTTGTTCTCCCCACCCCATGCTCTATTCATGTCATATCCATGACACGATGAGACCTCTAATAACTGTAAGTCTTCTAACATATATCTATTAGCAGTTACTTTCTATCGCACGTCCCATACGTACTGATGATCAGTCAATACATAAGTCCGTGATCTATATAAGACTCACAACTCGTGTAAGAAATGTGTCACGGTCAAATAAAACATAAGAATGCCTCATGATAATGGGGTAGTCTCGTAAAACTAGGTTAACATGCATAATATATAATAAAGATAAAATACGACGTCACCGTCGTTGCATCCAAGTTATTCTTGGATGCGCAGTTTATATAACAGTTAAAATATATGAACAAAATAACAGAAATAAAATGCATGCACCATATGGAATGTAAATCACAGTACAATGGCAAGAAAGCTGCGTAGTGTAAGCGTCCAGACATCAAGCACAAGGGATCAAAAACTATGGCATTCGAATGAACATCTTCGGATGCTAAAATAAATATTAGCAACGTCTCCAGAATCAGCGAGATAGCTAAAAAATACTACAATTTCGTCCAATTTGGACACATGGACAAAACGGTAATTTTGGGTCAAAGCGAGGTACACTTATGGGCCACTTTGTACCAAAATATGTGCCAGAGGTAAAGGTCTCTAAATGGGACAAATTATAGGTCAAACAAATTTTAAACGACGATACGAACTCAACGGTATATCCAATTTTGGATTCCGGTGAGCCGATCATAAATGCGTCCTTCAAGTCAAACCGTGGGGCCCACGAATAGGCGGCTTGGTCAACTGTCTCAGAATCGCATAAAACTTGGGTCACAGGACCAGCGTGAGACCACGAATCCAATGGCACAAGTTTCATCGCATTCCGACGAACATACACAAAGTGGGGTGATGGTTTGCAAAAGTCGCAATACGGGATTTTTTTACGGATACGGGTTGATTCCGACACGCACACACGTCTGAATCAACTTTCGCGAAAGCCCACACGTTAGGATATGCCATACGCGACTTTCAGAGTAATTGGTATGCGATGAGGCTATCCCGTTTGGCGGAACGCACTCCGTATCACAAAATTTTAGTTTTAAAATATCAAGTTTTTGGTCATTTTGGAGGCCGAATAATTTAACAAATAAAACAAATTAATAAAAACTAAAAGAATAGTAAAATTTTTAGTTACATTGAGAAGAAAACCTTTCAATTAGATTTTGAAAATATTAAACAGGTTGGTGACAAATTGGGCATGAACATGGAGGTTTGGGTTGAAATTCTGGACTGTTCTTGGACAATTTTTCGGTCAACTTTCGGTTGATTTTTTGACCAATCCAGGACATGAAAACTCGTCCCGTTTAGAGAAAATCCTAGAGGGTTACGTTGTGAACGTATACGGACAAACCGCTCAAGAAAAGGATGAGAGATGAAAGAGATATAATATCATGAAGATGGGGCGTCAGGTTGCGGCTGTGCACGCGTGCGCGCGGCCCGCGGCTGCTGCGACGGCGGTCGTCGGCCGGTGTGCGACGGCCAACGACGGTCGCATGGGGTCGGGTGTCGGCGCTGGAGGTCGTGGTGAAGGAGGAGAGGAGATATTAGGGTTAGGGTTTTGTAATATATATATATATATATATATATATATATATATATATATATATATATATATATATATATATATATATATATATATATATAGGCAAGGAGATGGGGAATTGGCTGAAGGGCGATTTGCTGCGGGTTCTAGTGGGTATAGGAATATGTTTTGTTTAGGAGTTTAGGTTAAGGTTTAGGTTTTGCTTTGCTTTGCTTTCTTTTGTTTTTCTTTTCTTTTCTTTTTGTTTTTGTTTTTGTTTTTGTTTTTGTTTTTATTTTATTATCATTATTATTATTATTATTACTATATATTTATTAACATATATATTTACATATATAGATGAGGTTATAAAAAAATCCAAAAATAATATTTGCACACAAAATAAATTCTAGAAAATTTTACTTTGTAAAGCTTTAAGAAAATACTACACCCAAAATATTGTATGAAAAATTTATAATTAATAATTAGATATTTATCTAGTTATAATAAATCAAATAATTGTATTATCCAATTAACTAAGTAAATAACTAAATGGATATCCAACAAAATAGGATAATAGTAAATAATATGCAAATCTTACAAAAAGATAAATTGTCTAATTTGGCATGGAGAATTATGGGATGCTAATTGTAGGAAGTTGGGATTGAAAAATAACCACAAATAATCATATATATATAAAATATCTAAATATTTAACACAAGAATCTATGGTTGTTACCCTAATGTCATATTAATGCCAAAAGATCGAACTTATGTGCCACGAAAGGATCCCACAGGTAGTGTCTCCTGTGTAGGCTACTTTCTATGAAGGGCGATACAGATTTTGGGGCTATCCTATATCATTAATGTCCAAACCACGGTGAAGTATCCTAATAAAATTATTGGATTTTAATTGATTTGAAAAATAATCTAAAATAAATACAAGAAATATAAAATACACACAAGATACCTATTTTTGGGTGAGGGGGTTTACATGTCTGCTATCGCGTTGGTTGTCCTTGATACTTGCAAAGTGCCAGGTATTTATAGAAGAATGACCTATCTGCGGTTGTACTTGACTTCCCTATAACGTCGAGCTGTGGGCGGGAAGAAGCCGATGAGTATGGAGCTTCCATAAGCAATCTTGTCTTGTAATGGAAATAACGTGTCCCACGTTACAACGATGACCGGTCAGAATCATGGTCGATGAAAGGGGCGCATCCTTCTGAAGATGCTAGGTGGCTTTGCAGTTGTAAATAGTTTATCCTATGGCGAGATCATTGGGGAGGAGAGTGGGTGACGGTTGCAGGCAATTGTCCGTGTATGCACTGAGCTGGAGTTTCTAGCGGAGTGGCACCGATCGTGTGATGAGTGGCTAAGGCACGTCTCCTACGTAGTCAATTGAGACGAAGATTGTGGAGCGGAGGTTGCATTCTGATTATTCTGCTGGAGTAAAAGAGGGCATTGAGGCCCCTTTCCACGGGTGGAAGACCCGCAAAAGTAAGCCTCCTTCATGAGGAGGGAAATGATCTCGTCGTGTGGGGGATTAGATCTGACTCGACTGACATTTTGACGGATATCAATTGATGATGGACACACCGCACCGACTATCTTTTGCAGAATATAGTTCATTTGATGAGTTGTCACGTCAGATGACGTGTTGAGCCATTCTTCTACCAGATGGGATATCTTTCACTGGAGGGGGCCATTTGCTATAGAAATTTTATGCTTCTACACCCGTCGTGATGGCTAGCTGATGAAGGTGTAGAAGGGTCATGAACACTCTTCGAGATGTAGTTGCAACTTATAAGCATGTTTACTTGGCCAATGTGGTATATCTCCACCATGACCGTGTCGTCGTCCTTGGGAAGAGGCTGCTTCCATGGCTTCCCATCAATTCTCATGTATGTGTGATCTGTTGCACCTTTATGGAACGCGAAAAGAATATAATGAGCCTGCAAATGAAACCAAAGAATTGAGGAAGTGACATAACAAATACATTCTTAAGGAATGAATGAAAATTATCTATACGAAGACTTGCTACTTTCGTTTGAATCAGTTCCTCAAAAAAAACTGGGTTCACATTCTTAAGGAATGAACGAAAGCTTTCTATACTTTGTCAAATGACTACTATGATCTGGCATTCCTAAGGACTGTCAGGATGCCAACAGTCCTAAGACAAAATTCTCTGTCAAAGGACTGTGAGGATCCTAACAGTCATAACAATAGTCAGGAGATCCTGGTGGTCCTGGGACTGTAGTTGCGAATTTCTGAGATTTACTGTAGATTCATCGGGTGCAGTGTTAAATTAGCCTAGGCGGCGAGGCGTGCACCGAAAACTCTTTGTTCGGCGATCGTAGGTGCATGTTCGGCCCTATTCAGCCTCGCTCGGTGTCTAGGCAGGTCTGTTCGGCCATTTATTGCCCTGTGCAGATGTTCAATTTTTTTTATGCTTAGTTATATTGTGAAAATGTTGTTTGGATTTTATGATTAGATTTAGATTTTAGAACATTGAAATTTTAAAATTCAAATTTTTTTATGAATTATATTATGGATTTAGAAGTTAGAATTTGTTTAAATTTCAAATTTGTATATGGATTTTAAATTTTAAATAAATAAAAAAATTGTTCAACCATCTAGGCGCCTTAGACGATAGGCGACCCTTCGTCGTACCGAATCCACCTAGCGAATTTTAGAACACTGGTCAGATGTAATTGGAATAATAGAATTTTGTTAGGGTTTAGGTATTGGAGAGCAGAAGTATTTTATTACTTCTTTTTTAGGATTTTGGAAAAGTAGACAAGTGGAGAATAAATTAAATTTTATACTTAATTATGCGATGTCTCCGGATAAATTGCAAAAAACTCCTCCTTAGATTTGCCTCAGAAGCAAAATAAGACCTATTAGACGCTTACAACAAATAAACCCTCATGTAATAAAATTTTCGATCTAAACGTCCCCTCCCGTTAACTAAACGTTAGAATTTAACGTTAAAAAAAATTGAAAACACTAAACTACCCTTCCCCCTCCCCTCTCCATCCCCCCTCCTCCCCTACTCCTCCCCCCCTCGTGCCTCCTCCTCCCCCCTCCTCCTTTCTCCCCCTCCTCACAGCGTCGCCGTCCTCCTCTCTCTCCGACACCCCCCTTCCCCTCCTCTCTCTCCGACACCCCCCTCTTGCTTTGGCGGAGCAGCAGCAGCAGCGGCGGGAGACGACAACAGCAACGGTTGCGGGGTGTGCGGGAGGAGGCGGGAGAAGGAGGGGGGGGGGGGCTTGGGGGAGGTGCGGGTGGAAGGAGGGGGGAGCTCAAGGGAGGCACGATGTGGTGCGGAGGAGGAGGCACGATGTGGTGCGGAGGAGGAGGGGGGAGCTTGGGGGTGGTGCGGAGGAGGAGGGGGAAGGAGGAGGAGGAGGGGGGTGAGGGCTGGAGGAGGAGGAGGGGGGGGGGGGGTGGTGAGGGCTGGAGGGGATGGGGAGGAAGGAGAAGGAGGAGGAGGAGGGGGGAGCTCGCCGGTGGGGAGGAGGGCGCGGGGAGGGTGGTGGGGGCTCAGGTAGGGAGGGGTTTGGATTAGTTAGGGGGAATATGATTATGATTAGGATTAGGATTAGGATTAGGGAGGAGTAGATTAGTCATTTCAAGTCTAAATTAACAACATAATTCAAAATGGGTATAAATCGAGCAAAAATAAAAAAATAATTTTTTTTAAAACCAGGGGACTTTAAATACAAAAATGTTCTAAGAATTTTTTTTTTTTTACTTTATTCCGATGTCTCCTAACAATTTTGACAACGGCATTATGATAATTTTTTTTAAAAATTTTGTGCTTTAGATCTTGAATTTTATATCAGATTAGAGTTTATTGAAAAGTTTGGACCTTTGATTATTTATTTATTTATTTTATTTTATTTTATTTTATTTTTTACTGTATCCTCCTTTCCAACGTGTATTGGTTGTGGCCGTGGTACTCATATTAATGGTATAATAGAAAAAAAAAAAAAAATTTAGCATGCAAAATTTTCAATTGGACATTACTCTTTCCTATTTCTTCCCGAAGTCCTCTGTTTTTTGGTCATTTTTACTTCGTTACCCCTTCTCCAAGTTCAAGTCTTCCTCCGAAGGAAGAAGAAGAGATCGACCAATGGCGGCGATAGTGAGCTCGGCCAGCGGCCTCCTGGCGATGTTGGACGAGCCGCACCCGGCGCTCAAGCTCCACGCGCTAAGCAACATCAACTCCCTCGTCCATCTCTTCTGGCCGGAGATCTCCACCAGCGTCCCCGCCATGTATCAAACCCTAACCCTAATTCTTCGTCGTCTAGGGTTTCAATGAAATTAGGGTTTATGATCAATTGATGGTTTGTGCCTGTCATTGTAAACCCTAACCCTAGTTTCTTCCGTCCACTTCATCTAGGATTTCAATGAATTTAGGTTTTATGACCAATTCATGGTTTGTGCCATTAGATTTTGTCAGATCTAAGTGGAAAATGACTGAATTGTGCATTAATGGCCGCTCAATGTTGTCAAGTTTGTACCTTTAGCCCTGCTATGAAAATGGTCCTAGTTTTTTTTTACTTCTTGTTGTACCTTGACTTAGGGTGTATGACCAAATTGATTTGCTGCATTATATTCAGTCGGATAGATCGATTTCGGCAAACCCAAGCTAAAAATTTCTGAATTTTGCATCAATGTGCGCACAATGTGTTCACATTTGTACCTTTTGTTTTCGCCACGTAAAAGCCTTAACCCTAAATATGGGTTCATGGAATTAGGCTATATCATCAATTATTAGAGTTGCCACAGTAGATTTTGTCGGATAGGTCTTTTTTGGTAAACCCTAACTGGGAAAATACTGAATTTTGCTTTAATGACCATTTAATGCGGCGGTTGAGTTCAGACCTTTAACCCAACGTTCAAACTATCAATTTCGGACCCTGTTCACACCTGTAAGAAACCCCTGCCTATGCATATCAGTTTTGGCAGATTTGGGATTTGAATCAGTCAGTTTTGGTAGTTTCGACGTTTTCAGTATCAGTGTCAGCCTAAACTGCGAACCTTGGCTTGGTCGTAGTGGAATTAGGGTTTCAAAAATCTCAGATTTACATTGGAAACCTTCTAAATTTTGAAAGGGTTATAGTATATTCAATCTTTCTACACTAAAGATCCGACCTTTTGTGTTAAAATTTGGGGAAAGTCGCGGAGACGACTGTTTAATGCCCTTTCTTGTTCAGGGTTTCAGTCATATTAGTATTTTTGGTATGCTTGATAATTTCAGAAAACCCCTTTGGTTTTTCCTAAAAATTCAGTGAAAACGAGTCTGCCCTTCCCATTTTTGAACTCCTTACTTTTGGGCAATCCCTTTTGGTCAATGAAGTAGAGTAAAATTTAAACTTTTGGTGAAATTTATTTGTAGAATTGTTTAGTGTTCTAAAAATCGGTCTAGGCGGTGCCTAGGCGCTAGGCTGTCGCCCGCCGCAACGAAACCCCCCTAAGCGGTAGGCCTAGGCTGAAATCGGCCCTAGGCGGCCCGATTTTTGAATTTTTCCGAATTTTTTTTTTTTTGATTTTTTTTTTTAATTCATAGTTGTATTGTGGATATTTGTTTGGGTTTTAAGATAAGATTTGGATTTTAGAGCATTAAAATTTCAAAATAAAAATAAAAATTAGGCAGCCGCCTAGGTGCTAGGCGGCCCTCCGCCGCACTGAGGCCGCCTAGCGATTTTTAGAACATTGGAATTGTTGTAATTGACCTTCGCATAAAGTAACTTAGAATTTCTGAATTGGCTTATGTTGCACTGAAGCAAATACGACACTACGTACATGGCAACACTGATACTACACAATACATACATGGAAACATGGACACGGCATGCCATACTGTATTTTGGAGTGCCTTTGTTGTCTCCCATATGTGTCCGACATGGCATGAACATGGCACTGAATTTTTGATGTCCTTACTTCTTAGATCTTTAGGTAATAGAGCTCAAGCAGAAGGATTTTGTTGTTTTGCAGTGAGAGTTTATCCGAAGATGAGGAGTTTGAACAGAGAGAACTGGCTTCATTGGTTGTTTCCAAGGTTGTATACAAATTTCTACTGTTTATCTTTCGAGTTAATTTCACATTATAAATGATTAATTTATATATGTGACACGCTTGCTCTGGAATTCTATTGTTTTCAGGTCTTTTATTACCTTGGTGAACTTAACGACTCCCTGTCATATGCACTTGGTGCCGGCTCTCTGTTTGATGTTTCGGAAGATTCTGATTATGCTCATACACTACTTGGTAGGGACTACTTTTTGTATTTCAAACATTTATTGGTGCCGATTGGGTGTCTGTTGGTAATCTTTGTTCTGGTGTATTGTTTAGCGAAAGCTATAGATGAATATGCCAGCATCAAGTCCAAACCTGCAACAAGTAGCGAAGAAGGAAATTTGTTGGATCCTAGATTAGAAGCTATAGTGGAAAGAATGCTGGACAAGTATGTTGTTGTTACTTTGTTCATCAAATTATTCTATTTAGTTTACTATTCCAGATTTGATGATACTTTGTTTAATGCAGGTGCATTTCAGATGGAAAATATCAGCAAGCTATGGGGATGGCCGTCGAGTGTAGAAGATTGGATTGGCTAGAGGAAGCAATTTCCTGCAGTGATAATGTGCAGGGGGCTCTTTCTTATTGTATAAACCTGGCACATTCTTTTGTGAACCACAGAGAGTATCGTTGTGAGGTAAGGATTCTTCTTCTCACAAGAGTATATGATTGACTCGTAATCAGAAAGAAAAACATCTAAAAATAGAATACGTTGGGAATTATAATGATTAGGAAGGAGAGAGGAGGTGTAGCTGGAGTGACCAGTTTTATCTGATATAAACAAGTATCCACATCTTATATGGAAACCATAGTACAGTTATTCAATAGATCATTATTCAATAGATCAATAGAAAATTCCTCAAATTCCTTATAAATAAAGTTTCTGCTATTGGCACCCTTTCCATTTATTACTAAGAACAATAGGATCTAATTTGCTGAAGAAGTGTTTCCTTGTTAAAACCGGATGGGTACTGATCACTAACATAGGTAAGTTGTTCTTTGTTACTTGAGGTTACTTGAATGTCCCAAGTGGTGAAGATGACATAGTTGTTCCTAATTAAAACGACCAAAACTAATGTTTTGAAGCAAAGTGCACGCAAAACAATATCCTCTTATCTTCAATCATGCAAAAGCATATGTTTTGGTTGGTACATTGTCGTTGCAAAGGCATTTTGATACTTAATTGTAACTACCCATAACTATCCATTCAATAGTTATCTTAGAATTGTCTTGCTGAATGAGTAATCATACTCTTCTATTTCTTCTATACTACAGTTTTCTTCTGTTGTGGTTTTGATGCTTTCTTTCATCACTTAGTTTTGCTTAATGCAAGCTTAAGTTTCTGCAAGTACAACTTTTTACTGTAATTTCTGTATCCAGTGTAGAGTTCTATCTCACCCCCACAAATCTTACTAAAATTAAATCAACTCCTTTGAGATTTAACATATCCATTGAATAAATATCTTAGAATTGTCTTGCTAAATGAGTGATCATAGTCTTTTCTTCTTCTATACTACAGTTTTCTTGTGTAGTTTTCATGCTTTCTTTATCATCTAGTTTTGCTCAATGCAACCTTAATTTCTGCAAGCACAACTTTTTCTTCGCTGGAATTTTTGTACCTCCCCCATTAAATTTACAAAAATTAAATCAACCCCTGTGAGATTTCTAACACATCTCACCTCCTTTACTATCTGTATACCTTTTATGAACTCCCTAAATGATTGCTCTTGCTGAATTCATGGATAGCAAGCCTGTTATGTGAGATGCAGGTAATTTGGTCTTTGAAAAGATGGAAAAACCACCAGTTCTATGTGTTTAGGAAGGTTCATCAGTAGCCTTGATGATACTCTTAATGCCTATTAAGTTGATCTTTTGGGTCTTATTTTCTTTCTTCTACTTCATACTATGAAAGATGACCTGAAACCAGATCACCCTGATGAACCTGAAATCAGATCACTCTGATGCCATCTTAAAAGTTCTCGTGCTAATGTGAATGATGTATGACTTCTTGTTTGACCAAATTGCTAAATATTATGCATCTAGATAGTATGTTCTACTTTTAAAGCTAACACTAATCACAATTCTAAAATCAAGTTCTTTGAAATATAAGATATAAAATTTTCTTATATACTATTTGATGATTTGGCTTATTAAGGGATGACAAGTATTTTGTTGTTGTTCGTTGAGGGTGTATTTTAGAAAATTTCATAGTAGAATTTTTGTTTTCAACTTATTGAAGTTACAGGGTTTTCAACTTCTAGGAAGATGTTTTGTTTTGTTATTTTTCTGTTACAAGTTCTTTAGAGTCTAAGACTTGCTACTTCCTTCTGAAATGATTTTATTGCTAGGATTTTTTGGACCTTATGAATCTATACACGTTATATATATTTCATATTTGTTCCTAAAAAACGTTAAAGATAAATATATTACGTTTCAACGAAGTCTACCTTGCGTACTACTTGTCCTCGTCTACTACGTTCCCATTTTCATTCCGCATTCCAAAGCGTTCACATTCCAGGTAAACACGGAAGTGTCATTAACAAGGATTTTTAGAGAGATGATAAAGGGAGTATCGACACCGAGGATCTTTGAGAGTGATTTGACAGGGGGAAATATATATATATATAGAGAGAGAGAGAGAATAAGGGAGGTGAGATGGCACCTCACTCTCAAAATAAGGGTGGCGGTGATGTGGCACAATCTCAACCACACATTTCATAATTGACAAATTGCACTTAACCCCCTCCCCTTGTTTGTGTGGTTGAGATTGTGCCACATCACCGCCACCCTTGTTTTGAGAGTGAGGTGCCATCTCACCTCCCTTATTCTCTCTCTCTCTCTCTCTCTCTCTCTCTCTCTCTATATATATATATATATATATATATATATATACACACACACACACACACATATACACACACTGAAACACATGAACCGTGCTGCACATGCTTAATTTTGATTGATAGTCATGGAAAGAGAAATGTGCAATTTTGACAGCCTAATTTTCTGTAACTGTCTTTATTCTGTGGACGGGACCTGGATATTTGGACTTGGTTTGGCTTGGCCCATTTATAGGATGGGCAGAACGTATGGGCTAGCAAAACTAGCGCTAGATGGAGGAAAAATACTTGTATTATAAGGATAGTCTTTATGATTTGTTGGAATTCAATTATTTTCATCAATTTTTTGTTGGAATCGAAAAACCTTGTAGTGGCACAGGACCCAAAAACTTGTAATCGGGCGTTTAATCGGCCCTTTAAGACGATTTTGATAACACTAGTATTTCATCTTGAGATTTGCTTGAGCATTTGGTCCACCTTTTAGACTTTCTGAATTCTTCCAGGTACCTTGATCTAACAGTTGTGGTCTTTGAAATTGGACTGAAAGCTTTCCAGAACCTATCTACTTTGTTTCTGTGTGTCTTAATCTTAGTAGTTATGTTTCATTTATATATATAAATGATCAGGTGAGAAACAAATGTTAAATGAGAAAGTGTAGACAAATTTGAGCCATTAGATTACTCATGGATTGATATTATCTAGGGACATTATTCAATGCTAATTTCAACAATTATTCATTTTTCTCCACAAAATATGCCCGAGGAAATCAACGGGCTCCTCCAATCCATTATTGAACCCCATATGCCCAATGAATCCCCTATTGCATTCTCTGCAAGTTTCATTGCCTTCTACAATAACCGTAGTTCATGTTGATGCGGTGATAGTTCGACATCTACAGTCCCTATCAAAATGTGAAGTGACATTTCAGTATTTAATAGATTCCAATTTGAGGTCGTGGAAAATTTTTCTACTTACACCATTGCCACAAAAATAGTACAATCAACTCGGCTATCAAGCAAAATCAGAATAAAAATAGCATAGAAATGGCAAGATGAGATGGAAAAACCAATATTGTCTATTGTATGAAGTTCTCGATGGTGCTGGGTTCATGTTGGTGCTGCCATAGTTGGTTCATGTTGGCCAGCTCATGCAAACGACCTACATCATTGATTTGCCACTTTCCGAGCTTGCACAACAAGTGTTGTTCAAAGATCGTTTGGAGTGCCAACAATGGGAGCAACTGTGCAACAAAACGGCCACGTCGCTGCCACAATAAGATCGCTGGCTTGTTACTGTTGATCTGTGGCTAGCTCATTACAGGTTCATCCCAATGAAGATGAACTTCATGGGTCTAATTATCTTTGCGGTTGATGAAGTTAATCAATGTCGCCGGAGAATACAATGGAGGACGGAGGAGATGGGAAGAAAGACTCGGCATCCAAGCTCTGATCAAGCTCTTTATGGGTTCTTTGAGCTTTTTGTGCAGGAAGTTTAATTTGTTGTCACTGGAGAATCCAATGGAGGATGGATTGGATAATATCAGCCCTTGAGTTAATCTAACAGCTCAGATTTGTTTCTCACTTTCTTATTTAACATTTGTTTCTCACCTGATCATAACTCTCTCTCTCTCTCTCTCTCTCTCTCTCTCTCTCTCTATATATATATATATATATATATATATATATATATATATATATATATATATATACTGTGTGTTCAAATAGGCAACTGATTTGGATAGTAAAAAAATTTATCTGCAAAAAATATTTCACTTTAAACTTCTTGGTTTTTCGGGAGATTTTGACAGAAGACACAGATTACGCCTTTTTCGTGCATACTGTTTTACCCTTCACATTGCTGGCTTCCCAGATAAGATAACCGACGGGTTTACAGTAACATGGGACATCTAGGAATTGCGCATGAAATAAAATCTTAGAACATAGTATAGTTAGCCTATGCTATACACTAGGCAAAAGGCTTTGCTGCTGGTAAATGTGGAACATATTTGCGCAAAATGCTGCCCCCTAAAGGTACATGCTTGTCTCAAAAATTTGTGATTATTCAGGACTTATTATCGGGTAATCTGATTTTTTCTTAGAATGCCAAACGGTAAGAGAGAACATCTTAGTTTTACTAGTCATGTTTGATCTGGATGTGTCTTTATAAGATAACCACATTGTTATGCTTTTCTGATTACAGGTTCTGCGTCTTCTTGTCAAAATATTCCAGAGATTGCCTTCTCCTGATTTCGTAAGCATCTGCCAGTGTCTAATGTTTCTTGATGAACCTAAAGCTGTGGCTGGTTTATTGGAGAAGCTCTTGCGATCTGGTAGCAAGGTACACATTCTGTCCTTATCTGGAGTTTGCGTGTTCTGGATTTCTAAACTGATGTTATGGTACTCCATGTGGTTTTCAGGATGATGCTCTCTTGGCCTTCCAGATTGCCTTTGATCTCGTAGAGAACGAACACCAAGCTTTCGTACTAAATGTGAAAAACTGCCTCCAGGATTCGAACTCCCAAACATCAATTCGGATAAACGCCAAACAATCAGAAACTGTAGATCATGGATCTTCAGCAGATGGAAATGCAGGCTGTGCTAATTCTATAAGCGAGTCAGGAGATGTTCAAATGGCTGAAGGCGCAAATACCCCCAATGGAAGTGCACACATCATTGATCCGAGTGAAACTGCTTATGCTGAAAAGCTTGCCAAAGTTAGAGGGATTTTGTCCGGAGAAACATCAATTCAGCTTACTTTACAATTCCTATATAGCCACAACAGGTGAGTCACATGATGCATTTGATCCTAATAGGTCGTCGTTTGTATTGTTCTCTTAGTTCATTGTATAATTAGTGTGTATCATCATTTCCATGTATGCAGGTCGGATCTTTTGATATTAAAGACTATTAAGCAGTCGGTAGAAATGAGAAACAGTGTATGCCACAGTGCAACTATATGTGCTAATGCATTAATGCATGCTGGAACGACCGTGGACACATTTCTAAGAGAAAACCTGGTAACTTTGTTTAATCTTACAATTTTAAACTTTTCGCCTTTTCTGTATCAAGTGCCTATTGGAGAGCATTAACTGGTGAGATTAATGTCGTGTATGAATTGACAGGAATGGCTCAGCAGAGCAACAAATTGGGCCAAGTTCAGTGCTACTGCTGGGCTCGGAGTTATTCACAGAGGCCATCTTCAGCAAGGCAGGTCTCTGTTGGCACCATACCTACCCCAGAGTGGTGCTGTTGGTGGTGGCAGTCCGTACTCTGAAGGTGGTGCACTCTATGCTCTAGGTCTAATTCATGCTAACCATGGTGAAGGCATCAAACAATTCCTTCGAGAAAGCCTAAGAAATACTAGTTCCGAGGTAGTTCTTTCTCCATTTTAGTCTTTGGTGTCATTTCTGCCCAATTGCTGACTTAAAGCTCAGAACTAACTAATGCTGGTTTATTTTTATTCAGGTTATCCAGCATGGGGCATGCTTAGGTCTGGGATTGTCAGCTCTTGGAACTGCAGATGAGGAATTATACGACGAGGTCAAGAATGTTCTTTACACAGATAGTGCTGTAGCTGGTGAAGCTGCTGGTATCAGCATGGGATTGCTTATGGTTGGGACTGCCAGTGAGAAGGCGAGCGAGATGCTTGCATACGCACATGATACACAACACGAAAAGATTATTCGGTAAGTATTATGTTTCATATATCATATTACTGTACTTGTTTGATGTGTATATCCATAGCTCCTCACCTATCCTCATCTAGCATTGCATTGCATTGCATTGCATTGCATTGCATTGCATTGCATTGCATTGTGCAAGGTTGCTTATCATGTTCATTAAAGAGTATATATATTTTTCTCTATACATGTTTTTTTATGTGAGGGACATGACCGGTTACTCTTGCAGATCTCAAGTTCTATCAGCTTAATAAAAACTACAATACTATTGAAAGTGGGTTTGGAATATTTCACCCTAAAAGGTTCCTACTCCTTTTCGGAGTGTGTCTAGATCTTGGCATAAGTGGCAGCATAAGAACTTTGTATTTGTTTGTGGTGCCTTTCTTTGACTGTTTGGGGGTCCATTTGTTCCCCATGGATGTTCATATCAATAGAAGTTATGAAATAAACTTGCATGATACATGCACATATAGTATGTGCAATTCCATCTAATTTTCTTTCATAGTGTAAGCTTGATAAGGTGGCGCAAGGTTGGGTCCTTTAGACTAAAATTAGGGGTGTATATTAGGTAAGTTTTAAGACAAGCTTGTGGTTCTTATGACTTGGATGTTCTGTTATGGTTTTGGGCTCTAATCCTATGCAAATCTTGTTAAGCATGTACACACAATTTGAGATAAAGTGTTCAATAAAAAAATAAATAAATAGTACTAACATAGATATTTCCAACCATAATTCAGGTACTAAATACTAATCTAAAATAACAAGGAAGAATGGTTGGAAAGTTCTACAAATGAGAGGATCCAAGGAAACACCATCATGGAAAGAGAACAAATATATGTCAAAAGAGAAGGGTAAAAAACAATATTTGCTTATGAGAGAGAAACAATCGTCTGAGTATCGGAAGTAAATAATCACTCTTGGAAGTTGGGACCCTTGGGCCTTGTCCTCTGACAAAAAAACAGATAGAAACTCGGCGAGAGAGCAAAACAGAGAGAGAGAGAGAGAGAGAGAGAGAGAGAGAGAGAGAGACCTAAAAGTGCCTAGCAGCACTCCAGAGTGAGATGGAGATGAGATTTGGTGGCTTAGGGAAAACACAGAAGGAAGAAAATCAAAAGGAGAAAGTTTTTTGTTCATTTACTATTATTTAATATCTTTAGTAAATTATTATCAATATCAATCAATTTGATCTTTCTAATATTGTACGGAGCTTTCTTATGCTCCATAGCCGACCCCATTGTGATCGGAGAAGGCTTGGATGATGATAATTAAATTATTAACAATGTCAATTAATTTAATTTGTCCTGAACCAGATTCCAAATTCATAAATAAATTGACCTACGACGGTTCACATTTAAAGTCAAGGCGATCCTCGCCGCTTGCTCTCTAAAACAATGCTTTTACTTTAGTTTTAGGCTAATTTTCACTTAAATACCTTGAAGTATCACTTTTTTTTTCCTACTTTAATACCTCGTACTATTTTTTTAATCAACTAAATAGCCTGAAGTTTATTTTTTGTTTTTCATTTAAATACCCTCAAGTATCGCTCTTTTTCAACTTGGCCCAACATTAAAGAAAAAAGATCACAATGTTCCTCATCTTTTCATAACAAGAATTAAAAGTTAATTATTATTTTTAATTAAAACAATAATCTAGACATCAAGTGAAACTAGCCTAAAATTAATAATGACACATACACTTCAAATCATCATTACACAATAATTTAATCAATAGTTAATTAAAATGTTTTATGTTAAAAACCTAATTAAAAAAATATATAATTTACAAAACCCCTAATTCCAAAAAAGCTAACTAAAAAATACTAACCTTGCTACCTCCCTCCCCCACCCCCACCCTACCGGCGGTGGCCCTCCATCATCGAGCTCCACCCCTATGCAATCCTGCTGTTATCTAGCTGGAGATGCTGCCTCGACGAGCCCCGACGGCTGCTTGCAGCCAACAACAGCAACAAGCATTTGCCAACAACATCCACTGCCTTGTCTCACTCATCGGGAGCAACGTGGGAGGGCCGACACAGGGTCGGGGTTCGCATGTGGAGGGAGCGCCGCCAGCGGGGTGGGGGGTAGGGGAGGGAAGGTTAGGATTAGTTTTTTTAAAAAGAAATTTAGTTCTTTTTTCTTCCTTTTTTCTTTTCGAATGGTTTAGGGGTAAAAGAGTCATAAATAGTCGTGTGTGCCTGACCATTAAATGTAACAATGGACTGACTGGGACAACGTCTCTGTTCAAAGAACAGGGTGATAAGGCGGCACAGGGGCAGGGTTCGCACGTGGAGGGAGCGCCGTCGGCAGGGTGGGTGTAGGGGAAGGGGAGGGAAGGTTAGGGTTAGATTTTAAAGAAATTTAGTTTTTTCCCCCTCTTTTTTATTTTCAAATGTTTTAGGGATAAAAGAGTCATAAATGGTCATGTGCCATGCCCATGACTATTAAATATATCGGTGGACTAACAGAGGGTTGAACTTGGAAAACAGTAAGTAGTTTAGGGTATTTAGTTGATAAAAATAGTACGAGGTATTAAAGTGAAATAGTTCATGGTATTTGAGTTAAGATTAGCCTTAGTTTTGTTTATATAAACAATTTTAACTATTTGAGGTCAGCTTTTGCTAGAATATCATTCAAGAACAGTACCATGTCTACCAAGTGAAGCTTTTTTTGTCTGTGCTACTAAACAAGGAAAAACTAACACAGTATTTTGACTGCTTTATCTGAACAGACAGTATGCTACCACTAAATGTCATCATTCTGCAAACTTTCAGGTTTCTGCCTTAGGTGCTAAGTAAAACATTTATGCTTAAGTTTGGGAAAGGGCTATCCACTGGATGAATAGATAACACATTTAAACATGGTTGTCCCTTCCGTATTTTCTTTTTGTTAACATAAGTTCAAAATGGGTGGCAACCCTTCACTTGTTTTTCGAAATTTACTTCAACATTTTTGTTCCACTTCATGGGCGGAACATGTTAATCATGTTAAAAGGGGTGAACCACCAAATGCCATCATTCTGCAAACTTTCAGGTTTCTACCTTAGGTGCTAAGTAAAACATTTATGCTTAGTTTGGGTAAGGGTTATCCACTGGATGAATAGATAACGATTTCAAATGAAGTTATCCCTTCTGAATTTTCTTTTTGTTGACAGAAGGTCAAAATGGCTGGCAACCCTTTCCTTGTTTTTCGAAAATTAACCACAACATTTTTTGTTCCACTTCCTGGGTGGAACAAGAAGTTAATCATGTTAAAAGCAAGGTTCAAAGTATCGACCGATACGTATCTGTATCGGCCGTATCGGATTGGATTTGAAGGTGTCCGATCTTATACTCGAACAAAATATCGGTATCAGCTGATACACAATACTTTTTTATTGTATCGGCCCGTATCGGCCGATAAGTATTCTATACAGACCGATACAGTCCGATACGTACATAAATCGGACCAAAATCACCCCACAGAAGGAAGAGATACACAATAATAAATAATAGAGACTACCAAAGTAAAACCTGATGACTTGTAAGTTGTAACTGCTGGAATACTGCTGCCAGACTCG
Organism: Iris macrosiphon; assembly: GCA_036927795.1. NCBI lineage: Eukaryota > Viridiplantae > Streptophyta > Magnoliopsida > Asparagales > Iridaceae > Iris > Iris macrosiphon. The sequence continues at coordinate 40,854,995 of JAYESA010000010.1, read as the reverse complement.
CACCATCGTAGAAATCGCTAGCGGAACCAGCGAAGAAGAAACCAGTAGTAGCACCAACATCTTCCTCTGTCTCCTCTCATCTCCACCTCTCTCCATCTCATAGTCACAGTGCTAGCTGCTGCCGCTGTTTTTTAGTGGGTACATGGTTGGGTTTGGCGTGGTGGTATTGATGAGAGGAGAGAGAGAGAGAGAGAGGAGGACAACTGTTATTCATAGCCAAGTCACTTCCACCATTTTCTGTGTTATCTAGTGGTTTGGTGTGGTATTGTCTGCTAAGCCCATGATTTGGTGTGGTATTGTCTGCTCCAAGTCATTATCACTATTTTTTTGTGGTATCTAAGTGGTTTGGTGTGGTATTTGTCTGCTAAGTCCATGGTTTAGTATGGTATTTGTGTGGTATTGTCTGTTCCAAGTCACTGTCACTATTTTCTCTCCTAAATTATAATAAAAAAACACAAAAAAAAAGCCCAAGTCACTGTAATTCAAAGCCAGTTGTCTGCTAAGCCCAAGGCACTCTCTCTCTTCTAAATTATAATAAAAAAACACAAAAATATAAGCCCAAGTCATTGTCATTCAATTATAATAAAAAAACAAAAATATTTAAATAATAAATAAATAAGTAAACTATTTTTTTTATTAATAATTATTTAATATTGTCGATACTTTCGATACCAAAGAATCCAATATTGCCGATACTATCGATACCAATACTTATACAAAATGTCCGATACCGATACTCTGAACCTTGGTTAAAAGGAGCTGAACCACTCTATTTTGGTCAACATGACAAACAAGTTGAGAGTGATAAAGTCTAGCCCTTTATTTGTCGGCAAGTCAAACAACTAGGGAGGGGTTATATCTAGGAACTTAAACTGTGTACATATGTATTTCCCTATTTTTGTCCGTTCCTCGTAGAGGATATTGTTTCTAATACAAATATCATCATATTGTCCAAATAAATAAATCTGTCTCTATATTTGACTAGAGAATACTAATTCAAATCGGAGATTGCACCCCTAATAATTATTATCCTCCTTTTTATCAAAAACCACCTTATGGTGTTTCCATAGAAACCAGATCCACGAAGCACGAACACTCTAAAAAGGGTGGCCTTATTGTGTTATCTACAAAGCACAGAAACTCTAAAAAGGGTGGCCGTACGTGTCCACACATATCGAACACTCGACATAAACGTATTGGACAATCAAAAATATACTATGACACCAAAATTGATGCACTATTGACGCGGAACGAGGTCTTATTCAACAAATCCAATTTTACAATTAGAGTTTGTAGGGGATTTAACTACTGAGCAAATTCTTTGTATTGATTAAACAAGAAATGGTGGAAGGAGACATTATTGTTATATGGGTATTGAAATTAACTTGCACGACTTATCCGGAAGAGTGTGATTCTGTTGCAAGCCTTGGAGAAAGGCGCAAACTTAGTCTACGAGGGATAAGTCTTCAACACGCACTTGTACTCCTTAGGATATAGTGCACAACTCCTTGTGAAGGAAGAAGACCGCATGTGCCACTCGCGAACGACATACTCGATCCGAATTTGACTTCGGTTTCGAAGGGGTCGATTCGTCGTCGTCGATAGCTTGTCTTCGGAGAGTCGTTAGTTGAGGAAGATTGTTCGAATGTTCCTCCAAGCAGCGCACTGAATCCTTCAGTGAAGATGTCAACAAGAATTTAGTATAATAAGAGAAGAAAACTCACTTAACTCATTAGTTTCATACCGAAGTTTAATAGTGGATTCTATTCTTATTCATTATGTGTCTCTTCTACAATTCTTTGGCTCTTTTTATAGCCATGAATTCAACTATAAGATAACACAAACTAATTCCAAGGATAAACAAATAATCCTAAAGAAGATAAGCTTCCTATCTAAATTAACCTTCAAATAACAAACAAATAACAATAAAAATAAACACCTGATCTATTGATTCCCAAGGAAGATAAACTTCCTACCAAACTAACCTCTAAATAAAAAACAAATAACAATAAAGACAGGTAGGATCCAACACAGTTTTATACGGATACTTTGCCCGGGATTGAGTCAAATTTGAAGTAAATAGATCTTGTTCTACCGTTGATCAGAGATTTTTATATGAAAAATACGAATCGGAGTTTGACATCTAAACTGAATTCTTTCTGGCTAAAGAATCTCTTTCTAGTTGCTCTGGAACAATTAGGATATTCGACTTAAATCGTTTTTATGATTCCGCATCTTGGGGAATTATATGAATAATGGAGAAACTCCATGAAGGCAATACTTATACCAATTGACATCATAGAAGATTTCACAAAACCCTTCTTTCTTAGTTTTCGACTTATAAAATAATCTCAACTACTCGACCAAAATATTTTTTAGATTTTGCAAGCTAGCTAGTTCAAAACTCGGGCTCGTTTTTTGTCTCGTGCCGCGTCTTGGTCGAATCTGATCCCCATAAACTCTTTTCGACTTAGAAGAATCACTACCTGGTGAATGACGATGAAGATACTCTGTCAATACATCCGAGTCTAATTTTTGGAGCTCGTCCATAGTTAGCCACGAAATATCAGAATCTGGTCATCCATGCCAACGCACTAAGAAGCGTTGTTAGCCTCTGTTTGTAGTGGAGACTATCTCGTCATCAATAACATCCTCAAATCTCAAGTCTCGTGTGCCTCTAATGTGGTAACAATTGTGAGGGCAGTGTTACTAGTTCAGACACGATATCAGGCTGTAGGAGGTAAACCTGAAGAACCTGCAAGGTCAGAATCATAGAAAGAATATACCATAGGCTCATGAAACGGTGTTAGGTCCTCCATATTGAACATTGGGCTGATTCCCATATCTTGTGGAATGTCCTACTCATATGCGTTAGAACCAATCCTCCGTAGGACTTGATAAGGACCTGTCAATTGACATGCAACTTCCTCATAGTTCCACGTCAATCCCGTAGACCTATTGAGTGAACTATTGTACGCAAACTCTGCCATAGGTAATATAAGATCCCAAGTAGCTAGGTGGTCACCAACTAAACATCTCAACAAATTACCTAGACTCTTATTGATTACTTCAATTTGACCATCCGTCTGAGGGTTGTAAGCATTCGAGAATTTAAGTGTCGTATTGAACTTTTTCCAATGTGTCTTCCAGAAATAGCTCATGAATCTAATGTTCCTATCAGAAACGAAAGTCTTAGGCAACCCGTGTAACCTCTAAACATCCCTAAAGAATAGGCTCACTATATGTGAAGCGTCACTCGTTTTACTGCAGGGGATACAATGTGCCATCGTAGAAAAACGGTCCACTACAACAAAAATGCAGTCATGCTTCCGTAAGGTACGTGGCAAATCCAACCCAAAGTCCATGCTAATGTCCTGTAATAGGGTGAAGGGATTAGGTAAAGGAGTATAAAGGCTCGTGTTGTTCTTCCTACCCTTCGCCATCTAACAAGTACGACAATGTGTTACTTCTCTAGCGACATCATGCTTAAGACTCGGCTAATAAAATCTGTTCTCAACCATAAGGATGGTATTATTTCGTCCGAAGTGTACAACACCGCTGCCAATATGCATTTCCCAAGTCATGAAGTCTCTAAGGGAAGGAGAGGGAATGCATAGCTGGTTACACCTAAACAAGACCCTAAACAAGAAACCATTGGCTAGTGGAACCATCAATAGAAGTAGAAGGGTTTCAATGAAGTAGAAGGATCTCTACACAATTTAGCATATATTTCACTGAAGTCTCAACAAGATACTCATCAACGGTACGTCAAATCTAATGACTCAAGTACTCATTGACCGCAATGTCTACAATTTTCTACTCAATGCATCAACATGTTTGTTCTCAGCACCTGCACAATGCTTGAGAGCAAAGGTGTACTCTTGAATGAATTCCACCCACTTTGCTTATCGAGGTCCTAGCTTCTTTTGAGAACTCAAATAGCGTAGGGCCTGATGGTTCAAAAACAAAATAAAGTCTTTGGGGAGCAGATAGTGACGTCAATATTCTAAACTCTGTACGACTGCATAAAACTCTCGGTTATAGTTTGAGTAGCGTTGTGTAGCCTCATTCAACTTTTTCCTAAAGTAAGCAATTAGATGTCCCTCTTGGCTCAACACACTATCTATTCCTATGTCCGAAGCGTGACAAGCTACTTCGAAAATATTTGAAAAATCAGGGAGACGAAGGACCGGGGCAGAGGTCAACTTCTTTTTGATTTATGCTAACGCTCTCTCAGCTGAGTTAATCCATACAAACTCCTCTTTCTTAAGGCAATTGGTAATGGGAGCCATAATGGTACTAAATCCTTTGATAAATTTCTTATAAAATATTGCTAGTCCATGAAAGATCCTGGCCTCATGTATAGTTGTAGGAGCAGGCCAGTCCCTAATGGCCTTAACCTTGTAAGGTCTATTGAAACACCCTTACTAGACACGATGAACCCTAAAAATTGGACATATGAGGTCATAAAGGAACATTTTTTAAGTTGACAAATAATTTCTCCTTTCGGAGCATATCCAAGACATGTCAAATGAAAGATATGTTTCTCTTGGGTTCGACTAAACACGAGAATATCGTCAAAGTAGACGACCACGAAGAGTCCTAGGAAGGGACACAAAATCTGGATCATAACCCTCATAAACGTACTAGGGACATTGGACAAACCAGAGGACATGACCATCTACTAATATAATCCATCCTTAATCTTAAATGGGGTCTTTCACTCATCATATCCGCGAACGCAAATCTGGTGATGACCACTATGTAGATCTATCATGGAAAAGATTCTAGCATCTGCCATCATGTCAAAAAGGTTGTCAAACCGAGGAATGGAAAACCTTTACTTGACTGTTATCTTGTTGATAATGCAACTATCTTCACACATCCTTCAACTGTCATCTTTCTTGGGAGTGAGTAGTACAAGAACAACACAGAGACTCAAGCTCTCACGAATAAAGTCATTCCATAATAACTCATCGACTTGGCGTCTAAGCTCAACGTGTTCTGTGAGGTTCATTCTCTAATGAAGTAAGTTGGATAAGGTGGCTCGTGGCACTAAGTCTGTCATGTTGGATGTCTCTGAAAGGAGGAAGTTTGCCAGGTAGGTCTTTTGGCATAACATTCCTATAATTAACTAAGACCTGACAAATCTCGAGAGGGTGTTCTGCAATATCACTAGTAGGTTGCAAAATTAGTGGTGACAATAGCGTGTATACAAGTCCCTCCTCTTTGCTCTCGTGGATAAACTCTCTTGTTTACCATTTGAACTGCTCTCTTGCTCGTCTTAGACGTTCCTGATTCGGGTTTGGGCCCAATTAGAAATACTTTGGGTTTAGATTGATACAACACGAGCTTTTTATCTTTGTGAGTGAACATATACGTATTGCTTTTACCAAAATTGGTAACGTCTAGGTCTTAAAGCTAAGGTCTTAATAAAATGTATGCAACGTCCATAGGAATGACGTCACACCATATGATATCTTCGTAGGATGTAGAAAAGTGTACGGGGGCCAGTTATTTTTGAGTGATAGAATGTGGAGTCTTGTCAACCCAAGTGCACTGTAGGGCTCGGGGTATTTTTCGGCTTTAGGTCCTATCTTCTCTAAGCCCGTATTGGCAGTACCTTTAACGCAACTCCCTCCATCAATCATTAGTTTACAAAACTTGTTAGTTTTGCTGAATGTGTAGAAAATATGAGTACGTCTCTAGTCTATCCCGCCCGCAGGTGTAGCAAGCATGCATCTAACCACATGTAAGGGTGTGGTTGACGAGGTTAAGTCAAGTTCACATCCACTAGATCCTTCCTCAACTATATGAGGTTCTTCTTCAAGTTCAGACTACGAGTCATTTGACTCACTGCGATAGTGCAAGTTCCTAGATGGACACTGATGAGCAAAGCATCCAATATCTTGATAGTTGTAGCACTTGGATTCTTATCCTTTACTATAGAGATATTTCTCTTTTCCTTATCTGCAGTCATACATGGCTTAATGAACTGTTTGTACTGCCGTTTAGGTTGGTCCTTTTGGTAGTAAGACTTGTTGTAGTTGAAGTCCTTTTGATGTTGCTCAAATTTGAGCGCTATTTGGTAGGCATATTCTACAGTAGTCGCCCCCAAAGGCCTAATCTCACGTCTAAATTTGGATCTCAAGCAAGATCGAAATTGCGAGAGCGTGACTCGAAGATCCTCAACGATTTTACGAGATATCAATTCGTCAAACCTATTCATATAGTCACATAGTAACAGCCTATCCCGATGAAATGTTGTCATTTGGTCCGTAAGATGGTCTCTATAGGACCATGGTATTTTTCGAGAATGATCTTTTTTATCTCTATCCATGTGCTTAAAGGACTTTGCCTAAACGTTCTTTGTCCTTTTCAATAGAAGAACAATATATCCTAGCAGAATCGGTCAGTTTTATTTGGGCAAATTGGACGCGTCTCTTGTCACACATATCGTACCACTCAAAATAATCATCCATGTTAGACAACCAATCGCTAAAGACCCTAGGATCATGGTGATCGTCAAAGGATGAGATTTCTACCTTTACTTTCTAAGTGATGTCATTACCTCGAAATCTATAGGTTTGGTCTCTTGGACGATATTTCTCGTTGGAATCGTCATGGATATCATGGAGAATCCTACCTCTAACTTCCTCTCTCCTAGTTAGAGTAGGATTAGCGGTGTTATGCCTTTCGGTAGGTTGTATAATTGGGACCCTCCCTATCATGTTGTGTTGTATGTGCATTTGTTCCACTGACGGTTGTTCCCATTCTCGAATGAGATGGATCTTGTGTGATTGTTCGGTGGAGTTGTTTAAGGGAATATATTGCTTCCATTTGTTTGAATCTAGCATTCAAAGTCTCTATCCTAGCATCAAGTGCACCTCTGGTTCATTTCAGCTATTATTTGTTTTTTAGAGTTTAATATCAATGAAGACAATTTATCAAACAAATCATTATTTTTCATGTTTGAACCTAAAATTATTCTGCTGTATATATGCATAAACAAACCTAAATCTAGCCTTTGATACCAAATCTGACGTGAAACATGGACTTAAGTTCAACTAATCCAATTTTACAATTAGAGTTTGTAGGAGATTTAACTGGTGACAGTTATTTGTATTGATTAAACAGAAAATGATAGAAGGAAACCTAGTTATTGTTATTGGTTTTGAAATTAACTCACATGACTTAAGCGAAAGAGTGTGAGTCCGCCGCAAGCCTTGGAGAAAGGTGCAAACTTCGTCTACGAGGGATAGGTCTTCAACACGCATTTGGACTCCTTAGAATGTGGTGTACGACTCCTCTTCAAGGAAGAAGACCGCACGCGCCATTAGCGAACGGCATACTCGATCCGAATTTGACTTGGGTTTCGAAGGTGTCAATATCGATTCGTCGTCGTCGTCGATGGCTTGTCTTCGAAGAGTCGTTAGTTGAGAAAGATTGTTCGAATGTTCTTCCAAGCAGGACAGTGGATCCTTCGGCGAAGACGTCACAAGAATTTAGTAGAATAGGAGAGAAGAAAACTCATTTAACTCATTGGTTTTACACCAAAGTTTAATAGTGGATTTTATTCTTATTCATTCTGTGTCTCTTCTACAATTCTTTGGCTCTTTTTATATCCATGCATTCAACCATAGGATAACACAAAATAACTCCAAGGATAAACAAATAATCCTAAGGAAGATAAACTTTTTATCTAAAGTAACCTCCAAATAACAAACAAATAACAATAAAGATAAACACCTAATCTATTGATTCCCAAGGAAGATGAGCTTCCTATCCAAATTAACCTCTAAATAAAAACAAATAACAATAATGCTAAAAAAATCTCAACTACTCAACCAAAATATCTTTTTAGATTTTGCAAGCTAGCTAGTCCAAAACTCGGGCTCGTCTCTGTCTCGTGCCCGTCTTCTTGGTTGAATCTGATCCCCATCAACTGTCCTTGTCGCGGTGTCCTTACTGTGTCGTGTCGTAGTCATGTCCTTGCAACATAGAACCATATTGATTCTACTTTTTGGGGCCATGCTTATGTTAGAAATTTATTAGGTAAAAATGTTCCGTAGGAGGATCATGAAATAAACAGTAGTTAACGTCAGAGATTCAGTCTAGATTTATGTTGTTAATTTTGGATCTTTGCACAGAAAATTAATTTTGTCCCTGGGTTATAACTTTCTGTAAACTGGCATAGTCCCTTTTGACCTTCACTCTGGCATTGGTCGCTAGACTTCGTCAGGAGGAACATGAAATAAACAGTAGTTAACATCAGAGATTCAGTCTAGATTTATGTTGTTAATTTTGGATCTTTGCACGGAAAATTAATTTTGGCCCTGGGTTATAACTTTCTGTAAACTGGCTTAGTCCTTTTTGACCTTCACTCTGGCATTGGTTGCTAGAAAAACTTCGTAGTTCGCTGTGGTCCCTTGATGAATAGAAATTGTACGATGTAGCTGTAAATAGTATACAACTGGCAGTTGTGTACTGTTTGAACTGCATATGTTGTTTTTGATTCAAATTTTTATAGCTGTACTTGTACATATTAACCGTGTAGACGGAAATAGAATAAGAAACTTTTTCAGGGACCTGCCATAGTGGAGAGGTCTTACCTGCATCAGTTTACAACAAATTACAAGAACCTAACTTTTTATATGAAGGTAATAGTTCCAGAACCAGTCTTATGAAATATGATTGTTGAAACAGAATATATAAATGAGCAAAGTACTGGTAACTTATGACAATGTTCCATTGGATTACTATGGTTAATGAAAATTACCTATCAGCTCTGAAAGAACCACCTGTAAAAAATCTGAATTATCATCAAGCTTTGTGCTTGACATTATCTTTAGCTTGACAGGTATGGTGACTGGTCTATATGTTCATTTTTATCCCCATATAAGGAATTTACTCCATCATGTTTACACTCATGCCTTGCATTTCCAGTAATTTATCCTCTACACTTGTTTATTGGTGTTTAACATTCTGTAGGGGGCTATCATTGGGAATTGCGTTTACAGTTTATGGAAGGGAAGAAGAAGCTGATACGCTGATTGAACAATTGACAAGAGATCAAGATCCAATACTTCGTTATGGTGGTATGTATGCGTTGGCCTTGGCCTACAGTGGGACGGCAAACAACAAGGCCATCCACCAGCTGCTTCATTTTGCTGTATCGGATGTTAGTGATGACGTGAGAAGGACAGCTGTCCTTGCTCTTGGATTTGTTCTATACTCTGAACCTGAGCAGGTCTGTTCACTGTTAGCTGTTAATATAACTGTACTTGCAGGAAGGATTCCTTTTACCCTATTGAAATGGGATTTGATCTGTCTTCAAATTTGCAGACTCCAAGAATCGTTTCCCTTCTCTCCGAATCATACAACCCACATGTGCGGTATGGTGCAGCTCTAGCAGTGGGCATATCCTGTGCTGGTACTGGTTTGGGTGAAGCGATATCCTTGCTGGAGCCACTAACGTCAGATGTAGTTGACTTTGTTCGCCAAGGAGCCCTCATAGCAATGGCCATGGTTATGATCCAGACTAATGAATCCTGTGACTCGCGTGTGGGAACATTCAGGTATCTCTTGTTATTTACTCAATATGGATCCCAGCCTTTTATTTACTCTCTATGGTTTGCTTTATATCATCTATGGTTTGCTTTATAGCATGTGCTTTTATGCTTATAGGCGCCAGCTGGAGAAAATAATTCTTGATAAGCATGAAGACACAATGAGTAAGATGGGTGCCATCTTGGCCTCTGGAATTCTTGATGCTGGTGGTCGCAATGTCACAATTAAGTTGCTCTCTAGAACAAAACATGATAACATCACTGCTGTTGTTGGGCTTGCAGTCTTCAGTCAATTTTGGTATTGGTATCCACTTACGTATTTCATAAGCCTTGCTTTTTCGCCCACAGCTTTGATTGGACTGAATTATGATCTGAAAGTGCCAAAGTTTGAGTTCTTGTCAAATGCCAAACCTTCCCTATTTGAATATCCTCGCCCAACCACACCGCCCACATCTACATCAGCAGTTAGGCTGCCGACTGCTGTTTTATCGACTTCAGGTAAAGCAAGATCTAGATCTAAGAAGGATGCAGAGCTAGAAAGCAACTTGGAGAAGTCCACTGAAGATGTGTCGACCAGCTCAAGTTCAGGAAAGGGACCTAATTCTTCGGAAAAGGATAATGGCACAATGCAGGTAAGCCTATTTTCATTGTTGGCTCTACCTATCACAGTGATTGTTGCAACTAAATGGTTATCTTGTTTGTGAAGCCTCATTTCTGGTGCTCCCCACAATAAGGATTGATTCACCGATGACCCCTTGTACAATTTTGCTTTTGTTGGAATACTATATGTTGCACCAAGATGGTGTTCCTCGACACAAATTTTAATTTTAAGTTGCACCTTTAAGGTATGTGAAAAAGTAGCCATGTCATGGTTCCTGATTCCTGTACACAGTAGTTCTGGTACAATCCCAACAATACCTCTGATAAGTTAATGCATGCTGGAGGATACTATAAGGATATGATTCTGTACTACTGCAACCCATGCCTGCCTATTTAGAGTTTTGCTCGAAGTTGTTTTTTGTAATGACTTTATTACGTTGAACCTGCTCTTAACCCCTCCCTTCCAAGTCTTCACCAGTTTGGCTTTATGGAGGAACTAGCCCCCAAATATCTAAACCATGAGAGAGATTATTATTATTATTATTATTATTTATTGTTATTATTATTTGGTCGTACTGTATTGATGCTTAGAACTGAGAAATCTAGTGATTTTTTTATTGTAGGTGGACGGTACTGTTGATAAGAAGGTTGAAGCTGAACCAACCTTCGAGATTCTGACAAACCCAGCAAGGATTGTCCCTGCACAAGAGAAGTTCATCAGATTTTTGGAGGAAGGCAGATATGTCCCAGTAAAGCTAGCTCCCTCGGGGTTTGTCCTATTAAGGGATCTACGGCCATCAGAAGCGGAGGCCCTTGCTCTTACCGACGCACCATCATCTATGGTCTCACCTGCTGGCGGCCCTGCAACAATAGGTCAGCAAGGTTCAGCTTTGTCAGCAATGGCCGTGGACGAGGAGCCTCAACCACCACAGCCATTTGAATATTCCACATAATCAGGACCCCTACATGTGGTGGTCGTCCTTCGTTTCCCAGATGCAGAAAAGTTCATAGTTTCTTTGGCCTTCTCTTTTGGTGTTCGATTTTGTTATTTTTTTTTCTTCTCTACCGTTGTAGGTAATGCCAATGTATCGGGGAAGAGTGATGTACAACTAAAAACAAAGGAAAGGCATAGGGGATCTGGCAAAGATGTAGGCCAAATGGTATCCCTCACCTCATTGTTTTTTCTTAGTTAGTGCCAATCATAGCTATATTCATTCAGACGAGCATCTGTTATTCCCCTTATGTGAAAAGATTCTTTTGATCACTGAAACAAGTCTTGTTGAAAACAAAATCTTAGATTCCTTTGCATGGTTAGGGGATAGTTGAAATAGCAACTTCTTGTCCACTTGGTTGTGCTGCTTCTGTTGTCTCTACAAGCATTGTAACATCATTGTTGCCGTTGTCCTGCATTTCAGATGGCTCAAGTTCATCCAAATCCAGTGGAGATTTGTATGTACATTTAAGACCTGTAATTTTGTTTTTCTGATACAAGTCCCTCAAATTATGTTCACTATTGTGAAATATCCAGTGTATGGATAGTTCAAATTGAACCATCAGCAGATATGTACCCCCCAAAAAAGAAAAGAACCATCTGCAGATATGTTTTTCCAACATTCAACATGGTTGTTTTTTCAGAAAATTTACTCTACCGATAATAATTTTATATTAATTAAGTATAAGGATAGAAGTTTGAATTTTTTTGAAAATTTGATACATATAGCCAACTCAGATGACGAAAATTTGGAGAGCTTGATTTTTGTCAACTGAGTTGGCGAAAGTTCGACATTTGGGCGGGAACATGCATTTTCGCCAACTGAGTTGGTGAAAATATGCTCTATCCGGTCGGGGGTGGGTGAGTGGGT
>JAYESA010000010.1:39570464-39637964 GCA_036927795.1 Iris macrosiphon | reverse complement strand
AGATGTACTTGCTCCAGTCCTGACTGGACATATTTTCCAGAGTATCCGGAGGAGTGGTGTCCAATGTTTTATGGACCTGAGCCTGTCGATGGTGCAGACAGGGACCCTCTAGTTTAGGGGTGAGTTCCGGGTTGGTAGCCGGGATCACTAAGACCTTGTTGCTATTTTTTTTAGCTTTGGTACCGGATTTGTCTCCGGTTTTGGATTGAGATCTTGTATTGTATATTATTCAGGATGTTATATTATTATTATTATTGATGTTGTGGTGGTTTTAGTAGCAGTTGTTTAGACTTTATAGTTGTTAGATTTCTGTGTTATCTTATCGTGCTTAGATTCATGATTGAGTACATTGTGATTATCTTTATGATATTGCTCCTCCGTTTGGAGTTGAGATCTTGACAGGGATATATATATTAATTGCGTGAGATTGTTAGCTAGATAGTTGACCTAAACAGCGTTCTACCGCCGATGCTGCGGCGTAGGCTGGACGTACCCACGACTCATGCCCGATTTTTTGGGTGCGGGTCGTGACACCATCCATCAAAACTCACTCTAAGTTCCTCAAAATACCTCTCCATCAGAGGTGTCCAGGCTGAATCTCAATTTTGTGTATCCTCTTCTCAGGCCACTCCACCACCTCCACAGCCTCCAAACTACCACAAAAGCACCCAAATCTCATTCCCCTAACTCTTATTAATAAGTTTCCTTTAAAAATCAGCATATAAATCATCCTACAACTTTTCCAAACATCCCTTACAAACCGAAGACGTTCTGCTGAACCCGCCAGCAATAGCACCACTTCAATACCTTGTTGCTCCACTTCCAACACCAAAACCCCTTCAAAAACTACTATATCCTCATCCTATACCTCTCCCATAATCTATCTAAGCCCCACAATACTTGGAGAAATATTTTGAAGTCCTGGATAGCAGCTACGAGCTAAAGTATCCAAATCTGGACAGATTTATGCAAGCAGTGCATAGTCCTCTTTATCTTCCCATTTCACTTTGGTAAGAGATTAAACTATAACTACTCAACCCTCTATATATGTAATTCACATACCCCTTAAATTTACCAACTTTTTATTCGTATTTTTTATGATATTACACTAAGAACACTTACAACTTCTCATTTCTAGACTTGAATGTTATTTATGCACTTATTGTCATATTCACTTTGCCATGATCTAAAACCCAAGAAACCACTTTCAAAGCATGATTTTTACTCCAATTGTCACTAAATTTTAGAATATATAAGTTTTGTTTAGGGTGTTATGTATAAATAAATACATAGTTGAGACATGATTAAATATTGTGCAACTAGTAGTGCACTTTGCCTACGTTTTGTGCTAGCTAGTTTTGGTGTTTATAAACACTATGTTAGAATGTAAAAGATGCCATGCTAGAGTTTTGCACTAGTTGTAGTAGTGTTTGCACGCATGTTTCATGACAAATGCAAGTTGGAAATGGGGTATATGTCATGATCTTATTATAAATTCAGATTTGACTTCTTTATGTATACTTGATATTTTGTAGTATAAAGAGAGTTGTATATAGTTGGATGAATGAATATAATTAAGGAATAGAGTATGTGATTGTTTGTGATGACCCTAACTTGACCTATTTTTAATGCCCATGTGCATATTTTAATAGACAAACTAACCCTAGGTTGGTTAACATAGTTTGACACTTAGTGAATACCAAGGTTGATGATATGTTGTATATGAAAATCTAATGTGAGAACACCTAGTACCTACATGAACCTTTATTATAACAATGTTTATGTTATATGAGAAGTTGTACATTTAGAGGACTTGATGATGTTATGTGACTAGTAGGCTTAGTTTTTACACACTTTCTTGATCCTTGACTAGTGAACCTTAGTCAACCTACTTAGTTAGAACCCCTAATTATTTTAGACTCTAAATAACTGATAGAATTATGTAAGTTATACCCTTGATTAATTTAGACCTTAATTATCTAATAATTAATGACGTAGAGTATTTGTACTCTTATGCATGCTTAGTGAACCGTGTCATAGTGACTAATTTTATGATATTATATATTTAGGCTCTTAGGATCGTATAAGCGTGAATTCGAGAGTAGGTTCTTTGTATTATCAGCTTAGAGTTCCAGACAAGTGTATCTTACCTTTGTTACAGTATTCTATGCTTATTGCTATTACTAGCTTTTGATATTATATTTCTAGTTATTTGCATATATGTTATTGTGATCCTAGGACCGTTGCGATACTTAGCATCCGAATTATACTCGGGTGTCGACTTTCGTACACAGAATCGGATATTATTAGATTGCAATTTTATCATATTCCTTTGTTCGTGTTAATCCTTGCACGATATACCTTAAGACACTGGACACGACTTGCATGTACAGAAGCCATACTTTAGACATTCGAGGTTCCCGACTTATGTGTCAGGATTTAGGATCCGTGACTTGAGATAGTTGACATGAGTTTATCTACACATTGTCTCGCGACATAGTTAGTGATTGATCTTGCGTGTTATGGACATGAGACGTGAGATACATGGGGACTTGGGAGAACCTATCGTACCAATGGGCTACCACACAATACTTGCTACCGATGCTTGCGCTTCGGACCCTATAGTGCTGCAGGTACCTTGACGGGGCCTGTACACACTTACTACTACTACTACTACTACTACTACTACTACTACTACTACTACTACTACTACTACTACTACTACTACTACTAGTTGCTACTAGTACTACTAGCTACTATTTTGTTTATGCAGACATACAGTCCCAGGTGGTTTAGCAGACGAGTACGTTCTCACTTGTATTCACTTAGCTGGTTATGATAGATACCCTTGAGCACATTGCTTATTATTTTACTATTACATTGGCATGTTATTTCTTGTACTTTATTACGTCCCTCTGAGGACCTGGTCCCTTGCTAGTTTTGTAGCATAGATCATTGTAGAGCCTGCCTAGAGTTGCTAATGTGTGTTGCTTTTTTATACGGGCATTGGTACCAGGTACTTATATCATTTCTACCGGAGATATATTTATGTATTCATATTGTTGATTTATCTACCAATATAGTCTAGTTTTTATAGACTCATATTTCTTTCTCGAGTCTATTCGAGTTTGTGTGTTACTGGACGGATGACTTTAGCACATGTAGCTCATTATTGATGTATTCTATTCATTGTGGATTAAGACATAGATATATTTACTGTTTTATGTAGATATTGACCATGATATTACAGCTTATACGTATTCGAGTCGGACCAGAGTCTGGTCGAATGCATAGCTGGCATGTTACATATTCTTAGTCCTACGTATTTTGGGACTGGAATGTGACATATTTTATTGGTGGCCCATGCAGGTCCTGATTAAATCGTTTCGGTTACTTTTCGGTAACCGAGTGAGCCTGTAATTAGGATTAGTAGTATTAGTATCTTAATCCATAACTAATTTTTTTTAGCATTTGATTATTGCCCTTGGACTTCATAATTGTACTCATTCATTCCCCTCGACATCTTTATTAGTATTTATCATCTCTCCCTATTTCAGAGAGATGGACGTTCGTGCGTGGTATTTTCTCTAAAAGCAGATCCTTGTCAAGGCGAAAGAAGATATGCTGGATATAAAGTTTTGAAAAGACAGTTACCCTTAGTAAGGTAGGTAGATAAGTTATTCCTATATGCTAGAGCTAGTGTAGATTTTTAGCATGAGAATTGGATAAAGTATTAGAGGCATAGAACTAATAAAACCTTACCCTTGCTTAAGGTAGCAGTAATTTGGAAGTATTAGAAGTTAGAAAGATGGTTTGATTAATGCTCTGGAATATTATAAATTCCCTCAATTTTAATCTTTTAATTTTATTATGTTTACTTAATTATAGGAATTTTGGAAATTCTACTTAGCTAATTAGAAATAAATAATTTATTGATAACTTGTATAAATATTATTAATTTTAGTAATTAAAATAAGTCAGAAAACAATTTTTTTGAATGTAAAAGTATTACAAAATTTTCCTATAATTTATTTCATGTGTAAACCTATTTTTGTATATATATATATATATATATATATATATATATATATATAAGAGAATAAAAGAAAAGAAAAAGAAAATAACCCAAACCTTAAACCTGTTACCCGCTACCCCTTCCCCTGCCTCTGTACAGTAACTGAAACCCCCCGACCCCTCAGTACCGAAACCCCCCTTCTATTAAAAGCCACCGCCACCATCACCATCAAACCACCACCGCCATCACCTCCAGTCCCAGTGCCACTGTCGACGACTTCAACTGCCACACGCGTGGCTACCATCAGCGCGCCTGAGCTCGCCCACGCGCGAAAGCTTCGCTATCAGCCGCAATAATAGCAGCAGTAGCCGTATCGACGTCGCGAGAAAGCTGCCTCATCGACCCTCGTATCCCCGCACGAGCCCCAAAAGCACCGTCGTCCTCCACGACATCCACCGCGGATAATTTTTGCGTTTGGTAGTCGATCCCGTTGTGGCGCGCGTGATCATGAAGTCAGAATTTTGCGTTCGTTGCAGCAACTTTACACGTAGTTTTCGAGCAATCCAACCAATGGATCAATGATACAAAACCTCCAACGCAATCTCGGTATATAGATATTCACTCATCTCCATTTTCAGCCGTTAATTCAATTGATTTATAGATCAAAATAGGCCTCCAAGTTGTGCGTTTAAACTAAAATTATTCTTATAGTTTCGTGGTGCCAACTTCGCAGATTTATTTCTCCCTCATCGTAACTCTATTTCAGGAACCGTTTTCTCTGACCCACAGCAGGTATAACCACATTCATGCTTGTATTAATAGTTGAGAGTAATTCATAGATTTTATTGACCAAACATTTGTTCCAAAAACCTGGAAAAAGATAATATTTTCTAAATTTAGATTTTTTTGATACGAGGTATGTCCCGCCAAATGAGACTATGTCATCGCGTACGGATTATACCAAAAGGCGAGTATCATCAACACGGACGTGTAGAATTTTACAGAACTTAATTTGGATGTGCGTGCATAACGGAATTAACGCGTATCCGTCGAAAAATACCGTAACGGTTTATTCCGACACTTGTCATAACTTCGTGTGTGCTTATTGTTTTACAACAAAATTTATGCCATCGGATTCACAGCGTTACGCTGGTCCTGTGACCCAAGTTTGGTTTGATTCTGAGAACGTTGATAAAATACTATTTTATGGGCCCCACGGTTCCATTTGATGGGTGGTTTCGTGACCGGCTCACCAGAATCCAATTTCGGATACTCCATTGAGTTCGTGTCATTGTTCTGGACTCGTAGACACTAAGTTTTCTAAATTTAGAGAAATTTATCTCTAGCATATTTTATGGTGCAAAGTGGGCCACAATTGAACACTACTTTGATCTGAAACTGTCGTTTTCGTCCATGTGTCCAAATTAGACTTATGGATAGTCAATCCTAGATATTTTAAGTATTCTAAAATATTTGTGATGTTTGTTTCAGCATTCGGAGGTGTACGTGCAGATTCTACTTTCCCAGGAGCAGTTGACGGAGTTCAGATCCCAGGCAAGTGTACCTTGCCAAACTTGCAGTTGATCCTGTTATATTATCTGCTTGTGTTTCTTTATATATATATATATATATATATATATATATATATATATATATATATTCTTGTGATGTGCCTGCTCAACCTAGGACCGTGAGACATTGTTTAGCATCCGAACAAGGTTCGGGTGTCGACGTCGTACACGGAGTCGAGTAACGCCACTTAGAGAGTTGACACCACGAACCTATTTTTATGTGTTTGCTTTACCAAGTACGCCATACCGTAGGACACTTGACACTATTTTATATGACAGAATCTTTCTTAAGTTATTCATGGTAATTCTGTATAGGCTTACAGGATTCGTGATATGAGACTTGCATATTATATAGATATCATTATGACTCGTTGTACTAGCTAGAGGTCATGATCTTGCGTGTTACATTGGGTGGGGAGAGACACACCATACTACAGGATAATTATGTTTATATATTTATATATACTATATTATTGGAGGTGCCTTAGACTCTGTCTCGGATCTTTGGCAAATTTACTGGTCCTACGAGATATTACTTGCTGCTATGGGCTTCCTGACACAGAGCCTATAGTGATTTCAGTCTGAGTACGAGTGATGTTCTCACATGAATATCACTTAGATGGTTACAGTAGTTTACCCTTGAGTATGTGGTATTATACTATTTTACTTTGGTATGTTGTTTCTTGTACCTTATTACGTCCCTCTGAGGACCTGGTCCCTTTCCAGTTTTGCAGCATAGACCATTGTAGAGCCTGCCTGGAGTTGCTGATATGTGTTGCTTTATCATGCGGGCATTGATGCCAGGTAATTATATCATTTCTACCGGAGTTATGGCTATTTATTCATATTATTTATTTATCTGCTGATGTAGCCTAGTTTTATAGACTCATATTCCTTTCTCGAGTCTATTCGAGCTTATGTGTTACTGGACGGCTGACTTTAGTACATGTAGTTCATTCTTGATATTTTATTCTTTATGTGGATTATGACATAGATATTTTTAGTATTCTTAGATAGTTACCCTTATTATATAGCTTATACGTATTCGAGTCAGACCAGAGTCTGGTCGAATACGTAACTAGCATATTACGTATTCCTAGTCCTACGTATTTTGGGACTGGGGTATTACATATTTTTGTGGTGGCCCATGCAGGTTTGATTAAATCATTTTGGTTACTTTCCGGTACCGAGCGAGCCTGTAATCAGGATTAGCAGTCTTGAGTTAGATAGTGAATTGCCTATAATAGATAACAAGTTATAACAAGATGGTAACCATGTAGTTTGGATGAAGGGTGTACATGGAATAAACTAGAAGAAATCTCAGGTTCAATGTAAAGAAGTTAGAATGGTAACAAGAAGAGATTCGCGAGGAGTACATGACCTTGTGCATTTTAAATTAAGAGAAGGATCTAGGAAGGACTGAAGATTTTATCACTTGGTAGTTGCCTAGAAGATCTATACTCTGAAGCAAAAAGTACTGGATCATGATTGGCGAAGCTTATAATTGAAAACAAGATTAACATACTAAAAGGATATGAAGGTGCGTAGGAAAAAGTGATAAGAAAAATATATTATGGTCGCATAATCCAAGGAGAAGGGATTGTGATATGGACTTGAGGGATAATAATTTTAGTATTTATGAATTGTAATGCTTTTAAAATTTTGAGAATTTAGTGTGAGTAAAAATTGTTGATCAGTCTCGAAGTGATACGAATTTCAAGAAATTAAACACAGGTTCAGAATCACATACTGACTTGTTGGTCATTCTGTAGAGGATTATCACAAGACCCTTAGATTATAGATTTACACATGGTAGGAGAGTGTAAATGGAAGATAGAAGTCTTATAGGAATGATAGCTGAATAGCTGAATATGGTGGGTTTACACATAAACAGATTAGGGCCAGGGATTTAGATTTTTGACTAATAGGGTATGAGCTTGCTGGACCTATCCTTAGTAGTAGGTGATGAGAACCTATTTTTAATTTACCATAGCCGATGGATTTTTGGATTTTAGAAATCTTATTCTCATTATTGTATTGGTTATATTTTTATCTAGGATATTTAGAATGATTGAATAGATAATAATTTATATTTTTTTTGTACTACGTATTTGAATATGGGCTTATGTCGTATTTCATTATATGTATTTCTCTTAGGAATCGTTGAGTTGAGCTTCTAGACTACGTATGACTGACTGACTAGATTAGACTTATTGCTGCTAAGAGTAATTATAAGAAGTTAGGTTAAAGGATTTCATTGGGGATACTATAGGTTGATGATTGTGTACCAAGGAAAGAATAAAAAAATAATAACAGTCTTAGCTATAGAATAAAGGATTTAGATATTACATAGGTAGCCTTGAAGATTTTATGCTTGTAAGATTTTAGTGCCTAACTCATGCACTCATTCAAGAGTTAAGGTATGACATCATTTTCCTTGTAGATATTGGAAGATTCAAACTGAGTTTGTGTTGCGGCATACTTGTGTAACCTAGGCCTATATGTGGTAAATTTTTCTAGATGACGATTAGCATGATAACAATAATGAGATATGTCACCCCCAATTTTTGGATTAGGGATATTTTTGTCTTTTCGTAATTAATGAGTAAATGATTGCATGATAATCAATTTTATTTAATTTACAGTGACCTTAATTGATTGTTGCACTTTATCGTTATTCAATAACTAAGGCGCTACGCTAGCTAGTCTTCCAACATCTTCACACCTTGTCCTAGACACGCCAGACCATTAATTAATGCTCGTGTCCCACGTAAATCCAGCCCTTGTACTTCTGTTTAATTGTAGAACACCTCCATGCATCTAATTTTGATTAAGCAAATAATAAACCTATTTCATGCAAATTTCCGTAAATTCATTAAACCCATTTTCCCCTTTTCATTATATTTTCCATGATTTTGGGAATGTATAATTTAACATCAACTCCTTGAAACCATGGCCTCCAAACCCTTAGACCAGTATAATTCTCGCAGTTTCATTCGAACCCTAGCCCATTGGAATATCTCCATAGCAAGCCAAGGCCTTTCCCTAGTGTTGACCAAAGTCAACATATTCTAGGTCAACTTAATATCACATATATATATATATATATATATATATATATATATATATATATATATATATATATATATATATATATATATATATATTCTCTTCTTTCTAATTCCCCTTAACCCTAAATCACCCCAGCCGACTTCCTTTCCCATCTTCATGCTCACGCCGACCCTTCCCGCCGGAGTTTGGAAGTGTCGTGACCTCGTCAAGCCGACCTACTCTTGTTCATCCCCTTCCCAGGCAACCCGACCCTAAAACCCGCTGGAACCGAGCAGCTCTAAGCCGGCCAAACCCGACTGAACGCCAGAGTAGCCAAGCCTCGCGTCCTATACCTCACCGCCTGTGAGCTGACCGGAGCCTGAACCCCGACGCCGTCAGTCCGCCGCTCCTTCCCCACTTCAACTGGACCGACCGCTGCCGTCGGATCAACCGACCGCTGACGCCGGATCGACTGCACCAGGAGCACGCCGGATCGACTGCACCAGAAGCACGCCGGAGACGCTGCACTCGACCTCGACCCTCCACGGACTAGACTGGACCGATCGACGGGAGCCGCGAACACCACCTCCTTCGTGACAACTGCGACCACAACACCGAATCCTTCGCGTTCACGATCACATGTTCGAACCCTCGCATGCATGAACACGTACACGTATACACGTATTCCTCATAATAATCCACACGTATTAGCCATAATGTATCCAGTATACGAACGGTATGTACATATTGTGTATGTATTATTATATGATAAACGTATTCGGTATATATATATATGTTTGGTATATCTTTATCGCATATATACAGATGTAAATGCCCTGTACATATATATACATACCGTATTGTGCTCAATTAACATAAAGCATACGTATATTTATATATACAATATAAACCCGGTTAAGTATTAGATGCATACTTCTGTTAAATGATAATTAATTTAGTGTTGATGTTATGATAGATAACAATAGGCATTATATACCATGTACGAGGTGACCCTAACAAATTACGGATACCATAGCTATCTTGACCTGTGACCATGTAGCATGATAGTAGACTGCCATAAGTACATGATGTACTGGCAGGACCGTACCATTGACTGTATGTTATGCACAGCAACTACAGACGTGACCCCTAGTATAGTCCTTGATCATTATGTTGATTGTGAGCTAGAGTATTGTCTGATAAAGTATTGTATTAACTGCTATGTCTATAGGACTGTTGGATCATTCAGACGATACCTTGGAACCCGGACAGTGGTATTGCCAGCTAAGGACCACAGGCGAGTACATTCTCTGACAGTTTCCATTATATTGATTATCTCTATAACTCTTGTTGTATAGCGTACATGACCCTGACACTATTTTTTATACGAGTTGGCATCATTGAGACCTGTCACGAGGAGTCGTGATTGGAATCCATCGTGCTAGCTGGGGATAAATGGGGAAATATTAGTAGCTTATGTGATCATACCCAACTTTACATGCATCATAGCTCACCCACACCTCACGTCGGTGCAGACTGACCATTACATGCCTCATCACTGTTACATATGGTTAGCCGGACTTGTTGGGGATGATCGCTAATCAATGTAACGAGTCATATAGTTCCAAGCCGATCACATGATATACTGATGTTTCACACACTTAGTTAGATATTCTTGACATGTATCTTGATAGATTGATCTTGTATTTCCACATGTTCTAGTTGTTGTTCTTATATACACTTACATACCAGTTCTTTGTACTTGCATACCCTTGTAGTTCTATTCCTTGTCAGATGCATATTGATGATGATATTCCAGTACTTATTCCAGTATTTCTCATTGCCAGTATTTCATTCTGTCTTGTATTTCTTCACACTGTATTATAGTTTTTGCCAATATATATGGAACTGCTGTTAGAGGTGTATTTTCGTTCCAATCCTGACTGGATATTTTTTCCAGAGAATCTTGAGGATTTCTGTACCACGCACTACGGACCAGGTATAGATGCAGACTATATTCCAGAGATCCTAGAGGAGACCATGCTTCTAGATGAGGCTTTGCCTACAGCTATCTAGATAGTATTTATTTATGCTTGAGACTTAGGGAGATTGTTTCAGTTTATGTTAGACTTATGCTAAGTTTAATTGGAGACTTATATTGGATAGCTAGACTGTGAGTTATCTTTATGTTGAGACATGGTGTTTAACTATGTTATTTCCTTTTATCTTTTATCGTGCCTTATAGTTGTTGTGATTGAGTTACATCGTGAGATTATTGTGAGATGTATATTGACCTTCTTATGGAGATGGATATCATTGACAGGTGTTTAGCTATATAGTATTACTGTGACCTAGACAGTGTTCTACCACCGATGCTGCGGCGTAGGCTGGATGTACCCACGCTCTCGTGCCCCTATACCGGGTGCGGGTCGTGACACGTTTTTAGTGGTGGCCTATGCATGTCAAGTTTCGCGAGTTATGCGATATCGTGGTAGTGCGACAACTTAGTTGTACTGCTGCGAGCCTGTGCTAGGATATAGGAAATAGGATCTAGGATGAGAATATGCTCAATCACACTAGAAAATTCTGAACTTCTTATTGCTATTCTAATAGATTGCTTCCTTTAGCACTTTAGTGTCCTTCCTTGATAATATCATATCTATCACCTTAATTGATTCTTTGATCTGTATTCAGGATGTCGCCGAATACTAGATCCATGAGAATGGGAGCAGCCAATTCAGAGAGGACTGCCACCTCTCAACCTGACGGACAGATACCTGGAGATCCTCCTACATCTCCTGTTCGTGTAGGAGTGTCTGCAACTAACGGGATTCCTCCTCCACATATTCAGAGGATTGCCCCAGCTATGACAGACAATCTTCCACCACCACCAATACTGATTTTTGGAGGAGTGCCCGCTGACGGGGCACAGATGTTCGCACTGATGCAAGGCATGCTAGAGGCCCAGAGAGTAACAGCAGAGGCTCAGCGTGTTCAAGCTGAGGCTCAGAGAATGCAAGCAGAAGCACACCAGGCGCAGACCGAACTGATAAGAGAGAGCATGGAGAATGCTCATCAGGTGACTCTCCAGGCTGTGGAGAGAGTAGCACGACAACCGCAACATCAAGGTCAACAACAACAGAGGCCCGATACCATAGTGGACTTTAAGAGGATGATGCCTCGAGAGTTCAAAGGCACAGAAGGAATATTATATGCTGACGAATGGTTAGAAGACATAGAGAGGAATTTGCGCTTATCACAGATTCCAGAGATTCTTCAGATAGAGGCCGCTGGCAGTCAGATGTTTGATATCGCACTGACGTGGTATCTTACAGAGCCGAGACTCGCCGCTGAAGGACTTACCTGGGAGGACTTTAAGGAACTCTTCAAAGAGAAATTCTTTCCTAACGTAGTCTTGGGAGCATTAGAAAGTCAGTTCCATGACTTAGTCCAAGGAGTCATGTCAGTCGACGAATATGCTACAGAGTTTTGTCGATTGAGTCGATTTGCGCCATCAATGGTTCGAGACCCAGGAGACAGAGCTCAAAAATTCAGGAAGGGATTAAATAAGGAGATCAAGTCTCGTACTTCGGGATAACGTACTGCTACATTTGAGAGTATTCTGATGGATGCCCAGATTGCCGAAGACGACTTGGACCTCAGGCCCAAGAGAGGATGCGATACATCTGGAGCAACAGGAGGTAACACAGGACCAGCCAAGCGCCCACACTTTCAACAACAACATAGTCCGTACCAGCAACAATACCAGCAACAACACCAGCAGCAACACCAGCAACAGGCACCAGTTCGAGGACATGCTCAACAACAGCAACCACAAAGACATAATCAAATCGTTGCCCCATGTTCGTATTGCGGAAAGATGGGACATACAAGAGACATCTGTAGAAAAAGGTTGGGCACTTGCTTATCGTGTGGATCAGCAGCACATCAGCTGAGGGACTGCCCAACTATTCAGACTCGCCAAGGAGGAGGAGCAGCTCAGAGAGGACCAGCCAGAGCACCTATTGCACCAGAAGGCCAGCAGAGAGGACCTCCACTTCCATCACAGCAGGAGAAGTTTGCTCAGCAGCAGCAGCAACAAAGAGGAGCACCACAAGGACGAGCTTACGCCATGACCACTGAGGAGGCCGAGCCAGCTGGAGACGTGATTTCAGGTTCAGTTTTACTCAATTCTATTCCAGCACTTGCATTATTTGATTCTGGCGCTTCCCATAGTTTCGTATCTGTATCTTATGCCCTTAAGCATCATTTAGAAATGGAACCATTATATAGGACTTGCAAGATTACGACAGGAGGAGGCATTATCCTAGTCCGTGATTGTTGCAAGGATCGGAGAGTGTCATTGGAAGGACGAAAGTTGAGCGTGAGTTTACTCGTCATGCCACTTTCAAAATACGATATTGTACTCGGAATGGAATGGTTAAGTAAACACCATGCTTCTATAGATTGCCACGAAGGTAGAGTAGTATTTCGACCACCAGGAGAGCCAGAGTTTGAGATTGCCAGAGGAGCAGAGGAGCGAAGCAGAGGCACTTTTTGCGGAGCCAGGGTGGAAGAAGAAGAGTTACCGCATCCACTTATAGCGGAATTTCTGGATGTATTTCCAGAGGAGTTGCCAGGTTTGCCACCAGACAGAGATGTTGAGTTCTCTATAGACTTGATACCAGGAGCAGAGCCTATTTCACAACATATCTATAGAGTTAACAACAACGAATTGGTAGAACTAAAGAAACAAGTTGAGGAGCTGCAAGGCAAAGGTTTTATTAGATCCAGTTCATCGCCATGGGGAGCACCAGTATTATTTGTACCAAAGAAGGATGGCACGTTACGTATGTGTATCGATTATAGAGCTTTGAATAACCTCACTATCAAAAATAAATACCCGCTGCCGAGGATAGATGATATTTTCGATCAATTGAACGGAGCGAAGGTATTTTCAAAAATAGACTTGAGGTCCGGCTATCACCAAGTGAAAGTGAAGAAAGAAGACATACCGAAGACCGCCTTTCGAACCAGATATGGCCAGTTTGAATTTACAGTAATGCCGTTTAGTTTAACCAATGCACCAGCAGTATTTATGAACTTGATGAACAAGGTGTTCCACCAGTACCTTGACAAGTTCGTAGTGGTGTTTATTGACGACATTCTAGTATATTCAAAAACCCCAGAAGAGCATGAAGAGCACTTGAAATAGTTTTAGAAACACTCAGGCGAGAGAAATTATACGGGAAGCTTTCAAAGTGTGAGTTCTTTCTTGAAAAGTTGAATTTCTTGGACATATGGTAACGGGTGACGGAATTTCAGTTAACCCAAAGAAGATAGAGGCAGTGAAGTCATGGGCTACCCCCGGTACAGTAGCTGAAATCAGGAGCTTTCTCGGACTAGCAGGATACTACAGAAGATTTGTACAAGACTTCTCCAAGATTGCAGAGCCAATGACTAGGCTGACCAAGAAGGATGTGGAATTTGTCTGGACAGAAGAATGTCAAGCCGCATTCGATGAGCTGAAAAGGAGATTGACGACAACACCAGTTTTGACGTTGACATCAGGGACAGGTGGATTCACTATCTACAGTGATGCTTCAGAAAAAGGGTTGGGATGCGTTCTTCAATAACACGGGAAAGTAATTGCCTATGCTTCAAGACAATTACGCCCTCATGAAAAGAATTACCCCACTCATGATCTGGAGTTAGCGACAGTTATCTTTGCCCTAAAGCTGTGGAAGCACTATCTGTACGGAGAGCGTGTGGAGATCTTCACAGACCACAAGAGCTTAAAGTACGTGTTTACACAGATGGAGCTGAATATGAGACAGAGAAGGTGGTTAGAATTAATGAAAGACTTCGATATCTCATTACAGTATCATCCAGGGAAAGCCAACGTAGTCGCGGATGCCTTGAACAGGTACCCAATGGCTATGTGCTTGACTTCGGATAGACACTTATTAGCTGATCTTGAGAGCTTGGAAATTGAGGTATTAGTTCCAGGAGCTGAGATTCAGATATGGGGACTGCAGATTCAATCAGATCTGATAGACAGAATTAGAACTGCACAGTATGATGATGAGACTCTAAGGAATATTAGGGTACAAGTTCAGGCAGGATTGATAGACGATTTCACTATTACGGATGATGGATCCTTACGACATGGCACGAGGATGTGTGTGCCAAGCGGAGAGCTGCGCGAAGAAGTTTTACAGGAGGCACACCGCTCTCAGTACTCGATGCATCCCGGAGCCAACAAGATGTATCGAGATTTGAGGAGGCATGTATAGTGGTATGGTATGAAGCGCGAAGTAGCACGCTTCGTATCCCGATGTTTAGTGTGCCAACAGGTGAAAGCAGATCGACAGAGGCCAGGGGGATTGCTTCAACCTTTATCCATTCCAGAATGGAAGTGGGAGCACGTGACTATAGACTTCATTTCGGGACTTCCTCGTTCTCCAGGAGAAAAAGATGCAATTTGGGTTATCGTGGATAGGTTGACCAAATCAGCCCACTTCTTGCCTTTTAAAGTGGGTACTTCGACGGAGAAGCTAGCAGAGATGTACGTACAGCAGATTGTCAGATTACATGGAGTTCCTGTGAGTATTATCTCAGATCGGGAAAGTCATTTTACTTTCCATTTCTGGAGGAGCCTGCAGTCTAGCTTGGGCACTCAGCTCAAGTTCAGTACCGCATATCACCCTCAGACAGACGGGCAGTCTGAAATGACTATTCAGACTCTTGAAGATATGTTACGCACTTGCATATTGGATCTCGGAGGTTCTTGGGAGGATCATCTATACTTGGTAGAATTTGCTTACAACAACAGCTACCAGGCCAGTATTGAGATATCACCATTCGAGACTTTATATGGACGGACTTTATCTTGGGATGATGTTGGAGAAAGAGCCTTGTTAGGACCAGAAATGGTCGTGGATGCAGCAGAAAAGGTGAAACTTATCAGAGACAGACTGCGAGTGGCGCGGGACAGACAGAGGCATTGGGCAAATAGCCACCGTAGACCCCTAGAGTTTCAGGTATTATTTTGATTTGTTTTGTTTGGTTTGTGCTTGCCTTGTTTAGGTTGCGTGTTAAGATCGTTGTTCTAGGTTGGCGATTTGGTGTTCCTACGGATTTCTTTGACACGGGGCACGATTCATTTTGGCAGAGGAGGAAAGCTTAGTCCACGATACATCGGGCCCTTCAGTGTTCTTGCAAGGGTCGGTGCAGTGGCCTATAGACTTGACTTACCGCCTGCTCTAGATGGAGTGCATAACGTGTTCCACGTGTCGCAGCTGAGACGGTACGTGGCAGATCCTAGTCACGTATTAGATCACTCAGAGATTGAAGTTGGACCGACACTCAGCTATCCTGAACAACCGGTGGAGATCTTGGATCGTAGAGAGAAGATATTGCGGAACCAGACTATTCCCTTGGTTCGTGTTGCATGGAGAAATCACTCTCCAAGAGAATCAACTTGGGAGAGAGAGGATGAAATGCGTGAGCGGTATCCATATCTCTTCGAGACTTGAGGTATAATTCATTAATTGATTGCTTGTTCTTGTCATAGTTATTTTAAATTTCGAGGACGAAATTCTTTAAGGAGGGTAGACTTGTCACCTCCACTTTTTGGATTAGGGGTTTTTCGTCTTTTTATAATTAATGAGTAAATGATTGCATGATAATCAATTTTATTTAATTTACAGTGACCTTAATTGATTGTTGCACTTTATTGTTATTCAATAACTAGGACGCTACGCTAGCTTGTCTTTCAACATCTTCACACCTTGTCCTGGACACGCCAGACCATTAATTAATGCTCGTGTCCCACGTAAAACCAGCCCTTGTACTTCTATTTAATTATAGAATACCTCCTTGCATCTAATTTTGATTAAGCAAACAATAAACCTATTTCATGCAAATTTCCGTAAATTCATTAAACCTATTTTTCCCTTTTTATTATATTTTCCATGATTTTGGGAATGTGTAATTTAACATCAACTCCTTGAAACCATGGCCTCCAAACCCTTAGACCAGTACAATTCTCGCAGTTTCATTCTAACCCTAGCCCATTGGAATATCTACATAGCAAGCCAAGGCCTTTCCCTAGTGTTGACCAAAGTCAACATATTCTAGGTCAACTTAACATCACATATATATATATATATATATATATATATATATATATATATATATATATATATATATATATATATATATATATATATTCCCTTCTTTCTAATTCCCCTTAACCCTAAATCACCCCAGCCGACTTCCTTTCCCATCTTCATGCTCACGCCGACCCTTCCCGCCGGAGTTTGGAAGCGTCGTGACCTCGCCAAACTGACCTACTCTTGTTCATCCCCTTCCCAGGCAACCCGACCCTAAAACCCGCTGGAACCGAGCAGCTCTGAGTCGGCCAAACCCAACTGAACGCCGGAGCAGCCTAGCCTCGCGTCCTTCCCCTCACCGCATGCGAGCTGACCGGAGCCTGAACCCCGACGTCGTCAGTCCGCTGCTCCTTCCCCACTTCAACTGGACCGACCGCTGCCGCCGGATCAACCGACCGCTGTCGCCGGATCAACCGACCGCTGACGCCGGATCGACTGCACCAGGAGCACGCCGGAGACGCTGCACTCGACCTCGACCCTCCGCGGACTAGACTGGACCGATCGACGGGAGCCGCGAACACCACCTCCTTCGCGACGACTACGACCACAACACCGAATCCTTCGCGTTCACGATCACATGTTCGAACCCTCGCATGCATGAACACGTACACGTATACACGTATTCCTCGTAATAATCCACACGTATTAGCCGTAATGTATCCAGTATACGAACGGTATGTACATATTGTGTATGTATTGTTATATGATAAACGTATTCGGTATATATATGTATGGTGTATCTTCATCGCATATATACAGATATAAATGCCCTGTACATATATATATACATATCGTATTGTGCTCAATTAACATAAAGCATACGTATATTTATATATACAATATAAACCCTGTTAAGTATTAGATGCATACTTCTGTTAAATAATAATTAATTTAGTGTTGATGTTATGATAGATAACAATAGGCATTATATACCATGTACGAGGTGACCCTAACAAATTACGGATACCATAGCTATCTTGACCTGTGACCATGTAGCATGATAGTAGACTGCCATAAGTACACTGACGTACTGGCAGGACCGTACCATTGACTGTCTGTTATACATAGCAACTACAGACGTGACCCCTAGTATAGTCCTTGATCATTATGTTGATTGTGAGCTAGAGTATTGTTTGATGAAGTATTGTATTAACTGCTATGTCTATAGGACTGTTGGATCATTCAGACGACACCTTGGAACCCAGACAGTGGTATTGCCAGTTAAGGACCACAGGCGAGTATATTCTCTGACAGTTTCCATTATATTGATTATCTCTATAACTCTTGTTGTATAGCGTACATGATCCTGACACTGTTCTTTACACGAGTTGGCATCATTGAGACCTGTCACGAGGAGTCATAATTGGAATCCATCCTGCTAGCTGGGGATAAATAGGGAAATATTAGTAGCTTATGTGATCATACACAACTTTACATGCATCATAGCTCACCCATACCTCACGTCGGTGTAGCCTGACCATTACAAGTCTCATTACTGTTACATATGGTTAGCCGGACTTGTTGGGGATGATCGATAATCAATGTAATGAGTCATATAGTCTCAAGCCGATCACATGATATACTGATATTTCACATACTTAGTTAGATATTCTTGACATGTATCTTGATAGATTGATCTTGTAGTTCCACATGTTCTAGTTGTTGTTCTTATATACACTTACATACCAGTTCTTTGTACTTGCGTACCCTTGTAGTTCTATTCCTTGTCAGATGCATATTGATGATGATGTTCCAGTACTTATTCCAGTATTTCTTATTGCCAGTATTTCATTCTGTCTTGTATTTCTTCACACTGTATTATAGTTTTTGTCAATATATGTGGAACTGCTGTTAGAGGTATATTTTCGTTCCAATCCTGACTGGATATTTTTTCCAGAGAATCTTGAGGATTTCTGTACCACACACTACGGACCAGGTATAGATGCAGACTATGTTCCAGAGATCCTAGAGGAGACCATGCTTCTAGATGAGGCTTTGCCTACAGCTATCTAGATAGTATTTATTTATGCTTGAGACTTAGGGAGATTGTTTCAGTTTATGTTAGACTTATGCTAAGGTTAATTGGAGACTTATGTTGGACAGCTAGACTGTGAGTTATCTTTATGTTGAGACATGGTGTTTAACTATGTCATTTTCTTTTATCTTTTATCGTGCCTTATAGTTGTTGTGATTGAGTTACATTGTGAGATTATTGTGAGATGTATATTGACCTCCTTATGGAGATGGATATCATTGACAAGTGTTTAGCTATATAGTATTACTGTGACCTAGACAGCGTTCTACCGCCGATGCTGCGGCGTAGGCTGGACGTACCCATGCTCTCGTGCCCCTATACCGAGTGCGGGTCGTGACAAGATAGTACATGGTGGTGAGAAGATGTTTTGAGGACCAACAATCTTAGACGATTAAACTGTATGTATATGGCTGTTTAAGGTTTTTAGAATGGGTATGAGTAAGTACAAAGATATGTTTATATATTTAGAGATATGATGAGTTATGGTTGGAGAAATTGATTTTAAATTTCGAGGACAAATTTTTCTAAGGTTGATAGATTGTAAACCCCATCAACCAAATTTAGGTATATAAAGTTTAGTGTGATATAATAATTTATTTTGGAATAATTTGGGTTGGAAAAATAGATTTATTATACATACTTCAATTATGATATCTTTGGTGCACCTTAGTATAGTTTCAATATTTGGAACACTACACTAGCCTTTGCTGACCAATAACTTTCACACTCTTAATTCCGACAGAACAATCTTCAATCCTAACCCTAATGTCACTGTCAAACTCACACTTTTTTATTCTATTTTTAGTTACACAAAATTCTCGATACTAATGCATCATAAAATCTCAACTTTCTACCTAGTGACCGTAGCTTGGATTTCTGATGCAGAACACTGACCAGATTCCTACAACCAAATATTTGACACTAACCTACATTGAGACTACCCTATCCTAATCATTTGGGTCACTTCTATTTTTATATATTTTATATTCTAATTTAATAGATATGACATATTGAACCCTTTGAGCTTAATTTGACTCAACCTAGAGCCAACCCTTAAACCCAACCTTAAAAATCTAATTAAGTGGTCAACTAGAACACCAAACATCTCTAAACTCACAAAACACCAAACACAATAGTCCATACACCAAAACCTATTTTTAGAAGAATAATTTCAGCATATAACCCCCTCCTTTCATCTCCCCACTCACACCAAAGGATGTAACCCCAAACTCTTTCTCTCCCCATTAGAAAAAGTTGTAACCCCAAACTCTTTTCCTTCCCACTAGGTTGTCCCTAACCCCCTCTCTTTACCTTCCCCATTCAAACCACTTGAAAAACACTTCTTTATAACTCTCTTCCTTACATTTTTATTTATAAACCATCTCCAAATTCCTTCTCTATCTCCCTCCAGACCTCTATCTATCAAACCCTACATAGGCTAAATCCAACTTCAGCAACACTCCCACCAATTCGGCCATATGTCCCTCCACAGTAATTATCTTTCTCTCAAATTTTTTATGCTTCTTCCTATCCCTATCCTTATCACTTTCTCTTCACAAACCTTCCATCAAAACTCACTCTAAGTTCCTTAAAATAGCTCTCCATCAAAGGTGTCCAGACTGAATCCGAATTCAGTGTATCCTCTTCTCAGGCCACTCCACCACCTTTACAGCCTCCAAATCACCACCATAGCACCAAAATCTCATTTTCTTACATCTCCTTAACAATTTTCCTTTACAACTCAGCACATAAATTATCCCACAACTTCCCAAAATATCCCCTACAAACCGAAGGCACCTTGTTGAACCCGCCAGCAATAACACCACTTCAATACCTTGTTGCTCCACTTCCAAGACCAAAAACTCTTTAAAAATCACCCTATCCTTATCCTCTACCTCTCCCATAATCTATATAAGCCCTATAACACTTGGACAAATATTTTAAGCCCCGGACAGCAGCTACGAGCCGAAGTATCCAAATCTGGACAGATTTGTGCAAGCAGTGCACAGTCTTCTTTTGCCTTCCCATTTTAATTTGGTATGAGCTCAAAATATACCTAATCAACCCTCTCTACATTTATTTCACATCCCTCCTAAATTTTAAAAACTTTTAATTCATATTTTTTATGATATTACACTAAGAACACTTACTACTTCTCATGTCTAGACTTGAATGTTATTTATGTACTTGTTGTCCTATTCACTTTGCCAAGATCTAAAACCCAAGCAACCACTTATAAAGCATGATTTTTACTCTAATTTTCACTAAATTTTAGAATATATAAGTTTTTTTATGGTGTTATATATAAATAAATACATGGTTGAGACATGATTAAATATTGTGCAACTAGTAGTGCACTTTGCCTAGGTTTTGTGCTAGCTAGTTTTAGTATTTATAAACACTATGTTAGAATGTAGAAGATGCCATGCTAGGGTTTTGTACTAGTTGTAGTAGTGTTTGTACACATGTTTCATAACAAATGGAAGATGAAAATGAGGTACATGCCATGATCGTATTATAAATTCAGATTTAATTTTTCTATGAATACTTGACATTTTGTAGTATAAAGAGATATAGTTGGATGAATGAATATAATTGAGAAATAGAGTATGTGATTGTTTGTGATGACCCTAACTTGACCTATTGTTAACGCTCATGTGCATATTTTAATAGACAAAACTAACCCTAGGTTGGTTAACATAGTTTAACACTTAGTGAATACCAAGGTTGATGATATGTTGTATATGGAAACCTAGTGTGAGAACACCTAGTACCTACATGAACCTTCATTATAACCATATTTATGTTATCTGAGAAGTTGTACATTTAGAGGGCTTTATGATGTTATGTGACTAGTAGGCTTGGTGTTTACACACTTTCTTGGTCCTTGACTAGTGAACCTTAGCCAACCTAATTAGTTAGAACCCCTAATTATTTTAGAATCTAAATAACTGATGGTATTGTGTTAGTTGTACCCTTGATTAATTTAGACCCTAATTGTCTAATGATTAATGACGTAAAGTAGTTGTACTCTTGTGCATGCTTAGTGAATTGTGTCATAGTAACTGATTTTATGATATTATATATTTAGGCTTTTGGGATCGCACAAGCGTGGATTCGAGAGCAGGTTATTTATATTATCAGCTTAGAGTTTCAGGCAAGTATAACTTGCCTTTGTTACAGTATTCTGTGCTTATTGCTATTACTAGCTTTTGATATTATATTTCTAGTTCTTTGCATATATGTTATTATGACCCTAGGACCGTTGCGATACTTAGCGTCTGAATTGTATTCGGGTGCCGACTTTCGTATGCGGAATCGGGTATCATTATATTGTATTGTTATCGTATTTATTTGTTCGTACTAATTCTTGCACGATATACCTTAGGACACTGAACACGACTTGCATGTACAGAAGCCTTACTTAAGACATTCGATATTTTCGGCTTCTGTGTCAGGATTTAGGATCTGTGACTTGAGATAGTTGACATGAGTTTATCTACACATTGTCTCGCGATATAGTTAGTGATTGATCTTACGTGTTATGGACATGAGACATGAGATACATGGGGACTGGGGAGAACCTACTGTACCGCTGGGCTACCACACAATACTTGTTACCGATGCTTGAGATTCGGGCCCTATAGTGATGCAGGTACCTTGATGGGGCATGTACGCACCTAATACTACTACTACTACTACTTATTACTAGTACTACTAGCTACTGTTTTGTCTATGCAGACCTACAGGTCCAGGTGGTTTAGCGGATGAGTACATTCTCAATTGCATTCACTTAGCTGGTTATGATAGATACCCTTGAGCATATTGCTTATTATTTTACTGTTACATTGGCATGATATTTCTTGTACTTCGTTACATCCCTCTGAGGACCTGGTCCCTTGCTAGTTTTGCAGAATAGATCATTGTGGAGCCTGCCTGGAGTTGCTAATGTGTGTTGCTTTGTTATACAGACATTGGTACCAGGTACTTATATCATTTCTATCGGAGATATATTTATTTATTCATATTGTTGATTCATCTACTGATATAGCCTAGTTTTTATAGACTCATATTTCTTTCTCGAATCTATTCGAGTTTGTGTGTTACTGGACGGACGACTTTAGCACATGTAGCTCATTCCTAATGTATTATATTCATTGTAGATTGAGACATAGATATATTTAATATTTTATGTAGATATTAACAATGATATTACTGCTTATACGTATTCGAGTCAGACTAGAGTCTGGTCAAATGCGTTACTGGCATGTTACGTATTTCTAGTCCTACTTATTTTGGGACTGGGGTATGACAGTTTGACTTGAAAAAAATATGTAGACGTCCTACATTGTATTTGATAGAGGAGAGGATTGGAAAGTTAAAGCATCCTAAGGCAATTTTCTCACTGGAGAAGGAGGATAAAGGGAGACTTTGTAGGTGGATTCATGTCCTAAAATTTTTAGACGGGTACGTGTCAAACTTGAAAAGATGCATCGACCTCAACGAGAACAAACTGACTTGTATGAAGAGCCATGATTGTCATATATTCATGAAGAGGTTAATTTTGATTGTATTTCAGAAATTCTTACCGCAGGTCGTCTGGGATCCATTGACAGATCTTATTATATTCTTCAGAGATCTTTGTTCTCCTAAGTTACTCGTCGATCGTCCAGAAAAGCAAGAGAAGGACATTGCGGCAACACTGTGCAAGCTCGAGAAGGTGTTTCCTCCTGGATTCTTCGACTCCATGGAGCATTTGCCAATTCATCTTTCCTATGAGGCAGGTGTTGGTGGGCCTGTCGGTTATCGGCGGATGTACCCGTTCGAGCGGCATCTGAATCACCTAAAGAGAAATATAAAAAATAAGGTACAGGTTGAGGGTTCTATTTTTAAAGCTTATGTTCTCGAGAAGATTACATACTTTTGCTCGACGTATTTCATACCTCATATTGCTACTAATAGAACGAGAGCTCCAAAAAATGATGACAGATATCAGGAATCTAATGATACAATAGTGAAAGTATTCAATGCGTCCGAAAAGCCTTCGTGGAAAATGAAGAAGAGATATTTGAATGACGACGAGCTAAGGACTTCTCAGTTGTATATATTACTCAATTACGAGGAGGATGAAGTGGAGAAGCTAGAGGAGTAAATAATTAATACGTCCACGTTTACGTCATCTCAATATAATAATATAAGCTAATATTATGCTACTAATCGGTGGTTGCTTCGTTGTTTTCCAGCACATATAATGATGAGCTGAGGTCGGTTAGACCCTACATAATAGACGAAAAAGTAGAACAAGAAATGAGATATCATTTTCCTTCTTGGTTGAGCACATATGTAAGGATCTCGATAATTAATTTTTCTGTATGCACTTGCACAATAAATAACTTACTATCGCTTCTTTGGTATTTAGGTCTATCGTCTAATAACACCTGAGACTGAATCTATTAGAACTCTAGCCAAAGGACCAATTACTGCCATCAAAATATGGCCAATACTGTGTGAATGGGTTTAGGTTTAAATCAATAAATATTCCGATCAGAGACAGCTTCTTGGATCTTGATTCCACGAAAATAGTTGTTTGTGTATCAAATCTTTGAACTGCAATAACGTCATCCAGGCAATAATTTTTTTGGCATCTTACGAGAGATTATGGTGTTGACATATAATTATGGCACAGAACCTGCTAAGATCGTGTTATTCAAGTATGAATAGTTCGATCTGATTCAAGATCAAGGTTAAAAAATTGACAAGCATGTTGGATATAAACTACAAGCATAGATATCAAGGCTACGAACCATTTATCATATCAAGTCAGGCTCAGCTCATGTACTTCACAACTTATCCTAGACGGAGAACAACGAGGTCGGACTGGTGGACAGTATGGAAGACTAAAGTTAGAAATACCTTCGACATTGATGAAATAGCTTATCAGGGGGACGAGCTACCTCTTGTAAAAAATATTGTAGATATGGACTCAAAGAAAGTAACTCATTACACGATTAATAATATAGAAGAGGTAGAATTATCTGAAGATGAAGATGAAGACAAAGACGAAGTAGATAAAAGTGAAGATGAGGAGGAAGAGAAAGACGAAGAAGATAAATTTTTTGAAGATTATTGAAAATAAAATAAATCTATTTGGACTTGTGACATATATTATATTTTGACTGTAGAATGTGCTATCCATTTAGACTTGTGATACTACTAGTTATTTACTATGTAATTTTATTAATACTGTGAGATATGTATAATATTTTGACTGCAGAATGTACTATAAATATGTTTATTTGTTCTATCATCACATGTTGTTATCAGGTATGACAGGACGAGGCAGAGCGTTCGGCAGGTCCCGAGGTAGACGTAGTGCTCCTCTGGTACTGCCTACTGCTGGTTCTGGATCCTCGTTGCCAAGTACTCCAGTATATCGACCAGTCACATCTCCGACTGCGATGACATTATGTGGCAGCAATCCTGGGACGAGTAATTCTAGGCCTGAGACTACTCCCTCGTCCAGTATTCCAATCCTCCATGTTTCCAATCAATCCTTGGATTTTAATCAACTCCGTTCGTTGTATCAGGTGATTTCAAAAGGAAAGAGATACTTGATGATGAATTGTGTTATAGCAAGGATTGATTGGAAACATAAAGGAAGTATTGATAAACGGGTTGGATATAAAGTTGATATGTGTCAGGATGGATAAGTTGAAGATCGTTCTTGAAGATTGAACAAAATATGAATTTTGACTTGGTTAGGATGCAAATAATAATATCAAAAATGTATATCATATTTGGAAGAGTATGATTATTATATGCATGAGGTATGAATAAGGGATTGGCTAGGTACTGTTTGATGAATAACTTTTTGGAAGATAAAATATGTAGGCATCAAGTGATAAGCTGGAAAGATAGTGCAAGATTTTTAGCGTGACTGAGCGATGGCCCAGGATAGAGGATTGTGTATCAAATATGATTAGATATATATTTGAGAAATATCACATACAAAGAATTGGTGGATATTGAAGTTGAAGTTCTAAGGATTTTTGGGATGTTGGTTAGGCGTAACACTGGATTTAGTCAGGCGATACCAAGTGATTTGTTGGGATATATTCATGACTTGGATATTAAGTGATAGAACATCGGGTGGTTCAACCTAGTTCTAGTTTGACCCTTGTGTGACCAAGTTATAGCATACCCCTGTATTGAGTAGTGCAGCTCTGCGCTAGACACAGTAGAGATTGAGACAAGAATTTGATAGACTGCAAGGATATAGATGGACTTGGAATGGATAAAAGAAAAAAAAATGTACTCGTAGATTTGAAGATCAACGTGATATATTTAAGTTTGGTATAGAAGTGTTGTTCTTGGATGAGTTCTATCTTAGTAAGTTTCAAGGAAGAAACTTCTTTTTAGTGGTGTATTATGTAACAGCCCGCTTCACTCAGTTCTGCAAGATGACTCAAATGGCATATCGACAGTTGGACTTGGAGTTTCAGCGGTTCACTCAGAGTCTCGCTTGGCCGAGGCAAGCCCTTATTCAGGTGGGTGGCTACGATGAACTTGTCTTTGCTTGGCCAGTACACCTAAGAATTTTGATATACATGCTAGATCGCTAGGCGATAACCCCTTGCATGCTAATAAGAATACAACACACCTAGCTAAGGGAATAATCTTATCTTGTATTGCATGTGTTAGAACATGGAAAAGAAACATGGTATGATGTTGGTTCCTCACACTATCCCTTAGACCCGTGCTAGCGTAATCGCTTATGTTTACAAGTATGGCTATGCTGCATGTTTTCTTATAGTTATATTCACAATGTTCAATGCTTAGCTGCTTTACTTAATCGCTATGGTCGTCTCGTTAGATTCATGCAACGACCCAGTAGCACTATCATGTCTTGATTCATCTAGTCTAGCCAGAAGACTATCAAATAGTCGTTCTATGCAAGTAGGAACCTGAAAGTATTCGGGATCGTTAGGTCGCCAAGGCATTTTCCAAACTAAGGTATTGTATTATGTTAAGTAAAGAAAGAATCACAGCTCGTGGAGCAATACTCGTGCAGAACAAGAATCAAGAATTAACATGCCGTGTCATAAATCCCGTGAATCTGAGCCATAGACTTGCATGTCGCGGGCAACTTGTTCACAAGGTATATTCAATATATTCCTGTGAACGGTCTCCGGGGCACTGGGGCCAATCCGATCCAGACGGAACATCGTGTTAGTCTTCGTGTTTCAGGCAGGATGACATGTAGCGCCTCGTGTTACTTTTGTTGCACGCCATTCTCGCTCTAAGACTAAGTAGTCTCATGATCGGGGATGATGGCATGTGATGCCTTGTGTTCCTTGAGTTGCATACTATTCTCATTCATGACTACATTGTGGTCCTTTATGGCTATACCAGCGACAACTGTTCATATAGATAAGTCATCCTTGCTTAGAGGCAATCCGCGTGGCATCGGACCTAGTAATCTGGAATACCTGAACGGATATGAGTATTAGATATTTGAACACTTGAACAATCTTCTGCAATAATTCTAAATAATCTGTGTAAATCATTCACCTGAATCAGAAATCCGCTCGTGACACTCGTGTTTGCTTATATAATTTTCCTTGAATTTTATTATATATACTCATGCTTGGTTTAAATTAGTTTACCTTGGACAGAAAAGGACGGATGATAAGTTGGTAAGTATCGCCGTGTTACTCTTATATCGCACGGTGCACTTCCATACGAGTTAGGCTTTACATCTTTGCCATAAAATTGATTCTAAGGAAAGACTAGAAAGACAACAATGATAGAGTGCACATAACTTATTGAACGTGTTAGATTTATTGAGCGGGCGAGAAGCCTCCCCACCTGTAAGCCCCCTTATTTTGGAATAGAGATAATTTGGTAATTTATTATTTTGTTTAATTATATAGATTTAAAGAATTAATTTCTAAAAGTCTTTTTAATATTTATGATACTTTGCCATAGTTTGGATATTTTGAGCAATGCACGACATTTTTCCTTCCAACCGAATTCATATTATTGACCTTAATTGTACCTAGTATATTTTAGATTTTGGTGTTGTATTAATTTGATCTCCTCTATGCTCCAAAAATATTGATAAACATCTTGAACCATCGACATTGCAAAACTACCTTCATTTGGCTAGTAAAACCCAACCGAGCCCAAATACCCAACTCGGCCTCTCAAATCAAATCCTATGAGACATGTACCCTACCCCCACACCTTTTTTCTACTCTACAACACATCCCACATGTAAAATATATCCATAAAATCTGAACAAATCAATTAAATGGTCGATAAATACAATATTTTCAAATTAGGAAAGACCCTTATGCAATCTTGTTGCATATCAATTTAAATCTGAAACAAATATTTTAAAATATAATTTAAATATTCTAGAGCATCTCCTCACCTATTTTTGTCTCTTTAAATCCTATCCATAGATGGAAACACTAAAATCAAATCCTAATCACCCACCTATTTAAACTACCTATATTTATCAACCCCCAACACCTAAACCTAATAGCCGACCTCCCCCACTCTCAAACCCATGACCAAGCAGCCTCTCCCCCTCCACTCTTCTATATTTTTTATATCCTTCCTTCCCCCTTTCAATCCCCCATAATCCGGCCACCAAAAACTTCAATCGAACCCCTTTTAGGCCGAATATTGGTTGTTAGTTGCAGCAACAGTTCAAACCCCTCCATAGTAGAAAAAATCCCCAAAAATCATAGATTTATATCATACTTGAATCTCCCAAGATTTCTCTCAAGTTTTGTAAAGTTTGGAGTCTGTTTGGCGCTCCAAAAGGTCTGTGTCGCAAGAAGAGCCTATGTCGTAATTGCGAACATGTAAGTTTCATAACTTCTATTTTTATTTATTTTTCCCATGTGAGAACCCTTGTATGAACCCATAAACATGATATATGATAAATGATGAAACCCTCATGCATAAGAAACCCTAATTTTATATGCAAAATAACTCTTTGATGACACAAAATTAATACATAGCAATGTAGTAACCATAATAACCTAGTTTTGATAGATGTTATTATTTTATTATTAAAATATAAAATTCCAAAAATTAAATAATAATTTTAAAAGTATTAATTAATATATTTTATATATTAAATAATTTTTTATGCAAGTTGACAACCTTGCATGCACAAACTAGTTGTCAAGTTGCTAGATCTCCTAGTCGACGCACAACAAAACTTTGTGCATGCAAGAGCAACTGTTTCAGTATTTTTTACTAAATAAATAATAATTTCAGCATTAATAGTTTTTAATAATTAATGATTAAAAATGATTTTTGGTAATATTTAATGACTATTTATATTCTGGTGGGTAGCTACTTGCATGTGCAACCAATGTAAAATTAATAACTAGATAATAACCTAATTTAACTAGAAAATTAGAGTCTAACTAGTGTAATAATTAATTGGTAGGTGTTCGAGAAATTTTTGTGGAGGGCTCCGGACCAGACTTGTTGTGCTCGCGGCTTGGCTTGGAAGGCAAGTACACCTTGCGTGATTGTATTGCTCAGTTTATATTATGCCTAGTTTTATTTGTTTAGTTGTGTGAACGCGTCTTAGAGTAGTAGACTTACCTGGTATATTGTGAAGGTATGTGGTATCTTCTGACCGGACACTTATTCAACATGTTCACTGAGTGAGAGAGAGAGAGAGTGCATGGACTAGCGTGTTGACTGGCCATTGATACGTGAGTTCATGTCTTATGTTAGTAGTTGATGTTAGTTTAGTTTTCTAGGTTTTATTGACGTCATTGCATTATGTCTGCACCGCGTATACGGTTCGGATAGTACATTAGCAGGAAAGAATCTACTAGTGAGTGTATAGGATTCTGTTTCTTACTGTATAAATGGTGTACCCCAGAGTTCTATTGAACGCTTGGTGGGATGACTGGTTTTTCTATTTTTCCCCCTCATGAGCCACTAGAGATGTCTCGAGTGTATTTCACATAGATGGTTTAGTTACCCTATTTATTGTTTACTGCTTACTTTTATGCATGTCGATTTCTTGTGTACTTGTTATGTCCCCATGAGTACCTGGCACCCTTTCCAGGTGTAGACGATCATGACTATTTGCAGGAGCACGGATCAGGACCTGCTACTTTATTCCCTTCCGAGAAGCTCTTTACCTTCGTGTATAATGGTTCGTAGTTGAGTTGATACTTTTTTGTCGTTTATTTATTTTAAGAAATCATATTCTATTTCTATCCTAGTTTGGTAGTGGATTTGTCTCCACCCGACTATTATTTTGGATTATTTGGACTGGATTATTTGGATCTATATTGGTTTAGTTTTATTTATTTATTGACTTGTGATGTGGATGAGATTTAGTTTCCTGTGACTTGTGACATTATATACCACTTATGGATTATTATTCGTAATACAGCGTATGTATGTGTCATAGTTTTTATATATTGGAGTTGCCTTATATATACGGCTGGCATACTTAAGTATTTCTAGTCATATGTATTTTGGGACTAGAACGTGATATATTTTTAGTGGTGGCCCATGCAGATCAGAGCATATTATTTTGGTTACGTTATTGTCCCGAGCGAGCCTGCAGATAGGATAAGGTTATTAGGATCTCAATCCACAATTGCTGTTGGAACTTCTTTTGATTTCTAATATCGTCCTTGAACCTTGAAATTGTAATCATCCATACTTTCTTTGAACTCTTATTCATCGATTCTCGTCTTTCCCTATCTCGGAGAAAGAGACACTCGTGTGCGATAATTTTTCCAGGAGAAGATTCTTATTAAGACGAAGAAGACATGTTTGATCGAATATTTGTAAGTAGATAGTTGCCTGAGTAGAAAAGATTATGGTAGATAATTTTTAGATGTTAGAGATAGAATAAATTAAGGAAATGATCAGTAAGAACCTAAACCAAGGTGGACTCTATCAATTGTCTAGATTATAAGTTATGGGGTACTATTAGATAAAGTTTTTAGATGAATGTGAGTCATTTTATGTGAGAATATAATATTATATTTTGATAAGATGGTTTGATCTAAGGTGGGTAGGCTTCTCGACTATCGAATTGGTTTGGAGGTTAATCAATTGATGGAGATGAGAATTATCAAATTTTGGTACTTTGAGACTTAAACTTCTATATGATTTGAAAAAAAAATGGTGTTTCATTTTGAATTGAGAAAAAAATGATGACATAAGGAGCTAGAGAT
The DNA here is from genome assembly GCA_036927795.1 of Iris macrosiphon. Lineage (NCBI taxonomy): Eukaryota > Viridiplantae > Streptophyta > Magnoliopsida > Asparagales > Iridaceae > Iris > Iris macrosiphon. Next base: position 39,606,879 of record JAYESA010000010.1, on the reverse strand, counting down.
TTATTTAATTTAAAATTTTAAGACGATTATGATGTAATAGATTTAAAATTTAAAATTAAAATATTTTGGATGAATTTAAATGTTGTGGAGTTTAAATTTCAAGGATAAACATTAATTTAAATAAAGAGTTGAGAATTTGATATGGTAGCATTGACGATTTTGTTAAACCATAAATTTTTGAAGATTATGATATGATTGGATTTGTGTTTAAATTTAAAGAAGATTATTATGATGGATTTAAATTTAGATTTGAAGTATCTTGAAGCATTTAAATTTTGTGGAGTTTAAATTTGAAGATTTTGATAAGATTTGACTTGGAATCTAAATTTGAGAATTTTAGGATATGATGAGACGGAGCATTAGTGAACCTCAATTTGAAGATTTTATAATTATTTTATTGTTTGAGTATTGTGTCGAAAATAAAAATATAAATGAAAGGATTGAGAGAATAGTTTCAAATTTAAATTTTGAGGATGAGAATTTGAATTAAAATTTATTCAAGAGAATATGCAATATTTGGATTTAAAATAGGGGGTTGGATTTAAACTTGAATTATTGAGATTAAGTTATTAAATAAAGTTTTGAGGAATTAGATTTAAATTAAAAAATTTAAATGATAGAATTTAAACTTTTAAAAGTTGGAAAAGAGTTTGATAAAATATATTTATATTTTCTTGAAAAAAATTAGAGGTTAAATAATATTTGTTGAATTTGAGAAAGTTTTGCAATAATTGTTGAATTGAAGGTAAGTACAAATTATGGTGCCAAAATTGTGGTTGATTATATTAAAAAAATATAGAGGAGTAAGAATTGAGTTTAATTTAAATTTGAGGAGTTAAATCTTGAAGTGGTTAAATTTTGAAGATTTAATTTTAAAATTTAATTAGAAGTTTGAGATAAAATTCAAGGAATTCAAGGATAATATTGAGGATTTTGAGTGTTAGAAGTTCAATATAATGTTGAGAATTGATTTATGGGTTGGATTATACCAAATAAATAATAATATAAAGATTGACTTTATCACTTATAGAATTGACTTTTAAGGACTTAATTTGAATTCAAAATTTGAAAAATAAAAATCGAGAGATACGATTGATAGAATAGATTTCGAATTCCAATTCAAATTTTGATGATTAGACTTTGAATTTTTAAATTTATTCATGAAATATGCATTAGTAGGATTTGAATTGAAGGATTAAATTATCAAAAATTTTGAAGACTTTTATAAATGAAATTTAAATTTTAAGAAAATAATACTAGATTTTATTTAAGAGTTATGACTTGAGAATCTGAGTTAAAAAAAATTATTGGATTTTAAAATTTTGAAGATAAATTCGAATTTCAAAATTTTAATTTAAAATTTTAAGCTATGAAGATGAAGTAAATTTTGAAGACTTTGTTAAATAACAAAATCAATTTGACTTCATGATTATATCGCTTGAATTTTGATGGCAAAAAAAATTTGTTATTAAAGATCTTAAATTTTGAGGACGAAATTCTTTTAAGTTGGGTAGATTGTAAGCCCCCTCATTTTGGAATATGGATAATTTGGTAATTTATAATTAATTTTATTATTTTTTAATTAGATAGATTTAAATAATTAATTTCTAAAATTATTTTTAATATTTATGATACTTTGCCATGGCTTTGATATTTTGAGCAATGCACGACATTTTCTTTTCCAACCGAATTCACATTATTGACCTTGACTGTACATAGTACATTTGGATATGGGTGTTGTATTAATTTTATCTCTTCATGCTCCAAAAATATTGATAAATATCTCAAACCATTGACATTGCAAAACTACCTTCATTTGGCTAGTTGAACCCAACCGAGCCCAAACACCCAACTAAGCCTCTCAAACCAAATCCTATGAGACATGTACCCTACCCCCACATATTTTTCCTACTCTAAAACATATCCCACATATAAAATGTATCCATAAAATTTGAACAAATCAATTAAATGGTCCATAAATACAATATTTTCAAATTAGGAAAGACCCATATGCAATTTTGTTGCATATCAATTTAAATCTGAAACAAATATTTTAAAATCTAATTTAAAGATTCTAGAACATTCCCTCACCCAATTTTATTCTCTTTAAATTATATCCATAGATGAAAATACTAAAATCAAATCCTAACCACCCACCTATTTAAACTACCTATATTTATCAACCTCCAACACCTAAACCTAATAATCGACCTCCCCCTCTCTCAAATCCATGACCAAGCAGACTCTCCCCCTTCCTCTCTTCTCTCTTTTCCATCTCCTTCCTACCACTTTCAATCCCCCACAAGCCGGCCACCAAAAACCCCAACCGAAGCCCCTTTTAGGTCAAATATTGGTTGCTGATTGCAGCAGCAGTTCAGACCCCTCCACTACAGCAAAAATTCCTAAAAATCCTATTTTTACATCATAATTTAAGACCCCAATAGCTCCCTCAAGTTTTGCGAAGTTTGGAGTCCATTTGGCGCTCCAAAATGTCCATGTCGCAAGAAGAGCCTTTGTCGTAATCGCAAAAACGTAAGTTTTATAACTTCTATTTTATATTTATTTTTTCCATGTGAGAACCCTTTTATGAACCCATAAACATAATATATGATAAATGATGAAACCCCCATGCATGAGAAACCCTAATTTTATATACAAAATAACTCTTTGATGACACAAAACCAATACATGGCAATGTGGTAACCATAATAACCTAGTTTTGATAGATTTTATTATTTTATTATTAAAATATAAATTTTCAGAAATTAAATAATAATTTTTAGAATATTAATTAATATATTTTATATATTAAATAATTTTTTATGCAAGTTGGCAACCTTGTATGCACAAACTAGTTGTCAAGTTGCTAGAACTCCTAGTCGACGCGCAATGAAACATTTTGTGCATACAATAGCAACTATTTCAGTATTTTTCACTAAATAAATAATAATTCCAGAATTAATAGTTTTTAATAATTAATTATTAAAAAATAATTTTTGGCAATGTTTAATGACTAGTAATATTATGGTTGGTAGCTACTTGCATGTGCAACTAATGTAAAATTAATAACTAGATAATAATCTAATTTAACTAGAAAATTAGAGTCTAACTAGTGTAATAATTAATTGGTAGGTGTTCGAGACGTTTCTGTGGAGAGCTCCGGACTAGACTTGTTGTGCTCGTAGCTTGGCTTGGAAGGCAAATACACCTTGCGTGATTGTATTATTCAATTTATATTACGCCTACTTTTATTTGTTTAATTATGTGCACGCATCTTAGAGTAGCAGACTTACCTGGTATATTGTGAAGATACATGGTATATTCTGACCTGACACTTGTTCAACGCGTTCACTGAGTGAAAGAGAGTGCACGGACTAGTTTGTTGACTGGCCATTGATACGTGAGTTCGCGTCTTGTGTTAGTAGTTGATGTTAGTTTAGTTTTTTAGATTTTATTGACGTCGTTGCATTATGTCTGCACCGCGTATACGGTTCAGATAGTACATTGGGAGGAAAGAATCTACTAGTGAGCGTATATGATTTCTGTTTCTTACTGTGTAAATAGTGTAAATGGTGTACCCCCAAGTTCTGTTGAACGCTTGGTGGGATGACTGGTTCTTCTATTTCTCTCCCTTTATGCGCCACTAGAGATGTCTCGAATGTATTTCACATAGATGGTTTAGTTATCCTATTTATTGTTTACTGCTTACTTTTATGCATGTCGATTTCTTGTGTACTTGTTATGTCCTCCTGAGGACCTGGCACCATTTCCAGGTGTAGACGATCATGACTATTTGCAGGAGCACAAATCAGGACCTGCTATTTTATTCCCTTTCAAGGAGCTCTTTACCTTCGTGTCTATTTGTTCGTAGTTGAGTTGATACTTTTCTGTCGTTTATTTATTTTAAGAAGTCGGATTCTATTTCTATCCTAGTTTGGTAGTGGATTTGTCTCCATCTGACTATTGTTGTGGATTAATTATACTGGATTATTTGAATCTATATTGGTTTAGTTTATTTATTTATTGACTTGTGTTGTGGATGAGATTTAGTTGCATGTGACTTGTGATATTATATACCACTTGTGGATTATTATTCATAATACAGTGTACGTATGTGTCATAGTTTTCATATATTGGAGTTGCCATTTACATATGGCTGGCATACTTCCGTATTTCTAGTCCTACATATTTTGGGACTGGACATGACACCACCAGTGCATTCATGTACTGATAACCCACCAGTTTGTGTGTAGGGTGCGGGAGATCATCGTTCGGTGTGGAGTGTTCCCTCGTGCGTCCTAAGGCATGGAGTTCGCTCTAGAGCCTTGGAGTATTACGTCCGGAGCTGAAGCACATATACATGACATAATGTTGGAACATCGCCTATGTATCATTCCTTGTTGTAAGCCACTTAGCATGCCTTTATTGTTTCGAGAGAGAGAGCTTGAGCGACTTATAATCTCGGCCTAGCGCCGCTTGTAATAATTATTCAGAATCAATAAAGAGTTAGTTTTTGTATCATGCTTGTGTTCATTCTATGCTTTCGCTATATCGACCTTGCGAACTTGTTATCTCACCGCTTGTTCTATGCCCGTCCTTGTGCGGGCGCAACTTAGGCTCCCACGATATCACGCCCAAGCGAGGATGAACGGCCCTGCGGGGCCGGGACATGACAGTCGGATGATGTGACGCTCATCGCACAATTTGATACGCTCGAGCGCAGCATCATGCAGCTCAAGGATATGATCAAAAGGACGGAGCATGGCATTACTGATCTTAGAGTGTCGACAGAGCGCAGCTTGACGGAGCTGCATGCATCACAGTTGTCCATGGGTGAGAGGCTGACGCTGATACAGGATTCAATGGTTGCTAGCAGTACGAGGCTATTATCTACCATGGATTCATACAACCATCGACTAGCATCGTTGGAGTAGATACGTCCTCCTGGTGCGCCTTCATCGACACCGACTCCACCGACGTCACTGCCTTCTTCATTGACATCGGTGTCGATTTTACAGGAGCAGTATGAGTTATTCTTATCCCTGATTCACGTCGATGCTCATCCTCCTCCAGATCTGCAATAGTCCGAGTTATGACAGTTTACTGGTTGTTTGTGTTTTGACCCATGATAATGGGTCATTTATGAATATTATACATTTATTGAGGCTTTCAGACTTTATTTCTTACACTCAGTTGTGTGGATATTTATTGCATTCTTTACGACAGAATTTTCTTAAGACTCGATTTATAATTCCAATGTGTCATTTTCTTTAAATCATATTAAATGTATGTGAATTTATCGGTGTTGAGTGTTACACCGAAGGGGTCGACAAACCCAGAAAATTCAACGGAGGGTCGCTCTGGGTCTGTCTATTTTTATGAACTGTGATATTGCAAGGATATATGACTAATTATATGACAAACTGCAAGAATACATTTTTTTAGTTTTTTTTAAATTATTTTTGCAATTTAGCGACGTTTATATGCGTCGCTAACTGTATCAGAACGTCGCTAATTATGTCGCTAAACGTCACTAAATTACTGACATGGCAGTATTTACCATGTCAGCAAAACGTCGCTAAATATGTTGCAAAACGTCGCTAAATAGAAAAAATTTAGCGGCGATTAGCGACAAATGACACGTCGCTAATTTAGCGACATAACGTCGCTAAATGTAGCTAATTTAAAAAAAAATAGTGACGTGTAGACGTCGCTAATAAACATCGCTATAGCGATATTTTTTCTATCAGCGACTAGCTAAAATGCGACTTTACTGGAACGTCGCTAATTACGTCGCTAAAATTTTTTATCCACATTTTTATGTTATTTAGCGACTTTTTCAGACGTCGCTAATTTTTCTTATTCTAGTAGTGTATTGAGGTACGAGGGCCTCATTTTTTAGATTGTATAGAGCCTTCAAAATGCTAGAGACGGCCCTAGACTGGATTTATGGTAGGAATTACAGTCCATATATGTTTTTGTAGAGGCTTTTGTGTTAAGCAAGTTATTAGATTTTCTAGGATTATATATGTTGATCTTTCTATGTATTTTAATACATTATTAATAAAGACTGAATCCCCATTATTGGATATGTTGGGTTTTCCCAAATTATAGAATCTAAATTATGTTTTAGGGTTTTTATAATCTCTTCCATCCCCATGCATACCTTTGTATCATGAATCCTAACATCGTATCAGGACGGGATCTATAATCCTTGAAGGAGAGGCCGAGCCGACACTCGTCTGGAAGTGTTCTTCGTTCATTAAAGTTGTCGTCAGCGTCCTACTCCGACGTGTATGCAAAGGTAAAAAATGAAGAGGGAAAAAAAAGAAAATAAAGTATTTTTCTTTGATAAAGGTGTAAAACAAAATCTTATATCTTTCATCAGATTGATGTTGTCTTCCTCGTCCATCATCGTTAATTAACATCATTGTCGCAGATGAAGAAAAAGAAGTATAGATCCTTCATATCTTCATCATTGTATGCCATCCTTCGTATCGGGGTGCTTTTCCATCTCCGTCGTTTCGTCGGATTGTCATCTTCATCTTCATCTTCATCCTCATTGTCATCTTCATCTTCATTGATAAGGTGAAGTCAAGCAACATCAACCATCAGTCCGTCGTGAACGAATCTTCATTCATTAGACATTTTTGTAGTAGTCATCTATCTCATTGTCAGCAACAACCATCTTAATTGTATAGGAGCATTAGCATTCACCGTCTGACATGAACAATTATGAGTCAGTTTGTCGATCAAGTCGAGCCTGTTTTGCTTCCATCGGTCAATCAGTTGTATACCAGGTGTCTGTTGGGATCCAAGATTTATAGTTGGCAATATTTTAGCTTGGGTACCAAGCTACAAAATCCAAATATTTATTTTGGTAAATTTTGAAAATCTAGGTTGGTGATGATGATTAATTATTCATATATGTTTTTTTGTAAAAACTTAGGGGTTAAATCAATTATTAGAGATTTAATGGGTTTTTTTTTTTTTTTACTTAGCAACATAACGTTCCGACATAACGTTTTTCCGTGGCTCGATCCACTGACCTTCTGCCACACAGTCGGAATCTTATACTTTTTTTTCGGTAACCACAAGAGTCACTCGAGTTCGATGAGATTTTATGGTTATATTGGTCTTTTTATGTAATTTGTATATATTATAAACGAAGATTGAATCCACATTAGGGGGATATGTTGGTTTCTTCCAAATTATAGCCTCCACATCTTTTAACAAATTTCATGAGAAATTATATGCAAGTAACATGGAAATCTCGATAACTATACTAATAGGTCGTTCGGACCATTAGGTTATAAATCTCCAATCTAAATGGAAAATGGAAATAAAATAAAAAGGAAAGATTTTTACATTAGTGCTATTTCCTTTTGGTTATTTATATATACCAAATTGCTGGTGTGGTGATAGCATCTGCCCAAAATAAGGGAATAGCATCATTTTTCCAAGGTTCATTTGTTCACACCTTTTAACATTTGTGGAAAAAAAGAATCATTGCATTGAATTTAATTGATTGCTTTCTATGGGTGGAAACTGCAAAAATAGTACTATTATCTTTTGCATCAACATCATGATGAAAAACATCATGTCTGACACACCACCATTTAGTATATTGCACATTAGTGCCTCTATTTTATGGTTTAGTCCTGTTTGTGTCATATTTTATTTTTTGCCTCCATTTCTTAAAGCTTTCTTAATTTGAAAAGTAAAGTTATATGCAGTATTTATTATGAGCAAGTTACTTTAGGTCACTATGATAAAAAATAGTAACAGTTTTCCCCAGTCAGCTAGCACTTCGGAGTTGAAGCACACAGTTTTAAATTATGCTATATTATTTTTGTTACAACATACTACTTTTTATGTGGTGTTTTATAATTACATACATAGGGGTTGGGACAAAAATACTATAGCTTTGAATCTTTTATAAGGAAGTGTACTGGAGTTGACTGCTCACATGGATACCCAGTGGTTTACTAAAGTTACAGGGACCTAAACCAAATTTGTCCATTTTATTAAGAAATATTTTAGCAAATATTTCCACTACAAATATATAAACTAGCATATACCTCCACTTATTTTTTAAAAAAAATTAACAAATATTTTAATTATGAGTAAAATAATCAAAATTTTGATTAAATAAAGGGGGTATATCTTAAATTTTTAAAATACAAAGGAATGAAGACATTTACTAGTTTTTATAATAAGTTGGGACATATACTAGTTTCTATATTTGTAATGAGAACATTTGCTAAAATATTATTTTTATTAATTGATCAAGTATTAGAATAGTAGAGATGCTATCTGCTATTTATTTATTTTTAACAGTTTGTTCATAAATAAGTTATTTTACTATCTTAATGATAATAAAAGGGCATTATTTATATCAAAATTTTAAAAGTAAAGTTCATATCCCTTTATTCGTATATAAGTTTGGTATTGTATTTGTATTGACTTTTTTTTTTTACTTTCTAGTAACATTTTAGCCTTTGTTTGTCATAGCTTATCTCTACTAATATTATAAGGTGGCTTAAAAACGACTTAAAATTGAACCATCTAAGCTATTTATAAATAATTTATTAATTATTTAAAAAATTAAGTAATTATTTAACTACCTAATATGATTTACTTATAGCTAAAAAAATCTAACTCAAATGGTTAAGATGTGAGGTATTTTTTTGTTGTTGTTTGAATTCAATTTCTAGGAACGACGGTTTTATAATAAATTCATACTTAATTTTGTAACAAATCTTTTTGAGCGTGTACGTGCACATTACTAGTAAGTTAATTATATATATTGCTTCTGCACTTTCTTTAAAGAGCATTAAAATCATTTAATAATACTACTTTTATGTAACTTTTGGAAAACCAGCATGTTAGTCTTATAACTTGTTTCTGCTTTTAAAAGCAAATTTTTTTTTTTTTAAATACTAGACTAGTCTCAATACTTTTTAACCATTTTCTTTCATTATTAATTATCATGGCAAAGTCTTGCTTTTTCTGTCTTGCTTCCTTTGTAATAATAGATATTTCCAGGGTGTCCCTGGCAAATACATACAAAAGTACACTTTTCAGTTTTTCTCAAGCATTGGGAGACGACTCCTTTTCAGATCATGTCTTTTGCATCTCAAAAGGAGATTCTTCAAAAAGGTTTGCAAAAATCTAAAAAGCACCTTTATATTTTCTAAATGATTGTCCAGTCACTCTTATGCCATTATCAGTAAATAATATTATTTTCAACGAATAAATAAATATTCTACATGAGGATGAGGAGGGCATGGATCATGCTTGCTTGTATTTTCCAATGATAAGTTAATTGATAAGATTGATATTATCCGGAACTAGTATATACGCACGTGCGTTGCACGTATTTCATATTACTTGAAAAAAATAGTTTATTAAAAGAGCAACTGATAATTTCTTAATTTTATTATAGGTGGAAATATAATAAGCATGAGCATGAAAGTTGGGAAAATATAAAAGGTCTCTCTTATCTCTTGGGTTCATGTGCCTACTTTGCATGCATGTTTTATTAAATTTTGTTTTATTCTCCAAACTACCTACTTTGCATGCATGCATATCTTTGTTTTATTAACTATCATTTTCCAAGTTGCCTCATGAATGCATACATACATTTAATAAGTATTTAATTACTGTTTTTAATTACTTAGATATTCTTATCAACGTTAATACATATTGAAATGTAATGAAGGATATTTTTGGAACGAAAAACTTTCACGGTGAAACCTAATTTTGGCATTATATAGTAGAATAGATTTGTATTTAAGATATTTATTATCTTTTATTTTTTGGATTTTATGAGTTGTTTTTGGGTGGTTTTTGGATTACTATTGGATTGGATTCAAGGAATTATAATTTTAGAGGCTCGTCTTTGAAATTTGAAATGCTCACATCACCGTAAACCATGTAACTTAGACCTTTCATCATGAAATACCTTGAACTACTACTAAATATCTTGAACTTTCTTCGCTATGCAACTTGCTACTCTAAACAATTAAAATTAGTAAAGTGTTATCATAAACTATTATTATAACAAATAAATATTAAGAACTTTCATAAATTTAAATTTTGCTAGCCTACGCCATTAACAATGATATCTTTCTTATTTTTATATTTTTTATCAATTCCCTATTTAATTGGTGTAGGATAACAACTTGTAAATATATTCAAATAGTATTTTTTTTTTAATTTTAATAATTTAGGGTAGCAAATTATGAAATATGAAAAGTTCAAGTTATTTAGTTGTAATTGAGCCTTATTATTATTTACAGAACTTTATGTTGGGGATAACCAATTTTGCCAATATACGTAGGAGATACCATGTTTGTAAAATTTTCAAATGCAAATACATAATGTCAATGCTAGTGACGGTATGAGTTCATGTACTTGTACCGTCAATAGGGGAGCATTCTTTTTTCTTTTCTTTTTTAATTTTGCAGGAAGAACAACAATGATATTGACGACATGGCGGCTATAGCGCCAATATCATTGGTTGTGTGGCTGCTGCCAACATTTAAAAAATATATAGCATTAAGTTGTGACCACATTACATAATGGCAACAATGTAAAAATATATATCATTGGCGCTTCTTTCAGCATTATATTGTCAACAACATTGTTGCTTCTTTCTGCATTTTTTTACAAGAAAAATAGTATCGAGACCGCCAATGCAATTGACGGTCTCGTCCCAAGCCGCCAATACTATTGGTGGTCTGAATACTATTGCATTTTTTTAATACAAAAAAAAAAATTGTTACCAAACCACCACTACTAATTGCGGTCTTACGTCCATACCACCAGAGGGTATGAGTGCATTCATACCGTCATTGCTATTGACGATTTGTATCATTTTATATATTTTGAACCGTTTGTTATCTTCTACGTAGTATTTGTATTCTTCTTTAATTTATAGTGTACAAAAATTTATATATTATTTAGGATAAATTATAAGAAAAACATACATCTTATTTACACGATTTTTTCCTAACATTAGTTTCTTGGTATAAAAAGTCCATGTTCTCTTTCTTACCTCTCATCTTTTGTGTATATTTATGTATATCAACATATTTTATGAGCTTTTTATTGCAGGTGGATGTATGTGGAAGTATGATTTTGCATGTTGATAACTTGAATTATAAATGGATTGGTTTGAAGGTCCATTTCCATGTATTTGTTATAGTTGCTAATTATGTAAGATGAAAATGATTCCTTCTTTATATAAATAATACATAAAGCTTTGAAAGGGAAAAGCTACCCAAAAAATGGATAGTTGTTTGTTTAAGTCAAAAATGACAAGGTTGACATAAGAAGCATCCAAAATTATGGTCATGGTTTGTTTTCAATGGTTAATTATGCATGTAAGGATGCAAAAATGAAATTTTGGAAAAGAAAAAAGGACATGCAATTAATTCACGCTTTATAAGAAATATATGTAATGCTTTGAAAGAGGAAAGCTACGAAAAGGGATAGTTTTTTTTTTTTTTCCAAGTCTAAGTGGCATGAGAGTCCAATTTCTTTTCTTTCAAAAATTATAGTGAAAATTTAATGTGCTAAAATGAGGGTATATAGTTTCATATATTGTTTCGAAACATATATGTACATCTTATGTATATTTTTAGAAGTAGCTATGAGCTTGATACTTAATCCTTCTCAGCTAGAATATGTTCAAAAAATATCCGACTCAATTTATTATTAATCAGTAACGTGCACGTACATTGTACGTGCGTAAAAAAAAATTTAAAATTTTTAAATATAAAATTATTATAAATAATATCGTTTCTAGGAATCGAATTCAAAAAACCAAAAAAAAATATTTCCTACCTTAACCACTTTTGTTAGAATTATTTAGTTGTAAATAAATAATATTGGGTACTTAAATAATTAGTTTTTTTTAAAATAGTTAGTGAAGTATCTATAAGCGGTCTAGACGATTCAATTTTGAACTTTTTTCAAGTCTCATTATTATAAGAGTAGAGATAGCAATACGATCAATAGAGAAAGAATTGCAAAATATCCACCAATACAGAAAGATATTTGAGCAATATTTGAAGTGTATCATATAACATGTATATTAACATTCTAATTTGTATGCCATGTGTAGACTATCAACAGACCATAGTTGTAATTTTCCTACACGATTTTACATATGGACTAAGCATTTAAGTGTGAACAAAGCGTTCTGACATTATAAAACCTTTATTAACACACTAAAAGTTAGGTATTTTATTACATTCTAAGGCATTTGTTGTTACAGTTTCTAAAAATATGGAAAATCTAAAAATAAAAAATTTACATTTTTAAAACTAAGTATATATGTACTTAACTGTCTTCTAATTAACTTTTTATGTACTTAAAGAAAACAAAAGGTACAAAAAAGTAAACTACATTTACTTAATTACCTAAATATTCTCATTAAATTTAATGAATAATTTTAATTAGTAAGTTAGGTAAGGATATATTTGGAAGAAACAAAAATTATGGTTGAGCCAGCTGTTTTTATTATATAGTAGTATAGATCATATCTAGAGCTTAAAAAAATTTAGGACCTTCTGATTTTAGTAATCGTGTGCAATCGCACAGCTGGTTCTGAGTGTAAATGTTCACTTACATGAAATATGGTTAGCACTATTGATACAAGAGGGTGATCAACCAACTATAAGAAAATTACAACAAATCGATCAAGAACTACTGTGAGAACGATCTCTCTTTATAGAAGTTAAGATTAAGGGTCCTTTTGGTTTGCAGGGTTGGACAACGTAATATAATTGGCATTCTAACTTGGATGTTTGGTTGGATAAAAAAATGTAGATGTAATGTAATCGCGATTACAAATTTGATTATATTTTATTGGTTTCTTCTAAAACCAATGTGAAAATTAATCAGTTCTCGATCACACATGTAAAAAAAAATTCAATATTGAGTTAATTGTTGTTGATGTCTCATTATTTTCTCACTTGGTTCTTTTTCCTGAACCAAAAATGTATCCATGAGGTTGGAGGACACAATTTGATATCTCATTTGATGTCTCCATTGGAGTAATAAATTTAGAATTTGAGACATTAAAATGACATTATGCCATTTGATGTCTCCCATTGATACAAGGGCATAAAGGGGGAAGTCAATACGGTTTTAGATTAATATAATTTTTGAACGAGCAAATATTTTATTTATTTATAAATAATAATATTTTTAGATATCTAAAAATATTAAATAAAAAAAATCAATAATATCTATGAAATTTAAATTATATAGTAGTATAAGAAAAATTCTAAAGGCAGATCATATTTTGCTCATGATAGTCATTACTTGATGTTAGTCCAGGCTGAGTTATTCAAGACAACCCAAAATTTTCTTCGGGAACTGTCCAAATTATTTGAGGGTTGTCTGATATTTTGACAGTCCTAGTAAGGATGTCAAAATATTTGACAGTTCTATTTGTGGTGAGAAGAGGAGAGAAAGAGGAGAAGAGGATGCGGAGGTCGAGGATGTTAGCCCAATAATTGTATCATATTTTTGAATATGGTTAATCGATTAAGTTTAGTCGTTTAATATCACTAATCAATCATGAAATCACTATAGCATTTATATTCTTCTTCCACCTTTAGTGATATATGCTTATTATTTTACATCTTAGTGATATGAGTTTCTATTAAAGTCATCTTAAATAGAACCGAGTTGCCATAATCAAAAAGGAGAAAATTGTTAGTCCGATGATCTAACTATATTTTTGAATATGGTTAATCTATTCTATTTAACATTATGACATTACTAATATTCATGCTATCACTACTTTGAATACTTAAACTTAGCATAGTCCAAATATGCATTAAATATTATCATACTTGCTACTATGTATATTGTTTTGTTTGCCTAACTTGTATTTGCAGAAAAGCAATAAGCAAGATCAAACATGGACATATGAAATAAAGAAATCATGATGGTCCAAAGATGACATCATCCCACAAGATTTCTCTGAACCGCCTATGACGTCTCCAAAGTCACGCCCTCGGGGGTTCCGATGTCCGGTCAGCAGACGGGGTTCGAGGAGGCAGCGCTCCCCTTTGGGGTTCGGGAACGAAGTCCCCGAAAGGTATTCAGATTTCACAATCTAGGTATCTCAGGACAACTGTTGTCAAAAAAAAAGCCATCATCTATCAAGGGAAGAAGTCAAGCTATGCCATCATCATTTTCAGACTCTGAAGAAGCCTGCACATGCCTTAGTTTGTCTAGAATATGTAATAAATCTTAGGAATTATCGTAAACACAAGTAATGAATGGCAAAATCGAAAGCTAGGGTAGAAAAGAATCCAGAATCATTTTTGGCCTAAAAATCGGCATACCGACGGTATACTGGAGTATACCAACGGGATACTGGAGTATACCGACAGTATACCGATTTTATATAAATGTTGCTCTTAGTCGTTTGGACTGGCATACCGATGGTATACTGGTCTATACCGACGGTATACCGGTTCATCACAGTTGACAATCCAACGATCGAATTATGTGCATTAAATGATCCCAACGGTCATATTTATAGTCGTTGCTACTGTAGACCGTTATACCAACGGTATACTATAGTATGCTGGCGGTATACCGTTCGCAGGCTGAAAGTTATAGTTTTGTTCTTTCTTTGTGTTGGCCTATATAAAGCCTTGAACCCTTTCTTTCAAAGTTGATCTTTTGAGCCTAAAAAATTTCTATCTACCAAAGGTCATCCACAAACACTCCATCAAAGCTTTCATTTGTCTATCCACAAATTATGTTAGAGTGTTCTTGAGTTGTAAAAGTTATATATTTATATTTGTTGTAAGAAGATCAAAACTATCTTGTAAGAGGTTGAAGTGTACAAGCCTTCGGATCAAAGCTTGTGTGAAGTTAAAGAGCCTTCGGATCAAAGCTCTTGTGTAAGAAGTCAACGAACCTTCAGATTAAAGATCGTGGTGTAACTATTTTTTTAATAGTGGTTTCAAGCCGGACAAGAGTTTTCGGGACTGGAGTGAATCGAGGAAGATAGCAGGATACATCGGGTGTCAGTATTCTTATTGCTTTACTTCTTGCATACTTAATTTTTAAATTGTCTATTATTAATCATTTGTGCTTGATTTATTAGCTTGACCATATTCACCTCCCTCCAGGGTTCCTACAGAGGAGGTGGAGTAGAGCCTCGAGGAGGATGTAGAGGAGTAAGAGAGGAGGAGGTCGAGGAGGACGTCGAGGAGGCGGAGGCGGAGGAGAAGTCAAAAAAATTGACAGTCCTAAAGATGACGGACTGTTAAAAATTTTGACAGAAGGACTGTCAAATTTTTTGACAATTCTATCAGAATTCAGAACTGTCAAAAAATTTGACAGCCCTAAAAAAGTTGGACAGTTCCGAGTAAATTTCTTTGATGGCAATTTATAAATAAAAAATAAATAGACCGTCCTCATCAAAAAATGAAGTGTCTTTGTAATTTTTCATACAAAAAATTTACTGTACCGATAATAAATTTATATTAATTAAATATAGCGATAGAAATTTGATAAAGTTAGAATTTACGGAATCGCCAGTTGGGTTGACGAAAATTTGAAAAACTTGATTTTCGCCAACCCAGTTGGCAAAAATACGATTAAATTCCGACGTGTATAAAAATAATCACATTTTCGCCAACGGAGCTGGCGAACAACTCAATTGGCGAAAATTGGGTCCTTGATTTTTTTGGGTTTTTTTTAGGAGTTTGTTTGGTTTGGGTTTTTTTTTGGGTTTTTTTTGGTTTGTTTTTAGGATTTTTGTGTTTAGTTTTATTTAGGTTTAGTTCTATTTTAAAAAAGTTGTTGTAGCAATAATTTTTTAAAATAAATTAGAAAAAATAAAATTTAACATCAAAAATAAAATATGTTATCATTGAACTAAAAAAAATCTACCATAATAATATTACGTCTACCGTTGAGCAGACTTCGAACGGCCATAACTATTTGTTTTGAAATTTTTTTTCGTCCAACAATGGATCGATTTGTATATTTTTGACAAGAGTAACACAATTCGTGTAGAGAGAATTTTTATCCGAAGTAAGACGTACATGTTACAGACAAAAATATAAAATATAAAACTTTAACGTATCATAACCTTTGGCTGGGAGATCGAAACAAGGTCCAGTTGTGCCAAAATGACCGTATAAAAAAGTACTTCGGGATAAACCGTCTCACCATTTGACGAACTTCCAAAAAATTTAGAATCGCAAAAAAATGATGTTTCGACCTCCAAATTTTACTTTCGATAAATTTTTTTTTTACAGAAAATTTACTGTACCGATAATAAATTTATATTAATTAAATATAACGATAGAAATTTAGGATATTTTGAAATTCTGATATGTATCAAAATTTTGGAGAACTTGATTTTCGCTAACTGGATTGGCAAAAATTTGACTTTTGGGCGAAAATAGACATATTTTCGTCAACTGAGTTGGCAGCAATTTGGGAGCCTCGGCGTTACCACATATTCGCATATCTTGACAACTCCATCAGCACCGATGCCATCTCAAGTGGAGGATAGTTAAGGAGGTGGCAACGAGGACCGTCTCCTCCGAACCCTTTCTTACTTAGCACAACGACAAGCACGTCCTCCTAGGAAGTATACCACAGTTTGATATCAAGATGATAGTCTGCCGCTGCAAGATGACGATGTCCCTTCTCAGGCGACGGCCGGTGCTAGCACTTGTTAGTAGGATGGTGCGAACACTTTTCAGTGGGCTGGTGCGGGCATTACTCATTGGCCTGACTGGGGCACTTCTCAGGCGACGACCGGTACGAGCACTACTCAGTGGGATAGTGCGGGCACTTCTCAGTGGGCTGGTGCAATCACTTCTCAATGGCCTGAGTGGGGCACTTCTCAAGCGACGGCCGGTGCGGGCACTTCTCAGTGGGCCCCCGAGGGAGATTCTCAGTGGGCCCCTGAAGGAGATTCTCAGTAAGATAGCCTATTCGTCCCCGGCGTTACTACCTATTCGCATATCTTGACAACTCCATCAGTACCGATGCCATCTTAAGTGGAGGACAGTCAAGGAGATGGTGATGATGCGGCCCGGACCGACTCAATCTAAGAGAGATTGATCGTCCGAACTATCGAGAATTAGCCAAGAGAGGTCGATAAAATTGTTATATCAGTTACTATTAACATACAGACTTACTATTAACATACCTATAAAATAAACCTACAAAAACAAAAAAACAAAAAACAAAAAAACCACAAAGAAATTTATAGAAATAGTAAACTTCTACCGCTATATATACAAGAATTTATAGAAATGAAAAAAATTTAGTTGTTCTAAAAATTTATACGTTAAAATATGAACGTTACTATGACAGAGTTACTATTAACATAACTTTACCTTATGAGAGAGACTTACTATTAACATACCTATAAAATAAACCAAATAAAAAACTAACACAAATAAAATCCAAAAATAAAAACCAAACCAAATAAACCTTTAAAAAATCACAAAAAAAACCCAAAAAAATAAAATAAAAATAAACCAACAACCCAATTTTCGTCAACTGAGTTGGCAAAAATTTGGGAATCCAAATGTGATTTTTTTTTCTTTTATACACGTCAAATTTTGATCGAATTTTCGCCAACGAGGTTCGCGAAAATTAAGTTTTTCAACGTTGACGAAAATTAAGTTTTTCAAATTTTTGTCAACCCAACTGACGATTTCTATCATAATTTTAAAATTTATCAAACTTCTATCGCTATATTTAATTAATATAAATTTATTATCGGTACCGTAGATTTTCTGTTTTTCATAACATAAATTAGTTGTGGGAAAAAAAAAACATAATAAACAAATATAGTCTATAGAGTAGGTAGAGATGCTAAAATTCCTCCTATACTACACTACACTACACTCACCTACAAAGTGGTCAAAACTTTGCAAATAAATACACATAACAATAATAAACACGATTCCAATTCTGCAATAGTGCTTGTTTATTTTGTTTGTTTTTCATTCCCAGTCGTTAGACACACCATCTCTTCTTCTTCTTCTTCTTCTTCTTCTTCTCTCCCCTCAAAGAAAGAAAAAGGAAACAAATGGGTTCATGCATCTCCTCCGACACCCACACCGGCACCCACCTGCCGGCGGCGGCCTCCTCCTCCGGCTCCGGGTCCGGCAGGTCGAAGGAGAAGAGAAATAAGAGGAAGAAGAAGGAGAGGAGGGGGGATAGGGGGCTGTTCGATGGGAGGGTCATAACGGGTCCGGGTGGCGGAGGCGTCGGGTTTGGGGAAGCGGAGCTCCATCGGGTTCCGGGTCGGATGTTCGTCAACGGGTCCACCGACGCCGCCTGCCTCTTCACCCAGCAGGGGAAGAAGGGGACCAACCAGGACGCCATGATCGTCTGGGAGGTGCGTGCTTCACTTTTTCTTCTCCTCAAATCAAATTAAAATGAAAATCTTTTTTTGTTTGTTTGTTTGTTTGTTGTTGTGTGTTATTATTGTTTTTTTTTAATAATATTTGTTGGGAACGTTGATTTAGTTGAGCATGCTTGATTTTGCTCTTGCTTATTTCTTAAATCATTTTTCTTATTTCCTTTTTGGGGTTTTTGAGCTCAATTTTGGGATTGGATATTGGTATAATTTGATTTTTTTTCCCCCTTATATGGAAGATCGAGTATTTGCGATGAGTATATTATTATTATTGTTACTATTATTATTTTTTTATTCATGTATGAATTTATTTATTTTTTTGATTTTTTTGCGGGTTTTTAGTTTATTTATGAATATTATAAATGGTTTATATATATATATATATATATATATATATATATATATATATATATATATATATATTATTTGATGGGAATGTTGATTTAGTTGAAATACGTTGTAACCCTTGTAGATGTTTGATTGGTATTGCTTAGATTGTTAAATCTTATCTATTTGTGGCGATTATTTATTACTAGTAGTAGTTTGTGTAAATGTGGTTTTTGTTAATTATTGATTGATATTGTTGTTATTGGAATAAACCCTTAGAATGATATAAATATTTAACCCACTGCTGGAGTTTTGATGCACAAGTAAAGTCTCACGCATAGTTGAGTGAATTTTAAAATGAAAATATAAGCCGTGTGAATCCAGCTCTCACCCAAACTGGGCATCTATCTGCTCGGGGTATTGGAATAACATAAATATTTAACTCTTATTGATGTATTGAACACACTGCACACGGAAGTGTTTGCATATTTGAGCTTCATCCAGATGTTAAAAATCAATCTACATGTTACATTAGAAGGTTAGTTTCATTGTGCTGGTAATTTGTTTCTTGAGATTGTTTGTGTATCTTATAATTGGATCATTGGTATGGCGTTGAAAATTTATTGTATTAGTTTAATGGGGGTTTAAGAATCAATAGGTTCGATGCTTGGATCATTGGTATGGCGTCGAGATTTTGGATATAGTTAAAATGCGCATTTATTAGAACTAAAACAATATTTCGTTTGGTTGCTAGTTGTCTTTTGATTGTGGCTGGTAATAAGGTCTTGCTTATTTTCGTTCTCTTGGAGTGTGTTGTTGAGGTGTTTTGAGATTTATTTTGATGTTTGAATTTTAGATACAAGAGTGGTTTATCATTGTCAAGTTAAATGAATTTGTTGATCATTTTCATTTGGTCTATTCCAAGGTTTCTTTCTTTATTCAATACTTTGGTGGCTCTTCTTGGAGTTCTAATTTATTTTATGGTAAAGTGCAAAAAACCCTCGCCGCAAAAAAAAAGACTCGGTTTAAAAAAAACCCTGTAATTTTACGTCAACGAACAACCAATTTACGTCAACAAGGCTTATTTGGGTTATTTACGCAGAAAAGAAAAATAAACTAATAATTTAAAAATGTGAAACAGAGTGGGAACGGAGTGAAACATGGGAGATAAAATGGAAAGAAAGGGTAAAATATGGGGTATTTAAAATCTATATACATAAGGATGGTAAGACCGTTGCAATTTTTAATGGTCACATGTATGAGTATTTTGGATATTTTAAGCGTTTTTCACTCAAAATTTGATTATAACATTCAAATTGTAACGACTAGTGGACGGAGGGGGTAATTTGATAAAAAAATCTATTGTCTTTTTTTGTTGTTGCTAAAAGTGTAAATCTTGCGAGGTTTTTTTTGTACTTTACTCTTTATTTTCTTGTATGGATGATTTGCCAAGATGACTTGCTGACTTTCATTTTTAGCGTCCCTTTCAGGACATACTTGAATTCTTGAGATTTGTTGTGGTTTTTTTAGTGTAAGTTTGTAATGAGTGAACATGGATGCCATTGATGCTTGGCCTAACTAACTCTTCTGGCATCCTTTTTCCTTGATGTTTTAATTCTTGAGCTGACCTTAGATGTTTTTATGTGGTCAGTAGAGAGTTGTGGTTCCGAATATCTCCTTTATGATATAATGCAGAGCATGATAGATGAATGCTTTATCTGTCTCCTTTTATACTCTTGACATCTTTTACGGATGCATTTGGAATTTTTCCCAACTCAGTCTACCAATCAAAGAAATGATTTTATTTCTGAACTAGACATATTTGGTTGTTACTTTTGGTTACATGAATATATATCTATTGCACATGCAAATTTTTGGTTAATTTTACAGTTTGGCTGATATCTATAACTGTTTCTTGTAGAATTTCACTTTGAGAAGTGACACCATTTTTTGTGGAGTATTTGATGGGCATGGCCCGTTCGGGCATCTGGTTGCGAGAAAAGTCAGAGATTCCCTTCCTCTCAAGTTGTGCACCCAATGGAAAGCTAATGCTAGTGGCGAGGACAGTTCTCACCAAAATGGCAGTGCATCTGGGAGTCTAAATTCTGAAGAGACCGCCTCTATTAATATTGATGATGACTTGTGTGAGTCCCTAAATGTTGATGTGAATGGAAAGTTACCTGAGATGTATCCAATATTAAAGCAGTCTCTTCTTAAGGCGTTTAAGTTGATGGATAAAGAATTAAAACTTCATCCGGCAATTGATTGTTTCTGCAGTGGGTCTACAGCTGTTACCATGATAAAGCAGGTTTTGTGTTCTCTTACTCTTCCTATGCAGTTAATAACGGTTTTTTCATGATAACGGTCCAGTAGAGTTATAGATATATCACCGATATATCGGATTTATAACGGTAAATATCGGTTTGCATTTTTAACACAATTTTTATATATGAACAATACACTTAATAGTTTTCTATTATAAAATATGCAGAAAGTATACATATCGTCGAGAAATCCAAGAGATCCAAGATAAATGAGATCACTTGAGGAACTACATCTCTGAATAAGTTTGATGCATGAAGATTTTGATGGCAGTAGATGTAATCTCCATTCTCCATTGATGTGAATGTCATATCATTCAATATCGATTTTTCTGTAGCAAAACCAAAACCGTGAGAAATCGATTTTTTTGTAAACCGATATTTCGAACAATATCGGCCATATCGGCCGATAATATCGGTTCCGATATTTTACCGATATTTCTGGAAAAAAATATCGGTCAAGGACCGATACCATTATATATCGGTTATATAACCGATATAAAACCGTTTTTGACTTCTTAGCTCTCTTCTATGAATGACCTTTGGGTCAGAAGCTTCCTGTTCCAAGTTGAACTTGGTGGAATCTTTCCATATGACATTTATATTTTTGATGGTGATTCAGTAATCAAAGACGAGCTCTTTGCTAAGATTCAATACTTAGTTGTACCCTTTTCAAAATATAATCCATGTCAACTTTGCCTAGCTCCAAGTAAATTTGCAAGCTTTTGTGCACTGATTAACTTTTACCAATTTTTAGGCTGTTATAGTTTGTTCAACTTTCACTTCTGCAGGGACAAGATCTTGTAATTGCAAATGTTGGAGACTCTCGGGCAATATTGGGCACACGAGATAAAGACAACAATTTAGTTGCTGTGCAATTGACTGTTGACTTGAAGCCAAATCTTCCAAGTAAGTTCTTTTACTCTAGTCCTTCATGCAAACCTGTTTAGAGACGAGTAGTTATTCAGATCAAAAATAACTTTTATGCATATTTTTGAACTTGTACTGGAGTTGAGCAACAAAAGTGAGTAAAGATGCAAGGGCTTTATTTCATATGGGAATACCGTTCCTTTTTCTCTTTAGCTTAATGTGTCATGGAGAGAATACAATTCTCTTTAGTAGATAGTATCATCACACCGCTTCGTCTAGACTCTTTATAGTCTAGGGGGAATTTGGAGAATGCCATTTGGTTGCATGAGCTTAAACTGCGTAGCCAAAATGTAAGCCTACTACCAACCAAATGGCTGTTTAGGTTTTATGGCACGACCCTCTCTCTCTCAAGCACATAACAACCTTGGCTAGGAATTTGACACCAACATAGAGGGTTGATGTAAGGTCGACAACTTTGGCTAGGAATTTATGTAAGGTCAAATTCCTTGGCTAGGAATTCCTACCAACCAAATGGCTGTTTAGGTTTTATGGCACGACCCTCTCTCAAACACATAACAACCTTGGCTAGAAATTTGACACCAACATAGAGGGTTGATGTAAGGTTGACAACCGGTCATAAAATCTATGTCAAATCTAGTATGGAGCTTTCTTATGCTCCGCTCCATACCCATTCTAATGGGAGAAGGCTTGGATGATGATGATGTTGTTGATTATCTATTTTTTAGAACATAATGGAAGGACTTGGAATTTTTGGGTCTGCACAAGGCTCCGTGTTTTCAGACTTGTATAAAGACTAAAGAGGATTGTTTTTGGAGTAGAGATCAGGGTCATCCTGTCATTCTTACAGAAATTGCTCTTTATTAAGGCATTCATATCCAAGGGCAATTATTAAGCAGGCTCTGTAATCTTTTATGGGGGTTTTCACTGCCTTTTGGTCGATATTTCCCTCTGCCAAATTTTCACTTATCAGAATGATTGTATCGATGTTCAGGGGAGGCTGCCAGGATTCAGCAATGCAAAGGGCGAGTTTTTGCCTTGCAGGATGAACCAGAAGTTGCCCGTGTATGGCTTCCAAACAGTGACTCACCTGGCTTAGCTATGGCTAGAGCTTTTGGTGACTTCTGCCTGAAGGACTATGGTTTGATATCTGTTCCTGATATCTCCTATCGCCGTCTTACAGAGAAAGACGAGTTTATTGTTCTTGCCACTGATGGGGTAATTTCCTTTCCTTTCTGATTGTAGTTAAGGTGATTTATAGCTTCTCAAATTTCAATAAATCAGTTGTTTGACCTGGACTTGTATAGTGTAAATTCCAAACTTTTTCAGATACTACTAATTAAGGTGATGTTCATACTTCTCAAAACTTCAATAAACAGTTCTTGACCTAGAATTATATATGTTTGTCACTGTTACTTTAGAAGAATGCCTACGAACTTAAACTATTGAGAAATTCTTTAGCGGCAGTTTTGGCTTACCTTAAGCTAAGCAGTAAAGCACCTCTGTCCTTATTAGCCTTTTCAAGATAAAACAATGTTGTTCCCTAAGATCAATTTATTCATACAATAAGTTTTTGCTTGTGAACCTTGCTCATGTTTCTTGAGTAAGCTCTGCACAAGCTGTGGTCGGTTATATAGCCATTGTTAGAAGTTCAGTAGTTCTGACTCATTCTGGATGTTTACTGATGCACAAGGAATCAGAATTATACATCTCTGAACATCCAGCAGCCCGAAATCCTTTTAACTTAGCAATATATGCTCAAAGGAGAACTTTAGTTGGTGTCCATTTTGTCGACTGAAATTAGATACATCATTTCATTATGATCAAATAACTTCAGTGTCTTTGAGCCATTTGTACTTCCATTTGTTTTGGCACAGTTTACTGGAAAAATATTTTAGAATTATTCTGTAATAGTACCATCAATGTAAAGCCAATGTTGTGTGGTTTACTCAGGGAAAGACCTTTTCCAAATCCATTCTGGAATCGCGGCTTGTGTTATTTCCTTTTGCTCTATGGCTTGTGTTAGAGATGAGCACAATTCTCTATAGCAAATCATATCATCTTATCTCTTTGTCTACATCTTTGCTAGTCTAGGGGAAGTTGGAGCTTTCTCCGAGTTATTTATGGCGCTAGAAATGACCAAGAAAAGGTTGTTCTACTTGCGTGCCAACTGGCAATCTAGGTTTTATGGTCAGTCTCTCTTGCTCGTAGCTACCGTGTGTAGGAATATGGAAGCAGCTGAGGCTTGACTTTAAATTGAACCGCAATAAATTGTTGATTTGTGGACCTTTCTTGTGCTCCATAGTTGATTCCCATTAAAATGGAAGAAGGCTTTGATGTTGATGATGATGATACTCTGGAATCATGAACTCATAATTTGACACTCTTATTCTGAACTGTTCTTCTTTTCTTTCAGCACCTACTAACCTATGTGCTGAATGTACATAAGCCGCATAAATTGGAATTCAGGCTGTTTAGTAGACATGACAAAATAGCAAGTTCAAACTTCACCATTTCAGTACAGAAATTTCATCTGTACTTTTATTTGCATTTCTATTTAATCAAGAAAGCTCTTGTATCACTACAGATAATCTTAGCTTGGACAGTTGCAGCGGCTCCACAAGCTTGAAGAATGTCTCTTCGCCTGATGTCTGACTTTTTGCTTCCCCGCTAGATCTCTCGATACATGGCCAGGCATAGACCATGACCAGAATACCAAGTCTGTCTAACTATATAAAAAATGCACTTGTTCAGGTTTATTTCTTAATATTTGCCCAATCAATAATAATGGTGATTAGCTTGGAGGTTTTCACATTTATTTATTATTTTCCTATATTCTTCTTGCTGAATCTTTAAAATACAAAGCATAAATTGGTTTATTTTTAAGAAGTTTCCTTTTTCACTTATTTTTCTACCAATATGATGTACACTATTTTTTCTCTGAATATCTACTGGTGATTTGTTGTGTTAATGAATATATGCTTATATCGTTTGGATTCTCATGCATGTCATGGTAAAGTTGCATGATTCTTTAGTATTTCCTACCATCTGGTCAGTGTTTGTAGTGCAGTACCTGTAGTTTCATATTCATCATTGTGACTGATGTCCCGGTGAGTGAATGCCAGGCATGAATTTGAGACTTCAGAGTAGTTAATATATGGAGTTCCTATGTGCAGGTTTGGGATGTCTTCTCAAACAAGGAAGTTGTGGACATAGTAGCTTCAGCACCAACTCGTGCAACTGCAGCCAGAGCACTTGTTGATTGCGCTGTCCGAGCTTGGCGCCTCAAGTTCCCCACATCAAAGAGCGATGACTGTGCTGTTGTATGTCTGTTTTTTGACCCTCCATCCTCATCTTATCAAGCTCAAGGTGATTCCAACGAGACTCATGAGCAGCCAATGGATACGAAGGTCTCAAGCTTGGCAGAAAAAGAAGAGACTATAATTGAAGAAAGAGACGGATTTGTCGCCAATGGAGCGCAAACATATATTTCCTCATTTAATTATTCGTGTGATATTCATGCTGAAGATGAGATTGTACCTATATCTGAGGAGCCCTCAATAGACAAGCTTCCAGGGAGATCCCAATCCACAAGGAGCCTCGCCGATTGCATATCCAACACAGAGGAGGAAGAATGGTCCGCTCTAGAAGGTGTTACGAGGGTGAACTCTCTTCTGAACATTCCCAGGTTCTTGTCTGGTAACAAAAGGTCCACCAGTCGGAGAAAGAGGTTGTAGTAAGAAATTAGCGCACTCTGATGTGGCGATCAGATTTGAATTTCAGGCCATTCTTTTTGTCAACTATTTGTTCAAGCCAAAACCATGGGAAGAAAGCTAGCCAATTAGGAAGCCTATGTTTGATGCAGTTTCAGATCTGTCTTATTTGAAAAATGGGTCTGCGAGGATTTCGTGTTATTGTTTTACCAGTTTCCAGTTTTCTGCCTACACTTCATAGGTTTCTTTATCATGTACAAAACGTTTTGTTTATAAAGAAACCTGTGAATTATAGCTTGATTAGATGTAGACATCTCTCTTCTTTTAGGGCTTGAGCTAGCTGTGCACCTTGTTTTTATTCTTATTCCTTTGTGATGTGCAAAGGAGAATGTTGTGTCTAATTTTATGAGCAAGCGGCATGTGATTCTCTTTTACTTTCTTGATGTTCTTGCTCAATGGCATGTCGCTCTCGTTGTATAATGGCGATCATTTTGACCGTTTGTTTGGCTGCTAACTCATTTCAATTGGGCAAAACATTGAGACTCCAGCATGATCACATGGTTTCTCAACGTTCCAGTCATCCATTTCCAAGTTGTACTGCGGCTAGCCAAACTGGACCCAAGTTATGATCATCATATTTGAGTAGTAGTATGACTTGTCCCTTTTCCATCGCTCCACTCATTTTTTTTTTTTTTTTCAATTCCTGAAATTTGCTCGGTACATCTTTTTTGATCATGTTCAACCAAACACTACTAACTATTAATGCATCAAAAAACTGTTCCTACATCCTTTTCTCAGGCCTGAAAGATCCAAAATTGCGAACATATCTAAAACAGTGTTAAGACCTTCTCAAGAATTTTTGGAAACAAGCAACTGATTACAAGTATTCATGTCAAAATCGCTTATTAGAAAGGGCCTCATATACAGAACTTTTGGAAGGACCAGCAGAAGTACAACCAAAATGCAGGTAGAAAGCTGAGAAGAAACACAAGGGGAGAAATGAAAAGCAACACAATAGGCATGCATAGACACAGCAAGTCGAGGAATTATAAGGTTTCTGATTTAAAAAGGAGAGCCAAATTGATAAGAATAGAAGAAAAAGTCATTTTTTAGACACCGACATCAGAGCAAGAACTAGGTGAGCCTATCAGAGCAACAAGAAGGTGAAGAGAGCATTTGAAGAATTTGACATCTGAGCACATTAGAAGAGACATCTGAGCACATGAGAAGAGATATTAAGGCATTAACTGCGTGCCTCATTTTTCATCACTATAAATAAACAGCCGAAATTTAGTTTGAATGGAAGATTGGCCTTCAGAATGTCGGAACAAGCTTTGCTCAATTACGCTCTTCCGAACTCACTCAATAATTTGGTCTGTAGTACACTCGAAAGAGCGACCTTTCTTTCATCTGTCGAGAAAAGAGGAAAGCTTAGTCTACTTGGGGAACATGTACCCACTCAATAGCACCATTTATTGTGTGACCACCCGACTTACAGTCCTTGTAATTATCACCAAAGTAATTCTTACAAAGTTAGTATATATCTGCTATATATTACATTGCTCTACAAAGTTTCTCCTCCTTTTTTCTTTGACAAAACAGTCTTCTCTTTCGGTCAGCTGCTTTAGGTGACAAACTTTCTTGTTTCATTCAATCCTCCACATGCTTTCTACCAAGCCAGGAGTTTCAACACTGTACTTATTACACATTAATTTTGTTTGGATGAATTGGTAAATAAATTACCAGGACAAATGCATAAGCTTGCACAGGTATTGGGATTCTCATAGGCCAAAATGTGCATCACGGGAAGATAATGGCTTCATAAAGAGGCTTCTTTCTGCAGATCAACCCGTGATCCATGGAACGGAGGATCTTTATACTGAGATATGAGCGATATCATAGCGGAAACTCTTTCTGGAGAAGATCAAGGTTCCGTAAGTCGCATGCTTCGAACATGTCATGCCGAGATGCACAGCTGTGTGAATGAGAGAGATCTTGTCATGTGATTTACTATCAACTTTACTTCCCAAAAGAAATATGAATTGCTTTTCCAAGTTCTTCAGCACACACGTAAATAACTCAGCAACATACCTGAGAGAAATCTTGAGATATTGCCAGGCACTGTCTGCCTTGGGATTCATGGCAAGCGCTCTCACATAGTACCTGATAGATTCTTCATATAAACCCTGAATGTAGTAGTAAAAAGCAGCAAATTAATCCAACTTCTAAAGGGGAGGCATTCTTCAACCAGATACAGAGCATGTTCCATAAAATAGAGGCTATGTCATAATTCCAATTCATGCACTTTCCATTCTGGACCTGTTACCCAAGGGCACATAGAAGGCAAAGAGCATTGGTTCCCTTGGTCGAATATTGAGTGCTTTGGTGTGTGTGCGCGCATGCATGTGGATGTGGGTCCTTCATTCTTAGAAGACATTCCAACTTCTGTTTCTAAAACTCGAGGCAGTTTAGAGTAACTTAAACATTGTGAACTTTTTGGACCTTGTGCCATTAATCCATCATTATCATCACATCTGAAAATCCCATTTGACGGAGTATCAGTTTTTTCTAATTATTTAAGGTCTAACCTTGGAGACACTCTTACATAGGCAACTGTTAAATACGACGACCCAACTGGGTTTACCAATATGAAACTTCTTTAAAAAGGAGGCTGATAGACGGTTTTTGAGGATGCAGCCACGTTCCTCCTTAGTGTCACCAAAACTTCATCTACTATTAGAAAAAACTTGTGGGCTAACAGAAAGCATGAATGTTGGCTAGGAAACTTATGGCAGTTCAGTCTGGCACCTATATTTCATTGGTGAAAGTGCAATACGATATGCGGGTGTAACCAACTTATTTCCAACTCAAGCAAATAAGCAACTGTTCAACTACTTTATTCAGTGACTACAATTGCATTATAAAAGTTTATGCAAGATTGGCTTCATCAGATAGTAGAAGGTAAGTCCATAATTCATCTTAATAAGTGACTCAGCTCTCAAGAAGGTGGAGACAGGAAGAAGCCCTAAAAGTTTGCCTTCAAGACTTGAACTACACAAGCAAAACACCTATCTTGATTAACAGCACTCACTCATATTTACTGCACTTCTGACAGTCTCCTGGTTAGTTAAGATTTAGTTAAGATTCAGGTATGTGATTTGAGACAAATATCTAGGAAGCAGTGTCGGCAGACATTCTAAGACACTCTTAAATACTTGAATTTTCAGAAATGCCTATATATATATATATATATATATATATTCGCCCGACTTTTTTCATCCAAGTAACTGATGTTCGTATCTAGAAAAAGATTGGTTCTCTCCTAACAGCCCATAAACAAAGTACAAACCATAGGGCTCTCAAGTTACATCAGCCTGTACATTGTAGAAAGATTTGATCGACCTTTTTCCCAATCCAAATCAGCAAAGTCTTGACACAACCTTGGTTTTCTATTTCCCTTCCCTCTGGAAGGGTTCCTAATCAATACATACATATATTCTCAAGCAGCAAGAATTTTTCTTTACCAAAGACCTTAAAAAACCTAAAGGATCTTTCTTATTACATTATTGTATTCTAAACTCCAACCTCTTCTTTTATACTGCACAAATTAGGTCAGTATCCCATACTTCTTTCAGCCCTTGCGAGTGATCACTACCCGGGGTATTGCACTCATAATACACAGTAGAAAAGTTCGGTTTAAAATATATTTTAAAAGAACCAGATAAACTAGTCATTAGAGGACGTGAAGGACTAATAGAAGTCTCTACTGAATACAGAAAACCTTCCAGAGTAAACTAGCATTTAGGAACCTTAACAACCGACAATTATGTTCTCAGATCATTTTTCTTGTTCACAAGCCAAATATTTTAAGATCTCCATGTGACAACAGATCATGATTTCTTATTAGTACATCCCAGGAAACCAGCTCTAAACACATGTGTTGCTTTCTAGTGCCCGAATTATGATATAAACGGGTCAAAACCAACATACAAAGTCAATAATACAGAAAATTTACTGTAGCGAAATAAATTTATATTAAAATAATGCAAACGAAACAAGTTTAGAAAATTTTGAAATAGAGACAGAGTCAGCCAACAGTGTTGGCGGAAAACACAACAGACGAACACGTAGGCAGAAAAAAAAGAAAAAAAAATTAAAGTGGACACAAGCCAATTTTCGCCAACATTGTTGGCTGAAATGGGGGGGGAGGAAATTTCAGCCAACATAGTTAGCGGAATTTGTCCTTATGGGGCCCACGGTTGGTTTGGGTGGTTTGGTTTGTTTTATTAGTTTGTTTTAATTAGTTATGCTTTGGTTTTTATTTTATTTAGTTTAGTTTTGAAATTTGATTTAAGAAAATATATTTTAACGAAATAAAATTAAAATAAATTAATTGTAAAAAAAATATAGAAATATTTTTTTTTCGAAAATTTTCATCCAGAGCATCAAAATTTGTATAAATTCCATCTAAAGCATCAAAACGTCCTTTGGAAGGACTTTTATATTTTTTAATATTATATTCCTATCGTTAATTTTCTCGCCGTTAACAGACGTTAAAAAAATAATAATAATAAAAATCTGCCGTAAGAATATTACGTCTGCCGTTGAGCAGACTTCGAGCGGCCATAACTATTTGTTTTAAAATATTTTTTCGTTAAACAATAGGTCGATTTGTATGTTTTCGACGAGAGTAACACAAATCGTGTAGAAAATTTTTTTATCCGAAGCAAGACGCACATGTTACAGACAAAAATATAAAATTTAAAACTTTAAAGTATCATAACTTTTGACTGAGAGATCGAAACAAGGTCCAGTTTGTGCCAAAATGACCGTATCGAAAAGTACTACGGGATAAACCGTTTCACCGTTTGACGGACTTCTAAAATTTTTAGAATCGCAAAAAAACGATGTTTCGACCTCCAAATTTTACTTTCGGTAATTTTATTTTCGAATATTTTTATCATCTATACTAATTTGTTATTATCTATACTAATATGCTAATATGAATGATAATTAGTTTGTTATTTGTTTTAGTTATCTATACTAATTTTTGGAGGTCAAAAATTTAAAAAAAAACAAATTAGTATTTTCAAAAATTTAAAAAAAT
The DNA here is from genome assembly GCA_036927795.1 of Iris macrosiphon. Classification (NCBI taxonomy): domain Eukaryota; kingdom Viridiplantae; phylum Streptophyta; class Magnoliopsida; order Asparagales; family Iridaceae; genus Iris; species Iris macrosiphon. Next base: position 39,576,087 of record JAYESA010000010.1, on the reverse strand, counting down.
TAACACAAAAAACCTAATTAGTATAGTCTTTTTTTCATATAAAAAAAACTAAACCATTAAAATAAACATAAAATTAGATGACACAAATAAATACTAGTTTTTCTTTTATTTTTTCTTTATTTACTTTTTTTTTCTTATCAAACATTGCAATAACCGTTTTTTCCCTTAAGTAATATTTTTCTTTACAATTTCCTAAATAAACCAAACCGGTTTTTTTTAAATTTGTTCCTAATTTTTCTTTACAATTAATTTATTTTAATTTTATTTCGTTAAAATAAATTTTCTTAAATCTAATTCCAAAACTAAACTAAATAAATAAAACCAAAACATAACTAATTAAAACAAACTAATAAAACAAACCAAACAAACCAAACCAAAACCATCCAACCAAACCCGTGGGCCCCCACACCCAATTTTCGCCAACTGTGTTGGCTGAAATTGCCCCCCCCCTCAATTTCAGCCAACAATGTTGGCGAAAATTGGCTTCTGGGGCCCACTTTAATTTTTTTCTTTTTTTTCCTGCCTACGTGTTCGTCTGTTGTGTTTTCCGCCAACACTGTTGGCTAACTATGTCTCTATTTCAAAATTTTCCAAACTTGTTTCGTTTGTATTAATTTAATATAATTTTATTTTGCTACAGTAAATTTTCTGTTAATAATATTATATAATGTAATAAGTGCATGTAATACTGGTGTCAACAACCAGTAGCAATCTCTAATGGCAAGAACACTGTCAAGAGGCTGAGCTAACAATAATAATGCCAATCAACTTAAATGTTATCAAACTATTTAGTAAGCAACTATTTAGTAAGCATGTTGTGGACGTTAGCTTAATTGCATCACAAAAGCTTTCAAATCTGAAAGCAGACAGCTATATCCACGTCCCTCAATCTACGTCTACATATACAGTTGGATTGGGTATGAAAGGAACAAACCTGATTGGCATAACTGATACCCATGTTTGCCCATGCACGGACATAGTTCGGCTTCAAGTCTAGTGCCTGCAAAGTCATTAGATGAAACAAAATCAAACACCACCACTTATATATATATATTCTTTTTTTCAGACATGTTGTATCATACATTAAAAGAACTACAAGAACAGTTATTCTGGGAGGAAATAAAAAAAGTTATATGTATACTGCAGCTAACAAGATGTGAGGCTTACACATCAATATAGTGACTCTAAGTTTCAGTAATGCACTTTTAATCCTTCAATTTTTAATTCTAAAATGACAATACCAGTCATGCTCCATTGCATTTGGGTGCCACAGCCAAAAACGAACACACAAAAAAGTTATATTAACATTGTAGCCAAGAAGATCCAAGGTTTACATTTCAGATATAGTGGCAATAAGTCAGTTTCAATAATGTACTTTTAAGCCTCCAAAGTTTAACTAAAAAAGGATGACGCGTGGGGGTGGAGGGGGACATAAATATAAACTAATCATGATCTCCATTTCTTGTGGGAGCCATAGCCAAAAGGAAAGACAAGAAAGCTATATTAAGAAGATCAGAGGTTTTCACTTCAGATTAAGCAACATTAAATCAGTTTCAAGTACAACTCTCTTTTCTTTTTCTTTTTATTCCTCTTTTTTATCATTCAATAATGTACTTTTCAGTCTTTAAGTTTCAATAAGGTAAGTAGGGGTGGATGAGGGTGGGGTTGGGTGGGTGGGGGGGGGGGGGGGGGGTCGGGGGGGGGGGGGGGGGGGGGGGGTGGAATAGGACAAGAATGCATACGAATCATTGTTCCATTCTGAACTAGGTTAACGCTCAGTAAGAATGCAACGATATTTAAACAGGCTCCTAATAGAAAAAACAAGGGTAGAAATATAAGAATAAATTGCCATACACACAATCGGGCATGTCAATTTCTTAGTTGTGGAGTGGTTTTGGGCGCAAGCAGAAAACCAGCTCAAGAAATAATCAAATTATACCACAGTACTAGAATATTTTGTGGATTTGTGTATGCACCAAGCCAGCAGCCAGGGGACATATCAAAGCAAGTTACAAAGTTGGCCTTATATTTGCAGATGACAACATTTTTGTCTTTGAGTGTGTGTGAAGAGGTTAACATTAAATTTGTATAAAGGGTTCTATAAGTTTTCATGACTATTGGTGGGAAAGCAGATGATTAAGAGCAAGATCACTAAATTCTAGATAGAAAATTGTTAGCAACTGCTACACAACATGTCATATGGGGACTGAGGATGAGTGACAAAATCTCAGTACAACGAAAGCTACAAACATGCAAAATTTAAGATAGTCAACAACTATTATCTGATAGTGCAGAAACGCCACCTGCTGATATGCTAATATTGCATCTGCACTTTGAATGCTATTGGCTTGGGTTGCACCAAGCTTGTTCCAGAGCGAATAATCCCGTGGCTTCAGTTTTAGTGCTGTCTGAAAGGGACTCTATGGCTTTATCATATTCTCTTGACAAGTTATACAAGACACCAAGTACGATATGGACATCTGCATCCTCAGGTGACATCTGAGCAGCATCATTGAACAGCCTAGCAACCTGGTAAGATATAAAGATCAGCTTCTGAAAGATAATAAGTATAAAAATATAACGTATCAAGCCGATTCGCACAAGGCTTCACGCAGATAATCAGAAATATTAACACTCTACATCAAAGGAATAAACATGTCAATATTCAAAAATTATTCCTTTTTCTACTGATTGGGATACATGAGCACCAAATAAACTTTATAACACAAGACTATCTGAATCAAACATAGGTGGTTTTCGTTAAAATAAGTTAGTCCTCTAGCTATCTGCCAAGAAAAGCTCCAAAGTACAATCCGAGTTGCTAAAACAGTCGAAAATAACAGAGATCTGGCCATTCATATTCTGTGACAGATTTCTTCTGAAGAAACATGTCAATAATCTGATCATAGCTGGTGTACTTACATCAGCATAATAGAGAGAATCAGTCCGTTCTGGAGGCGCAAGAGATCCATATATAGGATGATTTTGAAGCCATCCATGGAGATACTTCAATGCTTCTGGTTGCTCAAATTCTGCAATTACAAAGAAGAAAACCATAAAGATCTCAAATTGTTGCATAAATAAAGTATACAGTGCTTTGACTGCTGATGCTTAGGTCACTTCCAGAGAGCCATATCACATTAAAGAAAATCTAAGTATCTAACACAACAACAAAGTTACAGCCCATACACATGATACAAACCCTCCAGTCTGCCAAACTATAAAGACAACAAAATGTTATGGCCTGCAATGTGTGATTGTGAATGAATTACCAGTTCCATGAAAGAAAGAAACGAAAAAAACATCGTTAAGGTGCAAATGCTAGAAAACAGCAAAATAAATTGCATTGCAAAGGTTAAAAAAACAATAACAAACACATCAGGATCCATTTCTCGGAGCAGTGCCACAGAAGCAGTATCACCACTGGGTTTGGCAAAGAGGCAGACATGTGGTGGACTCATTGTCATGTATATCTGACCATCCATTGATCAATACTGAGATCAATCCTGGTCCATCTATTTATCAAGATTATCAGGTGGAAATACCTGGCGCAAGGCTAGATCCAGATTCTAAATAAGAGTCGATACCACCACGCAACAGCTAATAGTTATTTCAACAACAGAGCACCCAACCCATCCCAAATTTTGGGTCCTCTACCTGAGCAATTTTCTGGGAAAATCAAAGAAAGCCACCTTATTTCTATGGTTACTTCCCCTGCCGTTTGATTTAAGTGATTTCCATCCAAAGCCGACGTGACATGCACATGACCCCCAAACAAACAAATACCCCTAAGTTATGAAATTTAAAATTTAGAAACTACCTAAATTGTAATTATATAAAAGAAGGGAGTCAAACTCTCCACCCTATTATTTGAGTGTTGTCTGTTTCGCCTCTTAATCCTAATCTCTTTATTAGTCAGCGGATTAGGCTTCACATGACCTCTTTCTTGGATTATCTAGTACCATAGCTGTAGATTCGACCTGTGGGGATTTCAGGACATCATCTGAAAATGGTGGCAAGAAGATGGAGGTTGAAGGACACCACGACCTACCAAGATGCTCAACTTCCAAGGCCACTCAGCACTCTACTAGCAGAGGTCAAGAGAGACTGAAGAAAGGAAGGCGAGGATATCACAGAGAAGGATGGTGGTGCAACAAAATTTGGAAGAAGGTGCAGATCTGAGCTCGCATGAGAAGATTATGTGCCAAGAAGCGATACAAGAAGACCTAGAACTATCGAGGTGGTGGAAAAGAGACATACAAGGTCAAGAGGAATGGCACAACAAAGTCGAAGAGAGATCCTATTCACCATATTTCGAAACTCCCAGGGGATGCGCTTACCCTAAGAATGGGAGCCTTGATAACAGAGGACTTTGGTGGATGTAATGACTTTATTTCGACGTGGAGGTTGTCTAGGTGTGCTTTCATTCATCCTCGAAGAGTTCGTGCAATGTGAAGTGAAATGCAAATTAGAGAGTTGAATATTGCATGCTTCCCAACTGCAGTCCAACGATCCACATCTTCAGTCAAACAAGCATAACTGGAGCTGATGTGTGTGTGTTTGGAGGTGAAACAAAATGTTTTGAAGATGACTCGTCTATAAAAACCTTAAATCTGATTCTGGCGTTTTGCTGGGTCAAAACTAGGTTTGAAATTAGCCAACCCATGCTACCAGAAGTTTGCAAGAATCGTAGTTCATTTTTTAGGGTTTCGTAATATACTACTCCATCTAACAGTAAATCTTAATCCTACGGCCAATGAAAGTTGTAATAAGGATTAAGCCATATTCCTTGTAGCTAAAGTTTTGTTGTCAAAATATGGAGTCACATGGCTGTAATCTCTCCTAAAGGAATTAGGGATGTAGCTTTTACTCTGGTAGGAGGAGATTTGTTTAATTTTAATAGAGGTTCTAATGGAAGAAGGAGAGGGAGTCCCTCTCTCCGACATAAACATGAGTATTCTTTGTTTTACTTCTACTTGATCCTAATCTGTTTGGCACACACATTCGAAACGATACCCTCTTCCATAGATTGTATGTTATCTATAGGTCTTACTTTCTTTCTCACACAAATAAAAAATATCAAAAGTGTGATCAAGTTTTTAACCCTTCGACATCCAAGCATAAATTACAACACATCTTAAATTGAAACTCTTACAAGATAAGAGAAAATAGCTTTATTAGACAGGAAACACTGCACAATAGATAAATATCAATCCCCTATACTGGACATGAACCGTGCTATAAACTCATGGAAGTTGGGAAGTATACTCGGAATATATATAAACATGTATACGCCTATACGGCACAGGTGCCTCAGTCATTCTCGTATAGCTCTCGGTTCTTTTAGTTTTTTCGTCTTTTATGCCTCTTTTAGTACCACTTTGGCTAAAGCTAGCTAGCTAGCCTCCTACGTGATCCCCTCTAAAAATAGCTTAGGGCTAAATGAATGTAATTAATCTTTCACAAACTTTAACATGGTAACAGAGCCATCGCCACACTAATTTCGTTTTTCTTTTTTTGTTTGTACTCTAAATCTTTTCCAACCAAACCCCAACCCTAGCCTAACCAAAACCTATCCTGTGCCACATATCTCCTCAACTATTCACCATTGAAACCTAAGGGT
>JAYESA010000010.1:39491276-39570364 GCA_036927795.1 Iris macrosiphon | reverse complement strand
GACCTTTTAAACAGAAAAGTGCTTCGGCTCAACAATAATACTAAGATTGATCCACAAAGATATACTACAATTGCAAAGAAGGCTAGTATTTACCATTCGTGTAACTAACACCAAGAGCAAGAAGCACTTCAAGATTTGTTGGATCAGCTTCTTGGGCACGCATCATGGACGCAATAGCCTGATATACCACAAATCAATTTAAAGCATATGAAAAGTTTGTATCCAAAGTGAAATATAAACTTCAAGCCTTATATCATCAATAGACAGGAGAAATATATTAAAAATTTACACCCCTAAATTATAAAATGAATTCAATCATATATAAGAAGACGGTGCCCAGGAACTTGTCTTCAATAAAGGTTACAAATTATCCTTCTTAACAATTGTTTAAGTCCTGTCACTGCACCATAACTCCAGAGTTCGGTGATCGTTGAGGGTTAAATATTTATATTATTCCAACATGCCCCCCGCAGGTTGAATGCTCACTTTATGGCATGAGAGTTGGATTCACGCAACAACATAATTTTTTATAAATTTTCTTAAAGTGCACGCTAGAGGGATTTGAATCTGGGTTGCTTTTATCCCATGTTAAAGTGTTTCCACTGCAACAAAACTTCAAAGTTGTAATGAGGGATGAGGGTTAAAGATTATATTATTCCAACAAGAATACTAAAATAAAAAGCAATCTTGAAAGCAGAAACTTGGGAACAATGGCTGATAAGATCTCACTATCACCAATTAGATCAATAGGGTACCATATTATTAAGTGGCAACCTTTATCCATCTTCATTGGTACAAACTTTTTATTGTCCAAATATCATACAGTTTGACAAGATATACAAGCGGTTCACTATTTATTAATGACAGTAACAAGTTGTCATGCGTTCATTAAAATGAATCCGATACCCGAACTGGGTCTATAACTAATATTTTAGTTATAAAATTTGAAAAGGAATAATCATTGAAGATGGCCCTAGACGTGAAGCAGGCACAGATTCATCACACAGATAAATCCAATGTGATTAAATGCCCATGCTTGTCGGTATAACATATTTCACATGAAAAATCAATAAAAAGTTGAAATCGTGATCCTGCTTGTACCTTAATGATTTATATGGCAATCCAACTATTATCCTGATAAATTCTATAGAACAAAAGAACAATTGCATTAGCTTAAGAGAAAACACGGAGTTCATCCTATGACACATCCAGTATTTAGGTATCGCCAACAAGTTGATGTTCCTTACAAACCAAATCTGTAATAGTTCCTACCAACCTCATGATATTTGGGATTATTTAGGATGTCTGGTTTAAATCTGGAAGAGACAGAATTTGGAAGTCTGATTCTGTGCTCATGGTTGCTACGTGATTTGTTGGTAGCTACCAGTGATTCTGCTGACAAGAACTTTTATGACTAACTCTTGCCCCCATATTTTCGTACTAATTTTTTTGATAAAAGTATAGTCAATCAACCATTGACTTCAACAAAGCTAGACTTTTTCTCATTGCTTGGTTCACTTTGACAACTGTAGACCAATGCATTCTACTAGGGCTGCTGTTCCTCTAGACAGTCTATCAGTTATCTATTTCTTTAAGGAAAACACATTATAAGTTTTCTAAATACAATAAATAAGTTTACAGGACTTCGAATAATCCACAAGGGAAGGGAAATTTTTTGATTAGTACAGTTGCAAAGATACATATCGACAGCAAACTTTCTAACTTATGTATTTACGAGAAGAAGAAAAAACATCAAACAAAGATGACAGGACAATGTCTCAATTGTCTGTAACTTATCATTCATAGTTAGATGTGATCTGACTTCTGGTATACAACATAAAATAACAAATTGTAACAAAAATCAACCTCCTTCCTTAGATTGTATGCTAAAAGGTTCTTTGCTACTTAAGAATACTATATCAATTCTGTTCAAGTATGCTGCTCTTCATGAGACAATAAACCACTAAGATATGTATGCATGTACATGCATATAGGTGTTTAGTTGAGTGCTGGGACACTCTTCCATGGTCGATCTTGAAGTGCAAATAAGGTCATTTCTGGGAGCCTACAAAAGTATACCATCTCTAGCATAATAACTAATAAGCGGAAAGAACTTTAATGCATCCAATCATAAAACCACAGCAATGAAATTTGAAAAAAGAAATTACAGAGTTGGTACTGAGTATAACTAAATACCTGTTGGTCATCATCGTTTTCAGCATGTGTGATTCCAAGTAATCTCCAGCCTTCAGAATTTTCGGGATTCTTTAAAACTTCAGCCTCCAAAGCAAGAACAGCTTCACTTAAGAGCCCTTTGCGGAAAAGCTCCTGTCCTTCCTTCATAGGATTGGCATGGCCAACATAAGGGTTCATATCAGAAAATACATAAATCCCTCTTGAAGCATCAGAACGCTGCTTGGAAGATGTTAGTTCCTCACCGAGGTACCTATAGATAGCAGACAATAAATTTCGTTAAAAAATTTGGCTTGTTAGTGAAGGAAGGTATGCAAAAACTATCAGGACATTGGCCTTTAAGAAGCAAAGAGAAATTAACATGCATATATGCCCTACATAGCTCAATCAAACAAGAGAAAAACTATAAAAAAGAATTCAAACTTTCAAAAGCTGCGACGAGAGAGATCCAAATATTTAACGAGTTTGAAAACAGTAACATTAGCATAACCTTTGTAGGAATTCCATGTGAGCGCGTGGAAAAAAAGTATAAGACCAAAGAACATCACAAGAATAATTGACCAGAACAGAACTCACTTGTCATATGCATCTGCCCAATTATCAGCAGATCCTTGCCCGAAAGCACCTTCACCCATCTGCTGCCCATATTCTTCTGCCCAGTCCTGGACATGTAACTTGGAAAATTCGTTAACCCACTGATCATCAAGTTCATAGTGCTGGCGTTCCTTGGCAAACTCATCTACCCACTTATGTGTTCCTTGTGCAAGCTGAAAGAAAAACATTTTTGTCAGACATTTCAGTAGAAATCAAGAGGTTACTGATCTCACTCACGAAATTTAACACAAACATCCTTTTCTAGTCATAACTTAATAGACATGGAACAGGCTTTCCTGACGATCAGATTAGTCCAAGACATGCAAATCATATCTATTTATATACTCATGCAGCAGAAAGAAACAAAAAATTTACATAACAAATTTCAAACTAAATCCTTAACATGAAAAACAGCTTTAAGTACGATAATAGTGATGAATATAACAAAACTTGCCTCTTCACCCACAAACTGATCAGCCCAAGAGTTAGAGTTGGCATTATATTGTGTTTGATATTCATCAGCCCAATTTCCTGACGTAGATGCAGCTGCTGGTTTGATTTGGTTCTCATCAACTATAAGCTCACCACGACTCATTTTCGAAACAAACTGAAGGAACTTTGAGTTCTGTACAGAAAAGAATGAATGATGTCATGTATATTACATAAGGGATTAGAAGTAAAGGTCATCTAAATAGGAGAAGTGCTTGTTCTAAGCAATGTTATAGAAAGCGCTCGGCAACCGTTATGCAGCAAGGGGGCACCTAGCGCCCAGGCACCGCGTAGGGGCTGCTTTTGAACGCCCAGGCGCCTAGCGGTGGGTAGCCGCAACAGCGCCTAGGTGTCGCTTTTTTACGCATTTTAGAACGCTGTTTTTAAGTTGGCTACTATTACTGATATAAGTTTGTTTCCAGGGATACTAAAATGGTTAAGTACAAACTCCATGAGATGCATACCACAAGAAGAGACCAATATTTGGCTCGTCACTCGTCAGCACCAAATATTGTTTGGATGAGGTAATAACCTAGTCTTTGTCAATTTTGTTTGATGCCGTAGGATATGATATGATCATATATACTAGAGGCCTTATTCAAATTTAAGAGTAAAACAGTGTTTATATCCAGATATACCAAGTCAAATTGGCAAATGAATTGGATATTTAGAATACAATTAAAAAGACAGTTGACTTCACATCATGAATCTGGATAATCATGGTATGGTTGACATTTCAATTAGGAAAGCTCTTCCAATACCTGAAATTTGGGATCAGAGTTTTGAGCTAAAGTATGTGCAAGCATACGAGTCTGCTCCATTGCTGCTATGTTAGGCATGCTTGCAACTCCCATCTGACCAACTGAAGCCATCTGAGCTTGTTCCTGTAGGTGAGCAATCGAATGACAAGACAGAACAATTAACTGATGATGGTCAGCACTTTGAAACACGCAAACACAACAGAAACACACTTCGGCAAACTATTTTGCTGTTTAGTGGTAAGTGGCAAATCCTAACAATTTAGGAAGCAGAAAGTTTTCTAATCCTAACTGGTGAGAAAAGACTTTAAAAAGTTATCTACATTACAAGTAGGCATAGATGTACTTAGTTGCCACAGATCGGAGGAAATATGAGAGAGGAAAGAGACTTTGTAGCATAGCAGATGCTCCCACCACTATGCCTTGAGCTTACAAAGCAGATATGGACCTATATAGTATTAGAGAAGATAGGAACCACTCCTATTTTCAGGTAAAACATCAATCTAAAAGCAGTTGTATGCTATTTATTACTGTTAACTCCAGCTACTTTAACTTGCAGCTATTATCTGAAATACTGATGCAAAAAGTTGTTTTTTTGAAGGTCCACAGTCATGCTAAGCAAATACAAAACTCAAAGTCAAAGTCAAAGTCAAAGTCAAAATCAAAATCATACAAGATCTCTTACCTGCACAAATTCTGACGCCCAACCATTTGCACCATGTAGTTGTTCGAAAGAGCGAGCCCATGCCTCAGGGTTAGCATTTTGCCTTTGTGCACTAAATTCAGTAACCCATGTATCTGCAGAATTTGGCATCCCTGGTCTCAAGACACCTTGGGACTCAGTCCAGTATTCCTCCAACTCTGGAAAATGTCCACGTGGGTGCCCTCTGATTCGTTGATCACTATCAATATCTAGAGAATGTAGCAAAGTATTTACCTGGACAGGTATAGCTTTAACTACATCAGTATAATAGAATGGAGTAACGGCTTAAAAAAATTACTTATGACTGCATCAAACTCAAATTCAGTAGAGATTTAAGCCTTAGTATCTTCAAATTTATTAATGTGACTGGAGCTTCCATAATCTACAAGAAAGCTTGGTGCAACTTAAGAATACTAAGTAGTGCCAAGCTATCCATGATCGGAACTGAAGAATAAATGCTCAAGGAAGTTGAATATGAACATAATAAGAAGATAGTAAACAACGTTGACACTTCTAGTCCACCAATATATTTACGTATTTATAACAGGTATGGACTAACGACCTGTGCATTAATGTATTCTTCACTTTTGTCGGCGTAAATATGCCGTGCCATTATGCAGCTCCGATCACGTATACATTGTTTGTCACCTTCCGACAACCCAAGGACTGGGAGGGCTGCTGGACGAAATGGAACACCGGCACGACCACTGTTCATAAAGGAATGCAAGAAAGTAGACAACACTCTTTGTGGTGGTCCTGCAACAACAACAGATTATATTGATCACCATCAAAATTCCAAGATGCTTGCAAATGTTCTCCAGTACTGTTCAGGATTTACTGTCCCAGGCTCTTTGGGCTTGCATCAAAATTTCCAGTGTCAATATTGGCATAATTCCAAAGGATGTTTGAATAAGGGCACACATATAAAGCCAATAAGGGTAGCTATTTAGCAGGCTAAATTACACAGTCCTTATATGAAGTGGAAATGATTTCGAATAACATGGAGCTTACTGTCTTTGTAATCAAATTTCTGAGGGTCACAAAATTCTTTCAGGTATAGGAAGAAAATGATAAATCACAACAAAGATACTCATTAGCATAGGCACTATAGGCAGTCAATCGACAAGAAAATACACCAATAACCGAGTTTGAGCCATAAATGCTAAACAATGGAGACCTTATGTAATTGTGTATTAATCAGTGTAGTCAAAGGCGCACCTCAGGCGCCTTGCTCCTAGGCGCAGGGGCAGTGCCTCAGGGTACTCCAGGAGGGGCACAATTCTTAAAGCGCACCTAAGGAGCACCTTTTCCGAGCGCCTTAGAATAACTAAGACGCGCCTTAAAAATCTTGTGAAAAAAAAACATGTTTAGATTATTTTTTGAACTGTTGTATTATTTTTAGACTGTTTTTTGAACTGTTGTACTTTTTTTTTTACTGTTTTCTCTCTCACTCAATTCAAAGTGATTGCAACATAGACATGGGAGAATTTGAAGCACACATGTTTATCAATGAAGAAATTCGATATATATATATATATATATATATATATATATATATATTATTGCGCACCGCGTCGCTCGTGCGCGCGCCTTGGACGATTTGGACCATTTGCGCCTCGAGTGCGCCTTTGACTACCTTGGTATTAATCATGTTTCTGGCTGGAGGATGAATGAAAAAATAAGGGAAGGGAAGAAAAATGATCCACAGTAAGGTTACTCTGAGTAGGAGAACAATAGGCATCACACAACAAGAATAGACACCTATAAGTAGCTGGATAATCTATATTACCAAAGATCAACCGTAGGCAAAAGAGTCCAAAAGTCCCATAGCATATCTCTAGATGTGGTATTGGACAACTCATTGTCTTTAATAAGTAGTAAAAGAACATCATGAGATCAAATCTGAAAAAAACACGTAAATAAATTGATTGCTAAAATCAACTATGAGATAACATACTGATGTTCAAATTGAAACTCAAAAAAACAAAGTACTTCTAGCGGAAAATAGAATTCGCCTATGCACCGGACCAATGTATTTTGAGTTTCTAGCTAGATTACAAGAGTTTCAAAATTTATGATCTTATCATTCATCATGGAGGGATTGAGAAGGATGTTGTTTCATAGAATTAAGGAAGGGTTGAATGGAAATTGAGTATTCATGTAGACAAACTCAAGCTTTTAGAATAAACGTTTTGTTCATGTTGTTGTAACTAGGTTAAAAAAACTCAAGTCTAACGTGTCCTGTAGAAACAGTTGAAGCATTGATCAACCTAAAGAAGACATGAAAAATATATTGAGATTACAAGCATGCAAACCACTCCATGACATGCATCTTAGAAGGACACCTCTACCTTTGGAGTATATGATGTGAGTTAACTTCCCCCACCTCAACCCATCCACCCTCAAAATCTAGCGAGGCTTCACCTCAGTTCAAATCGACCACTACAATTGGAAACTTAAAGAGTTATGACCGAGTCAAAAACATGAGTGTAACATTCAACCATTGTTTCACAGCAGTACCCTTGTTAGTGCTAACCTAGGATTCTAGAGTTTTCCCAATACTCATTCTTACCTATGAGTTAATATGACTTAAATATAACATTGAATCATCGACAGCACTCCTAACTCGCATTTCGCTAGTAATTGCAGGCATCTCCAATGGTTTTGTCAGCATCAAATAGATATAGATGCTAAGTATTCACTTGGGTTGTCAATTGAATCCTCAATAATCTACTACCTCGTCAAGAGGTTTATACTTCGTACCTCACTATCACAGTGTATCACTTGCAGCAACAGGACAGCCACGGTGGTTGAGAGCCTCTAGTGGGAATGGAGAGGTTCCAAGCTGTCCTCATTTACCATAAAAGAAGGACCTTCTATTCCTTGCACGAAAATTTCATGCTTAAAATGCAAAGGGCAATAATATGCATAAGATGTACCGAAGGTCCACAATACTACCAATCAACCATCAAAGGAAAGAAGGCTGTATGTGTTAGACCTACTGTCCATTTAGTCCCACATTGGGTACGAGATGTCACTCCTCCGATCGTACTTGTATATATACCTATGGCCTAGAGCCTAATAGAATTCATTGATTCCATTCCATGTTCATTAATTCTAACAATATGTGCAGATATAAATAAGTTTATGGAAGACGAAGAAAGGGAATTCTTGAAAGAAGGAAAAAGTACTTTTTTTATGCTAGTTGGAGAAAGATCTCACAAGAATAGCAGTTTCTTCAGTAAGTCAATGAACGAAAAAAGATAAAGGTTCATGAAGGAACAGCCTTCAATAAAACAGCAAAGAAAGCAATGGTAGAAGCTCATCACTAAATTATTAGTAGGCCAACCCGTATAACTGCATTGTGTTAAATTTGACCATTTTCCATTCAGCTTAGAGCTTTTTTTCATCACAATAATCATGTAAGTCATCCAAATTGGCCTAACAATTTATTTCTCAAATGTATGACTATTCAAATATGGACCATGATGAAACAGGATAAAGGAACTGAGATGGCTGGAAAAACTTCGAATGGGGATAATTTACCATCAAAAGTGGGTTGAAGATGAGAACTGGTCCCACCACCATAAATTTGTTCAAACTCTGCATAACGAGCTTCACTTTCACCGCCATGAGCATGGGGAGGCATTGAGGGTCGATGGACTTCGTCCCAAGCACCCGCAAGATCTCCATGAACCACAGGACGGAAGCCACGTAGGAACTCAGAGCTCTGAGAAAGTTGACATAATTTAGAAATGCTCTAGATCATTAATCAGGATATCTTTAAAAGATTGGAATTTACCCGAGAATCTGGTTGCTGATACTGTTGATTGTCATAATCTGAACCTGGAATTGTTGACAAAGGAGCTTCAGGTCTAAAGCCTTGAGAAGCATCGGGCACTGTAACTGTGGTTCCAGGAAGCCCCTTCAGTTCCTGTTCGTATAATTAAGGTATGAGTAAAAAATAGTTTTGTATCGATCCTTAAAGTAACTATTCTGATAACAATGACTAGTCCAGCTTATGAAGACGCGCCTTAAAATTAGGGGTTGAGTGTATACTGATCTTTCAGCTTATGAAGCACCTTCGAATTCATTAAAAGTGAGAACTTAAGTACATTTTTCACACTTAGAACTCATCAAAACCACATCTTTTTCTTAATATAGTGTAATTTCTCGTTCTAATTTAAAAGGGAACAAAAAAATGTCCAATTCTGCTCAATTAGGGGTGAATATATAATGATCTTTGAGCCTGTGAGCCTTCAAATTCATTAAAGAGAAAATTAAGAAAAAACGGAGACTTTTCTTATTGGAACGAAATTTCTCATTCCAATTTAACAAGAAACAAAATAAATGTCAAATATTCAGTAAAATTATGGGGTGAGAATATACTGATCTTTGAGCTTTTATTCATTAGAAGTGATCAATTAGGTAAATTTTCCACAAATTGAACACTTACAAGTTAAAACTCATCTAAATTGAGTCTTTTCTCCATAGAACGAAATTTATCATCCCAATTTTTAAAGGAGATTAAAATAAATGCCAAATTTTCAGCAAAATTAGGGTTTAGAGTATACTGACCATTGAGCTTACGAAGACGATCCTTCGTATTCATCAAAAGTGATAAATTAAGTAAATTTCCCACAAATTGAATACATAAAACTCGTCAAAATCGAGTCTTTTCTTCATAAACGAAATTTCTCGTACCAATCCAAAAAGGAAAAAAAAACATAAATTAGGGCGGTTAGAATATAATGATTATTGAGCCTTCGAATTCATCAGAAGTGATCAATCAACTAAATTCTCCCCAAATTGAACAATTCCGGTCCATCAAAATCGAGTCTTTTTCTTTAAGAAACCCAAAATAACCAAAATTTAAAGGGGGTGAAAGCATCAAATAATCACCTGGGATTTGGAGGAGGAGCCGAGGATGGCGCCGGCGAGCGAGCCGAAGGGGTTGGAGGAGGAGGAACTGCCGGGGACCGCACAGGCCGCACCGCCGGTGACCAGATCTCTCATCGCCATCACTTCCTTCTTCGTAGAACCGACGGTGACCACACCGTCTTCTCGAGGACTTCTTTTTATTTAATTTTTTTTATTTCGTCTCCTCCTCTAATAGTCGATAAGGAAGTTAGTACCCAACTTAATTGACACTTATACCCTTCCAATTTTCACTTATCAACAACTAGTAAATCCACTAAAAATTTACATTGCACGTATCAAAAAAAATTTAATATTATTAAAAAATTAGACAACAAATTAAATTATATTAGAAATTTTTAAATATAATTGGAAAATATTTTAGTTATAATTTTTTTCTTAAATTTTGTATATGTGTTAATTAGATAATACCTTATAGTTAGTTTAAATATAATTTAAAATTTAAATATATTTAAAAAAATTATATATTCAGGTAATTTTAATTTTTTTTCTCAACTGTACAAAAAAAATGGTAGTTTTTTTTTTATATTACTAATTGATGATATATATATGATTTAGACGGCTAATTTTTATCTGTTTCTAAGTCGTATTATAATAGTAGAAATAGAGATAACATCATTTGGAGGAAAACAAACATTAAAATTTAAGTAAATATACTTGTCCATTAGGATTTAAAAAAATCCCTCTCATATCGAAAAAAAATTAATTCACATTAAAAATTATTATAGATATAATTTGAATATATTTTAATTAAAATTTATTATAGATATGTGTACAGTAAGTTAGATAATCTCTACTACTATAGTGCCGGCTAAGTTGTATATATATCTCCAATTAATTAAAAATAATATAAAAGAAAATAATTTTAAAAATAATTTTTAGTAGTAACTAAAATTTTGACTAAATGAGACTTCACAATTAAAAATTAAGAAAAAAAAAATTCTAACTACTAGCTTAACTACCACTGATATTATCTAACTACCTACACATATATCTATAACAAATTCTAATTAAAATATAAATATATCTATAAAAAACAGTAAGTTAGATAATCTCTACTACTATAGTGCCGGCTAAGTTGTATATATATCTCCAATTAATTAAAAAAATATAAAAGAAAATAATTTTAAAAATAATTTTTAGTAGTAACTAAAATTTTGACTAAATGAGACTTCACAATTAAAAATTAAGAAAAAAAAATTCTAACTACTAGCTTAACTACCACTGATATTATCTAACTACCTACACATATATCTATAACAAATTCTAATTAAAATATAAATATATCTATAAAAAAATCTAATTAATAAATATATATATATATATATATATATATATATATATAACAAATTATAATTCAAATATATTCAAATATATTCAAATATTTAAACTATTTTTAAATTGCTGTAAATTTACTAGCATCATATAGTTAAAATATTAGTTATGATTTAATTATTTTTATGTGAGAATATAAATTCATCGCAAATTTTAAATTGTTTATGTAAACCCCCTGAATTTTCATAATTTTCAAAACTGGATTTTTCACAATTTTCTGGATTTTTCTGGGATTTTTCTGTAATTTAAAAACAGGGTTTTAATTATTCAATGATTTTTAATTGATATTAAATGATATTAAAATATTATGAAAATAATATTTTTGGATGTAAAATGAAAAACTGGACTTAGGGCAATTTTTCTGGAATTTATCGGGCCCCGGACCTATTTTTAAATGCCTAAATAAATATTTATTTATTTAACTAATTAATTATTAATTAATTATGGATTTTTTATTATTATTATTATTATTATTATTATTATTATTATTTTTAAATAGCCCGGCCCGCGGCCCGTTGGGCCGGCCCAGCCCAACAGACCCAGCCCAACTCTCCTCCGGGTCGGGTCGGACCCGCCGCCCGACCCGCACCCGCCGACCCGACCCGTCCCCACGTCTCCCCCGCACGTCGGCCCGACTTTCCCGCCGCCCCGCCCGCGGCCACGCCCCGCCCGCGCCGCGCTGGCCGCCACGACCCGCCCCACGTCGCTGCGCCCTCCGCCTCGCCCGGCGCTAACCGCTCCCCCTCCGCCTTTAAAATACCCCCTCGTCCCCCCCCCGGCCGTCGACACCGAACCACCACGCACCACCACCACCGTCAGCCCCCTACGCCGCCGTCGCCGCCGATCCTCCTCCCTCCTTCCTCCTCCCCCACCAGCCCCGCAGCGGCCCCGCAGCGGCCCCGCAGCGAGCAGCAGAGACAGCAGCAGCGGCAGCTCCGCCGTCCCCGCGCCGCCGGCGAGCCTCGAGCGCCGCGAGCCCGGCCGCCCTGCCCCGGCCGTCCAGCCGCCGCCCCTCCGGCCAGCCCCGAGCCGCCCAGCCGCCGTCCCCGCCGCCTGAGCCCTAACCCTAACCCTAATTCTTGGTTTTCGTGTCCGACACGAATCGGACACGTGTCGGACACGATTCGGACCCCGGTTTTCGGGTCCCCTTCAGGTGCGTGTATCTTTTTATTCGTAGCTCCGTTTTCGATTCCGCAAATTGCGTTGCGAAGCCTGTATGACCCTCTCGGTGTCCGGACAAACTGTTCGGGGCATCGCGTCCTGTGGTGATCGCACACCACGATCCAAAAACAGGAAAAACCAGACCCCGTTTCACCCTAACTTGGTGTACACACGTCGGATCGAGACGAAACTTACGCCATCGGACTCGTAGCAATACGCTGGTCCTGTGAGCCAAGTTTGGTTCGATTCTGAAAACGTTGACGAAATCGCGTGTCGTGGGCCCCACAGGCCCCGCTCGACGGGCGATTTTGTGTTCGGCTCATCGGAATCCAATTCTGGAAGTTCCGTTGGGTTCGTATCAGCGTTCCTGACCTGTTGACACTAAGTTTGGTGAATTTGGAGACCATTGACCCTGACGCGTTTTTCGGTGCAAAGCGGGCCCACATGTGGACCCCGTTTTGACCCGAAACTGCCGTTTCTACCCTTGTCTCCAAATTGGACCCAAGGACAGGCGTTTCTAGCTGATTGATATTTTCTGGATCTGATGGTGATGTTTGTTTCAGCAACCGGAGTCCCGCCTGCAATTCCCGCCGAGGTCAGAACTGCAAACATAGCCGGAACCACAGGCAAGTGTACCTCGCCAAAACTTGCAGCTTGCTACATATTTCCTGGACTTGGTTATACATCAGTGGGCAAGTAAAGCTGCCAATTCTCAGATATTTCTGGTTATAGTATTTTACTTGATTTTCTGGTAGTTTCTTATGTAACCTGTTTAACTGCTCAACCCAGGACACCTGACACTCTGCATGTGACGGAATTATCGGACATATATATGGTGATTCCGTATAGGTTACATTTTCATGTCATTTCTAGTTTACATGCTTAGATTCTAGCCTGACTCATTGCATTAGTTCAAACTTGCGTGACTTGTACCTGATATATTCTGGAACTGTGACGTGAGATTACATGGGGTGGGGAGAGTATAATCATATCAAGGCTGAATATAATATATTATAAATACTTTTAACTGGCGGTGCCTTAGACTCTGATACAGAGCTTTGGTTCCTTACTGGCCTCTCGAGAAAATACTGCTGTGGTTTCTTCGACACTGATCCTGTAGCAGTCTCAGCCTGAGTATGACTAAAACTCTCACATGCATATCACTAGCTGGTTTACATATTTGCCCTGCTGTTTCATTATTGCTGCACTGCATATGTTTTGGCTTGTGTTTTCTGTACCTTGTTATGTCCCCTGAGGACCTGGAATGGACTATGTCCCCAGGGTAGCTGCAGAGAACTTCCCCGAGGTGTACGGTACAGGAGCACTCCCTGGAGCAGAACCCGGAACCGAGGACGAGATAGTTGCAGAGGACTTCACCTGAGCACCGGCTTCATCCACACAGTATTTTTCATTTACAGCATTTATTTTCTGTCCATTTTTTTCCTCTGAATGTAACAGACTAATTCTCGGAATTGTTTCCCGAGATAATCTTGTTTATTGTCTATTTATTTCCATTTGCATTATTTCTGGCATTAAACTGTGTTATTCTGTGGATGAGATTAGAAATACCTGAGACTTGTAACGTTTTACTGCTAGACTACAGCTTAAGCATGCCCTGATGGACCCATTAAATTGGGTTGTCCATCGGTGCGTGCTGCTGGCCATTGCTCACGTGCTCAGTCCCTCGTCATTTTGGGACTGGGGCGTGACAGTTTACAAGTCTCTTATGCCAACATCTGTGCCAATCTTCGATAAAAAATTAGGATGCCAAAATTTTGACAGTCTTAAATAGAAGGCTGAAAAAAAAATTTGGCAGTCCTAAATACGTATAGAAATATCAAAAATATAACATTTGTCTTATTAAAAGTATGACATCAAATGTTGATGTCAAATCAATCCCTAATTTCTAATTGAAACACGTGCGGAAAGAAAAAAAAAATTAATTCATTGTTTTTTTTCTTTGAAAAATTATAATTTTCATCGATTTTTTTTCAGTGTTTAGAAATGCCAAAAAAATTGGAAGAAAAAGTAAATATTTAAATGTAAAAAAATGAATCCTTGGTTGGATAGAGGGAACCATGTGTTTGCCTATTTTTCTTTCCATTGGAAATTACTTTCCTTTCCTCTCCAGTTTCTTTTGTATCCAAATATAGAAAAATAATGACTTACATTTTCCAACCACATGATCCGCGTTCCGCGCACCAAACGAGTCCAGAGGATATCAAATCCGTGCTTGTCCATCCAGAAATCACAAAAAAATTGGCATTTCCAATGTTAGTTATTGATAGCTCGCGTCCCATGGTGAGTGTGACTCTTTCATCAAGAAAAAGTCATTGAATTACACCTCGCATTTAATCTAGGTTATGGCATAATAGTAAAGTGATTATTATAAATACTGTCATTTATAGGAATTGAACTCAAACAATCAAGAAAAATATGTCCTATTTTAACCACTTGAGATAGAATATATTTAGTTATAAATAAATAATATTAGATAGTTAAATAATTTATTTTTTTAATAGTTAGTGGAGTATTTACAAATCACTTAGACAGTTCAATTTTGAGCCATTTCTAAACCTCATTATTAGAATAGAGATACGTTAGTAGCATTTAATCGAGACTTAAGTCATCATTCATGATGGTGGAAAATATTTTTAACTTGGTTAATTCTGAACATGTATTTCCAAGCTCCAATATTGGATTGATAATTACATTTTATTTCATTTGTCCAAATTTATATTTTTTTTAAAAGAATCGTTGGAAGTAGCATTTCGAAAATACAGTTAGACCACGTTTTGTTTGTGGTATCAAAATAAAATGAAAGTAATTCATTTTCTGTATTTGGATGCAAAAAACAATAAACAGAAAAGAAATTTAATTTCCAAGAAAAAAAAATATGAAAAAAAATGATTCCCTCACTCACCCCCATGGAATCAATTTCCCACACCAATTATTGGTCTCGTTTGGTTCGCAGAAAGGAAAAAAAATCAATTATTTTGCTATTTACTTTCTTTTAAAAATTATAATTTC
This sequence comes from Iris macrosiphon, assembly GCA_036927795.1. Classification (NCBI taxonomy): domain Eukaryota; kingdom Viridiplantae; phylum Streptophyta; class Magnoliopsida; order Asparagales; family Iridaceae; genus Iris; species Iris macrosiphon. The sequence continues at coordinate 39,555,163 of JAYESA010000010.1, read as the reverse complement.
AATCAATTTTTCTTTCCGGTGTTTGAAAATGGAAAGAAAATTGGGAGAAAAAATAAATACTTAAAGGTGAGAAAGTGAATCCTTTGTTGGATGGAGGGAACTATTTTTTTTCTTATTTTTTTCATTGGGAATAACTTTTCTTTCCTCCCCAATTCTTTTGGCATTCAAACATAAAAAAGTAATGATTTTTCTTTTCCAAATTCATGATTCCGTGAACAAAACGAGGCATCATTTTTTCTTCTAATTTTTTGGACCTTTCCAAATACCGAAAGAAAAAAATTAGTGAAAATTGCAACAATTTTTCGGACCTTTTCAAACAATTGAAAGAAAAATTAGTAAAAATTATAATTTTTCAAAAAAAAAAAGCAAATAATTAATTTTCCTTTCTTTTCTTACGAGGCATTACCATAAAAACGATATCATTTGAAAGAAGAAGAAAATTTTAATTTAGAATAGTAATAATAGTAATGTACCAAGAATCCACCAAATCAGGAAGAGGACTTCTCCGTTATAATAGTAATTTACCAAGAATCCACAAAAATATACAAGAAAAGTAATAATAATAATAATAATAATAATAATAACTGATAAAACTTACTTTAGTAATGCACTCTAATATATTCCAGTAGAATAATGTTGAATTTTGTAAAAAAAATTCTTAGAAAACTTAAGTGTCTTCTTGGATTGAAGAAAAAAAAATAGACAGAGTTAAGTGGGATTAAGTAAAAGAAAATTAAGTGAGGGGGAGTCAATATGTATAACCTTGCTTGAAATGGAGGAAGAGTTAAAGTGATGTGTGTTTAATAACTCTTGCTTGGATGAGAGGTTTTATTGGTAGCGGAATTAATAAAAATGTAATAGTTACAGAATACCCTTATTACATATGACATAAAATTATATTAATTTGATTGAATTTTTAATTAAAACTTCAAAATATCTTTAAAAAAATAATAGATATACCTATATAAAAAAATAACTAGAATCCAAACACAATAAAAATTAAATAACATGAGGATTATATGCTTCTACCATTTAGAAGAAGTAAGCTAAGTTCATATCATCACAACCATCCAAAATCAAATACAATAAAAGAAAATGTACGTCCCCAAAACAACAATCCAACAACAAATTTTTTTCAAAACTTTGACGGTTTAGAAGTAAGCCAAGCACATATGCATCATAGATAATTTTTCTTGTCAACGATGAGTAATAACGTATGAGAAAGCGAGAATCGACAGCAGTTTGAGAAAGCAAAAATTTGGAAAAGAAAGTAATAGTATTTTATACGGCAAATAAGGAGTAACTCCTATCTTTCCTTGTTAACCCTCTCCCTCTTCCGATTTGGGGGGTTAAAAATGGACAAAATAAGGCTAAAAAAATCCCACTTAACCATCTACGACTTCCCCTCCCAAACCCCACACCCTCAAACGAAGAAGAGTTTTTATTTTCCCTCCCTTAACTTTTTTTTAACTCTCTTAACCCTCAATCCAAACATACCCTTAATATAAAATTTGGCATCTACACAGTACCCAAACCTTAGTAAACTAATGAGGAAAAACTATATGAAAATAAGGAGGGAAGAAAATAATAATGTATAGAAAATAGATTCTTGCATGTGTGAAAAAAAACTATATGAAATAAAGAGGCAATGAAAATAAAAATGTATAAAAATAAATAATAAATAATAAATTATTTACTTGATTCTTTCCTCTTCTTTTTTATTTTTTTAATTTCTATGTTGACGTGACATATCTTTCTCTAATTATAATTAACGATTAAAATGTTGTGATTTGGGATAATACCAAATGTGGATTCCCTTATCCCTATCTACAACCACCTCTATGTATTCCCTCTCCATATATAATGTTAATGAGAAAGTCCCAGAGGATTCACTTGGCTTCAATATTTTTCTTTTTTTTTCTCATTTTCAAAACATGTTATCAGCATGATACTCTAGCAAAATAGAAGAAGGCTAGAAGGAGTTCATTCTCAAGACCATAAAATATCTGAGATCTGATTGACGCGACGATGGGAGATATTCTTTCTGTAGACACTATAAGAAAGGTCGGCCATGTGAAAAAGGTCATATACGAATTTTGCTATTAACTTTTTTCTCAGAAGGAGTGTTATTTTTCTCCGTTGATAAATAGATCATAGACAAAATATCAACTAATTATTGTAATGCCCAGCTCCGCGTAGAGGTATTACGCTACATTCTAGATGGATCAGACTGTTGGGATATAAGTGCCACGCCCCAGAACCAGAATACTGGAGAGCGAAGGCTGATAAAGCCAGCTACGTATATCAGAGTACTCCAGTACCCCAATATACGGTCACGGTTGTGAAAGACATGGGGGGTTAACACTACAAACTATCAGTCAATCCTAGGTCAAGCGATCCTAGGTGTCTCAATAACAAGCAAATAAGAAATATACAAGAAATATGATCATCAGGAGCAAGATAGTAAAGCGTCCCAAATCACATATACATAGATAATCACGATGCTAGTAATACAAAATGAAGAACTAGCATAGTATAAGACATACATGATCAGCACTAGCTGCAGACTAGATAAAACAAAATCATGCTATGCCCGTAGGCAGAATGTCAAGTCCAAAATACGAGCTAACACGTGCTCGGTGGCTAAATGCCGTAAAAGAATATACAAGTACGAGATCTAGTAGGTGAATAAGTAGAAACCCACTCAGGTACTCTGATGCTCCAAGTGGTCACCATCTAGCGGAAGATACGAAAAGTCCTCTGGTTCCGCTACGAGATATGACCATGCAAAACCAGAAGGATCAGACCCCCAATAGCAAATGTCACGCCCCAGTCCCAAAATGCCAAGGGACTGAGCACGTGAGCAATGGCCAGCAGCACGCACCGATGGACAACCCAATTTAATGGATCCATCAGGTCATACTTAAGCTGTAGTCTAACAGTAAGATGTTACAAGTCTCAGGTATTACTAATCTCATCCACAGAACAAACACAGATTAATTGCCAAAATTAATGCAATGGAAATAAATAAGCAATATTAAATAAGGTTATCTCGGGAAACAATCCGAGAATTATTCTGTTACATTTAAGGAAACATAGACTGGAAATAAAATACTGAAAAGGAAATACTGTGTAGCTGAAGCCGGTGCTCAGGTGAAGTCTTCGGCCACTATCTCGTCCTCGGTTCCGGGTTCTGCTCCAAGGAGTGCTCCTGTACCGTACACCTCGGGGTAGTTCTCCTCGGCTATACTTGGAGACATAGTCCATTCCAGGTCCTCAGGGGACATAACAAGGTACAGAAAATATAAGCCAAAACATATGCAGTGCAGCAATAATGAAACAGCAGGGTAAATATGTAAACCAGCTAGTGATATGCAAGTGAGAGTTTTAGTCATACTCAGGCTGACTACTACAGGATCAGTGTCAAAGAAACCATAGCAGTATTTTCTCGAGGAGCCAGTAAGGAACCAAAGCTCTGTATCAGAGTCTAAGGCACCGCCAGATATAAGTATTTATATTATATTATATTCAGCCTTGATATGACAATACTCTCCCCACCCCATGTAATCTCACGTCACAGTTCCAGAATGTCACAGGTACAAGTCACGCAAGATTGAACTAATGCAATGAGTCAGGATAGAATCTAAGCATGTAAACTGTAATGACATGAAAATGTAACCTATACGGAATCACCAGGTATTTCTCCGGCAATTCCGTCACATGAATAGTGTCAGGTGTCCTGGGTTAAGCAGTTAAACAAGTTTACTTAGGCATCTACAAGAAATCCAGTAAATACTATAACCAGAAATATCTGAGAAGTGGCAAGCTTTGCTTGCCCACTGATGTATAAACAAGTCCAGAAAATAACTAGCAAGCTGTAGGGTTTGGCAAGGTACACTTGCCTGAGGTTCCTATTCGGTTTGCAGTTCTGACTTCGGCGGAAATTGCAGGCGGTACTCCGGTTGCTGAAACAAACATCACCATCAGATCCAGAAAATACCAATCAGCTAGAAACGCCTGTCCTTGGGTCCAATTTGGAGACAAGGGCAAAAACGACAGTTTCGGGCCAAAACGGGGTCCACCGGTGGGCCCGCTTTGCACCGAAAATGCGTCCGGGTCAAAGGTCTCCAATTTCACCAAACTTAGTGTCAACAGGCCAGGAACGATGATACGAACCCAACGGAACTTCCAGAATTGGATTCCGATGAGCCGATCACAAAATCGTCCGTCGAGCGGGGCTTGTGGGGCCACGACACGCGATTTCGTCAACGTTCTCAGAATTGAACCAAACTTGACCCACAGGACCAGCGTATTGCTACGAGTCCGATGGCGCAAGTTTCGTCTCGATCCGACGTGTGTACACAAAGTTAGGGTGCGTTCCAGAAAGTACGGATACGGGACGATGTCCGCGGATACGCGTTGATCCCGGTGTGCACGCACACCCGAATCAGCTTCTGCGAAATCCCACACGTCCGTATCGACGATGCGCACGTATCTGTGAAGACCGCGCGCGACCGAGTCATCCCATTTGGCGGGGCGTACTCAGTTCCGGGGTGAAACAGGGTCTGGTTTTTCCTGTTTTTGGATCGCGGTGTGCGATCACCACAGGACGCGATGCCCCGAACAGTTTGTCCGGGCACCGAGAGGGTCATACAGGCTTCGCAACGCAATTTGCGGAATCGAAAACGGAGCTACGAGCAAAAAGTTACACGTACCTGAAGGGGACCCGAAAAACAGGGTCGAGTCGTGTCCGACTCGTGTCGGACACGCGGATTTAGGAATTAGGGTTAGGGTTTCGGATCTGGCCGGAGATCCGGCGGCGCTGCGACGGGGGAGGCCGGCCGGAGGAGGCTGGGGCGGCACCGGCGTTGCTGGCGGCGGCGCGGGCACGGCGGCCGGAGGGCGTCGGGGTGCTGGGAGGAGAGAGGGTAAGCCGAGGGAGGAGGCGGAGGAGGGAGCCGCGGGCGGGCTGCGGCGCGGGGTGACGTCGGCGGCGAGGCGGCGCGGCGCTCGGGCGGAGGCGGCGGCGTGCGGCAGAGGGGGAGCGAGGTGGCGGTGGCGGTGAGGCCGAGAGGGGGAAACGGGAGGTTTTATAGGGGCTGGGGGGGGAGGTGGTCAGCCGTGGGAGGCGGAGGAGGGGCAGGTCGTGGCGGTGAGGGGCCGGCCGGAGCGGGCCGGGCGGGGCGGCGCACAACGTGGGGAGGGCTGAGTCGTGGGTGAAGGCGGGTCGGCGGGTGCGGCGGGTCGGGTTCGGGCAGACCCGACCCGACCCGGTAGGGCTGGGCTGGGTTTGGGCTCGGCCCAATGGGCCGGGCTGGGCTAGATTTAAAAATATAATAATAATAATACTAATAATAATAATAATAATAATAATTAGATAATTAATTAAATAAATAGATAAAATACTTTTTAGGTGTTTAAAAATAGGTCTGAGGCCCAATAAATTCCAGAAAAATTGTTCTAAGTCAAGTTTTTCATTTTACATCCAAAAATATTATTTTCATAATATTTTAATATCATTTAATATCAATTAAAAATCATTGAATAATTAAAACCCTGTTTTTAAATTACAGAAAATTCTCAGAAAATTCCAGAAAATTGTGAAAAATCCAGTTTTTAAAATTTTAAAAATTCAGGGGATTTACAATCTACCCCCCTTAAGAGGATTGCGTCCTCGCAATCAAAGAATAACCGGTCAACAGAGATGACGCGGTCGCAAACATCGTTTGAAAACACATCACAAGATACTTAGGGAAGTACCGTTTCCCTAAAAATTGAAAGTTTACACTTTCCAGGAAAATCTAGTTAAAACTATAACTTTTATGAAAACCAGGTTGTTATTAATAAGTTACAATTTACTAGGTTGGGGCTGAGGTCACGAACCAACGGGCACGAACTACGACAAGACTGGAAACAGAAAACTATAAATCACTTACTCGCATCGGCTTCCTGCACAGTCATCGCGTAAGCTTGCTCTCGTCCTTGAGGTAGATTCCTCTGTTGTTGCTGAGCTTGCTGGTAGGGTGCTGCTCGAGGTGCTGGTGGAGTTTGCTGGTTCGCCCTTGGTGCTCCTTCTCTACGCTCAGGGCAGTCTCTCACTGCATGCTGTCTGGATCCGCAGCCTAAGCATAGTCTGAGTTTACGTCTACATTCCTTCTCGACATGGCCTATCTTGCCGCAGTGGTAACAGGTAGGAAGGTAGAAGGCTTTTGGTGCCGCTGCTGGTGGCGAGCTTACTTGTTGACGCTTTGCAGACTCCTCTTGTGCTGCTTTGGTTGGTGCGGATGGGGACGGCCGCTTTAGTCTGGTCTCTCTCTTGGTGACGCGCTCTATGCGTCGAGCCGCAGCAAGAACGTCCGAGTATGATGTTGGTGCGACGGACCCAATTAGTTTCTGCAGCTCAATGTTCAGTCCGTCGAAGAATTTCTCGGCCTTCTCTTCCTCAGTCGGGATCAGGGTGGGGGCGAAGCGGCTCAGACGAATGAATTCTGCGTTGTACTCTTCCACCGTCATGGAGTCCTGAGTGAGGCGATTGAATTTGTCCCGCAGTTCTGATCGAGCGATGGCAGGAATGTACATCTCCTGGAAGAGTCTGGAGAACTCCTCCCAGGTGACTCGGTCTGGTCCGAGTCGCGTCTCCTCGGATAGCCACCAGTGATGAGCGTTGTCCGTCAATTACATTCTGACGGCTGTCATCCAGCGTTCCCGTGGAAGTTCAGCTGCTTCAAGTTGATGCCGAATGTTGGTGAGCCACTCATGAACTTCTGTGGGCTCCTCTTTTCCAGAAAAAGTGCGGGGCTTCAGTTGGCGAAAGTCAGTGATTGAGCCTGTAGTTGGCCGTCGAGTTGGTAGGTTGGCCTGCTCCAGTGCAGTTACAATGCTGTCCCTCAAGAAATTAGCTTCGTGACGCTGAGCCTCGTGTTGGACTTGTTGCTGTGCTTGCATCATCGCGTAGATCATTTGGAATATCAGCTGCCCGTCAATTGGCTGTCCTTGTGGGAGTACGGGCATTGGTGGGACGAACTGCGGCGGAGGTGGGATGTCGTCGCGCCGAAATCGGGAGGTAGGTTGACCTGCCTGCTGGCTCTGTTGAGTTGGTGGAACTCCTCCGACTGGTGTCACTTCGTTGTCATAGGTGACACCTGTAGCTTGGGGTGTTCCGACGGGAGTCTCGTTGCATTCTTGTGGGTCCATTTCCTGTATCCAAAATAACCAATAAGAGGCGCACAGGAAACAAGGCAAGATGCAAGTTCAAGTTAGTTCGAATACGATATAGATATCAAAAATGATTCAAGCAAGTGGATGAGATCCTAAAAACTTATCCTATCTTATTGCAGGCCTGTTCGGTCCCTAAGTTAAAATCGAACAATTTAGTCGTAGACCTGCATGGGCCACCACAAAAACTATGTCACGCCCCAGTCCCAAAATGCTAAGGGACTGAGCACGTGAGCAATGGCCAGCAGCACGCACCGATGGACAACCCAATTTAATGGATCCATCAGGTCATGCTTAAGCTGTAGTCTAACAGTAAGATGTTACAAGTCTCAGGTATTACTAATCTCATCCACAGAACAAACACAGATTAATTGCCAGAATTAATGCAATGGAAATAAATAAGCAATATTAAATAAGGTTATCTCGGGAAACAATCCGAGAATTATTCTGTTACATTTAAGGAAACATAGACTGGAAATAAAATACTGAAAAGGAAATACTGTGTAGCTGAAGCCGGTGCTCAGGTGAAGTCTTCGGCCACTATCTCGTCCTCGGTTCCGGGTTCTGCTCCAAGGAGTGCTCCTGTACCGTACACCTCGGGGTAGTTCTCCTCGGCTATACCTGGGGACATAGTCCATTCCAAGTCCTCAGGGGACATAACAAGGTACAGAAAATACAAGCCAAAACATATGCAGTGCAGCAATAATGAAATAGCAGGGTAAATATGTAAACCAGCTAGTGATATGCAAGTGAGAGTTTTAGTCATACTCAGGCTGACTACTACAGGATCAGTGTCAAAGAAACCATAGCAGTATTTTCTCGAGGAGCCAGTAAGGAACCAAAGCTCTGTATCAGAGTCTAAGGCACCGCCAGATATAAGTATTTATATTATATTATATTCAGCCTTGATATGACAATACTCTTTCCACCCCATGTAATCTCACGTCACAGTTCCAGAATGTCACAGGTACAAGTCACGCAAGATTGAACTAATGCAATGAGTCAGGATAGAATCTAAGCATGTAAACTGTAATGACATGAAAATGTAACCTATACGGAATCACCAGGTATTTCTCCGGCAATTCCGTCACATGAATAGTGTCAGGTGTCCTGGGTTAAGCAGTTAAACAAGTTTACTTAGGCATCTACAAGAAATCCAGTAAATACTATAACCAGAAATATCTGAGAAGTGGCAAGCTTTGCTTGCCCACTGATGTATAAACAAGTCCAGAAAATAACTAGCAAGCTGCAGGGTTTGGCAAGGTACACTTGCCTGAGGTTCCTGTTCGGTTTGCAGTTCTGACTTCGGCGGGAATTGCAGGCGGTACTCCGGTTGCTGAAACAAACATCACCATCAGATCCAAAAAATATCAATCAGCTAGAAACGCCTGTCCTTGGGTCCAATTTGGAGACAAGGGCAAAAACGGCAGTTTCGGGCCAAAACGGGGTCCACCGGTGGGCCCGCTTTGCACCGAAAACGCGTCCGGGTCAAAGGTCTCCAATTTTACCAAACTTAGTGTCAACAAGCCAGGAACGATGATACGAACCCAACGGAACTTCCAGAATTGGATTCCGATGAGCCGATCACAAAAATCGCCCGTCGAGCGGGGCCTGTGGGGCCCACGACACGCGATTTCGTCAACGTTCTCAGAATCGAACCAAACTTGACCCACAGGACCAGCGTATTGCTACGAGTCCGATGGCGCAAGTTTCGTCTCGATCCGACGTGTGTACACAAAGTTAGGATGTGTTCCAGAAAGTACGGATACGGGGCGATGTCCGCGGATACGCGTTGATTCCGGTGTGCACGCACACCCGAATCAGCTTCTGCGAAATCCCACACGTCCGTATCGACGATGCGCACGTATCTGTGAAGACCGCGCGCGACCGAGTCGTCCCGTTTGGCGGGGCGTACTCAGTTCCGGGGTGAAACAGGGTCTGGTTTTTCCTGTTTTTGGATCGCGGTGTGCGATCACCACAGGACGCGATGCCCCGAACAGTTTGTCCGGGCACCGAGAGGGTCATACAGGCTTCGCAACGCAATTTGCGGAATCAAAAACGGAGCTACGAGCAAAAAGTTACACGTACCTGAAGGGGACCCAAAAAACAGGGTCGAGTCGTGTCCGACTCGTGTCGGACACGCGGATTTAGGAATTAGGGTTAGGGTTTCGGATCTGGCCGGAGATCCGGCGGCGCTGCGGCGGGGGAGGCCGGCCGGAGGAGGCTGGGGCGGCGCCGGCGTTGCTGGCGGAGGCGGCGGCGCGGGCACGGCGGCCGGAGGGCGTCGGGGTGCTGGGAGGAGAGAGGGTAAGCCGAGGGAGGAGGCGGAGGAGGGAGCCGCGGGCGGGCTGCGGCGCGGGGTGACGTCGGCGGCGAGGCAGCGCGGCGCTCGGGCGGAGGCGGCGGCGTGCGGCAGAGGGGGAGCGAGGTGGCGGTGGCGGTGAGGCCGAGAGGGGGAAACGGGAGGTTTTATAGGGGCTGGGGGGGAGGTGGTCAGCCGTGGGAGGCGGAGGAGGGGCAGGTCATGGCGGTGAGGGGCCGGCCGGAGCGGGCGGCGCGCCGGGCGGGGCGGCGCACAACGCGGGGAGGGCTGAGTCGTGGGTGAAGGCGGGTCGGCGGGTGCGGCGGGTCGGGTTCGGGCAGACCCGACCCGACCCGGTAGGGCTGGGCTGGGTTTGGGCTCGGCCCAATGGGCCGGGCCGCGGGCTGTGGGCCGGGCTGGGCTAGATTTAAAAATATAATAATAATAATACTAATAATAATAATTAGATAATTAATTAAATAAATAGATAAAATACTTTTTAGGTGTTTAAAAATAGGTCTGAGGCCCAATAAATTTCAGAAAAATTGCCCTAAGTACAGTTTTTCATTTTACATCCAAAAATATTATTTTCATAATATTTTAATATCATTTAATATCAATTAAAAATCATTGAATAATTAAAACCCTGTTTTTAAATTACAGAAAATTCCCAGAAAATTCCAGAAAATTGTGAAAAATCCAGTTTTTAAAATTTTGAAAATTCAGGGGGTTTACAGCAAATATCACAAAGGAAGGCCAAAAGCTATGAACTAAAACCAGCAATAACACACATCTACAATACTAAGAAATATGTAACCACAGGAATATAAGCGTACCATGAAACACGAAAAATAAACTAGGTAACATGAAACACGAAAAATAACTGGTGACATAAAAAGTAAAACATGATAGGTAGTAATAATCATGTAAGTGACAATAACCAGTGAACTGCATGTGACAATAGCCATGAAAAGAAAAAAGATAAGTCGGCAAGCAACAAGAAGATTCGAGAAATCCTCGAAATAGGAACCATAATCGTTAAATCAAACAAGGTCCAAGATTATGATTCTTTTACCGAATCGCACATAGTCTCTAGTCACTTACCGGAATATAACAATACGAGAAAAGAAGAGACACTAGGCAAGAAATAGTAACAATCAATAAAGTACGACCAAGCAATGTCTACGGCTTGATATCATTAGCTAACTAGAGTTTTCACAAATCCTAATTACTAGCACATGCAATTTGAGGTTCTCCTATTAGTCGCAAGTACTATAGTCTATCCGGGTTATATTTTGTACGCAAGGGTGACAATAAGTGACAATACTAACAATAGTAACAATAGTGACAATAGTGACAATATGCATCACATGATGAGCTGGAAATGTGCCCTACTCGACGGTATGCTACAAATCCATCAATATGTGGCGCCGGAACACCGGCACTGCCTACAACTAGGTAACCTCCCCTCCCAATGATTTATGTCAATAATCTAGTCAATAATCCGTAGAAATTTCAGTTTAGGATTCCGGGTGTGGCATTTTGCAGAATCCGTCCTAGACATGATGCGGGATAGGACAATAATTTGATAATTACAAGGCTAAGCACAATACAAGCCATGACAGGTACAACAATGACAATCAATAGCAATAGTAATAATCCGTAGCAATAGTGAAAATCAATATCCATAATGACAATAGGTGACAATCAGTGGCAATAGGTGATAGTAAAGGATATGTGTTCATGTCAATATATAGGGTGTACAACTATTCTCTAACTAGACAAGGTCATATAATAATGTCAAGAAATTTTAGCAAAAATAGCCTAATTCGGATTATCGGCGGATTACCTAGGACTACAGACGGATTATTCGATATGAAATAGCAGTTTTGTGGGCCAAAATTCGGATCTTCCGTCAGTGATCCGCGGATTACCTTCGGATAATCCGAAACTACACAGCAGCTCGGACTTAAAATTTCATAAAACTTGTTTCAGCCATAAAATCTTCGTTTTAACTGGAAATTCGGATTTTCAAAAGCCAAAATTGAATAAAATCAAATTTCTCACAACATGGGAGCATTAGGTTTAATAAATTTTGAGATTTCATAGATCGATTCCTTAAAATACTCTAAAAATAAAATTTTGGAAAACCGAAACGTGTTCCGATTTCCACCAAACTCCAAACCAAAAATATACAAGGCTGTGAAAGGGTCTCACATAGCATATACACTAAGTCTTATGGAAATCACTCCGGTTATCATTTACGATACTGAGTTTCCTAACCAATAAATATCATGGTTCCACTAGGAAAAGACAAAACTAAGCTCAAAACAATTTCTGAAAGATGTACATGGTTGAAAATTATGAGAGAAACATTATTAACAAAGCAAGTAACATAAAATTCTAAGTATATAAAATCAAGGAAAGCAAAAACTGCAGTAAAATAAAGTTGTCCTAGATTTTGGCAAGGTGTACTTGCCTAAGGTCGAGCTTCCAGCCTAAATCTTCAACTCCGCCACCAAGAGGGGTTCAGAAACCACACTCATGGGCCTCAAGACTAAGCTTGAAGATCATGCGAGAAATAGAGAGAAAATGAAGAAGGAAGAGAGAAATAAAAGAGATAGGAGAGAGAAAATTATGATGTATATATAGAGGGTGGGAATTAATTGTGATCGTTGGATCTGCCACGTCAGCGATCCACGTCTCGATTTAAATCGATCTCGACCGTTCAAAACAAAACCAAAAATCCATTGGGTAATAGGATGAGTCAACAATATTCAAGGAAATATCTAAACAAAAATATCTCAAAAATATCTCAAAAGTAATATCTGACGATCAGATTTTTCGTCGGTGTGCCACGGCATGCTGGCGGTAGTCCGGTCAGGGAGTAAATTTTCAAAATTGCCAAGTTTTAAAATCCTAAAAAAATTCAGAAAATAAAACATGCAGTATAAAATATGTATCCATATACCGATATAGATACTGTGACACAGAGTCTCACAACTCCCCCTTCCTTAGAAAAATTTCGTCCTTGGAATTTCAATAAGGTTAATCGAGCTGGAACCAAAACCAGACTCCAGAAATATACAACTATCTAAATAAAACAAAGCATGGTATATAAATAAAAAATGAAAGCAGTCAACAGAATAAATAAATGCACAAGCAACTATACCACCAGGAAGAAGGGATGGGGGCACATGAATAAATATGTCTCCTAAATCAGCTAAGTAAAAATCTATCGTCGCTGGCCTACGCTGATTCCCAAAAATGGTCAAGGATCAAGTCTCAAGATAAATCGGTACCAACGACTTAGTTAAGGACATGACTCTGTCCAGGACATACCTTCGTAGTCGGGACATACGTGATAAATGTCATGCATCACGAGATATGCAGGAAGAAGAGTGACTCAAGATTCACTCTGAGAATATATGCGAACCCAAGGAAATAGATAAGAACGAGAAAACTCAGGACGTACCAACAACCTGACCGCCATCGGTCAATACCTTTTCCAAGATGCCAAACTCTCCATGCACATGCCCCGGGGCTGCTGCTTTGAATTATTTTCGACCCTGAGCTCTGGGTGCTGGTCCCCTCTGTCGTTGGCCTCCATGTCTAGCCTAAATCTGAGCATACTCAGCGACCTCTACTGCTGGAAGGTCTGAGACTGGGTCGACAAAGGCCTTAGATCATGATATTACTAAACTGGCACTGGAGCCCTATACTACGGATCTACCTGGGTAGATGATGAAGCTGGCTAAAATGATGAAGGACTAGCTCTACGGGGCAAGACTCCACTCGGTGGCCTGAAGCTCCGCAGATCAAACACAACCCTTGTGCCTTACGACACTCAGAGAAAACATGTCCTGACTTTCCATAATAGGAACACCCAACTGAAGACGACTGTACATGATGCTGAGGATGTGTTTGGGATGATTGCTTGAAGGAAGACTCTGGTGCTGGCCTCCTCGGGGTTCCATTCTCCAATGTCCTAACTGCTGGTGCTGGTGCCGAAGACTAGGTGGAAGAGTCCCTCAAAGTAGAATGATACCTCTTCTGGATCCCGGTCCTCTAAGAAATCCTATGGGATGTATACTCATACCTCCGTACTGCCCTCATCGTGACGTCAAATATCTGAAACTCGTGCTGCTTTACCGCCAGAATAGTCTCCAAGTGTAGGACCTATTGGAACCTCCTGGCATGATCCAACTCAGTCGCCACCAAAGTGGGAGAAAACCGGCTGAGTCGACTAAATTTTGCCGTGTAGCCATCCACTGACCTCCCTTGCTGCCTGAGGTTGTTAAGCTCTGTTGAAGATTATATCGCGATACCGCATCAAAGTATCACGTATGAACCTCTCGTTAAAGTTTGCCCACAACACTGGCAATATCATGGTACTCTCCTGCGCTCCCCATCAATCTCTAGCCAAGTCCAAGAACTTTAACCTGACCACTGCTACTCTCTTATGAGCCGAAATCTCTGTTGTCTCAAGGATAGCCTCAGTGTCATAGAGCCAAGCATCGGACGTAATCGCATCCTTTGTACCATAGAAGTACGGGGGATGGAGATGCTTGAAGTCTCTCACAGAATTATGTATCTGAAGGCCACTTGGCTCAAGGGCCGTCTGAACTGAGTGGGTGAGAACGTCACTCTGGCACTGATGCATCATCATGAAGTCCTCAGAACATCCATAAGTGCATCAAAAACTCCCTTTGGTTGCTCTAGCTGATCTAGTACTGCTGGTTGATCGGTCTGAACATGCTGCTCCGCCCCAGGATCTATCCTAGACTCTGCTCCTGAAGGCTGGGGTCGACCCCCAGGAATTTGTTGTCCTACCGAATGCGGCTCTGCCATCGACTGAGCTCGAATGATCTGATTAGAAGAATCAGGAATAGTGCCCTTGAAAGTTGAAGCACACGAGAATCAAATCGAAAGGACAAGATAGGTCAAAGATGAAATCAGATGACAGGTCAAGGATCAGAGATATAAAATAGTATGAAAGATATCAATAAGAAACGAAGTAGGATTGGGATATCTAAACAGATAACCCCCACACATCTGAAAAATAGACCTGCATGGGCCACCACTAAAACCCTGTCACGCCCTAGAACCAGAATATTGGAGAGCGGAGGCTGACAAAGCCAGCTACGTATATCAGAGTACTATAGTACCCCAATATACGGTTATGGCTGTGAAAGACATGAGGGGTTAACACTGCAAACCATCAGTCAATCCTAGGTCAAGCGATCCTAGGTATCTCAATCACAGGCAAATAAACAATATACAAGAAATATGATCATCGGGAGCAAGATAGTAAAGCATCCTAAACCATATATACATACATGATTACGATGTTAGTAATATAAAATAAAGAACTAGCAGAATATAAGACATACTTGATCAACACTAGCTGTAGACTAGATAAAACAAAATTATGCTATACCCGTAGGAAGAATGTCAATTCCAAAACATGAGCTAACACGTGCTCGGTGGCTAAACGCTACAAAAGAATATACAAGTACGGGATCTAGTAGGTGAATAAGTAGAAACCCACTAAGGTACTCTGGTACTCCGTGTGGTCACCATATAGCGGAAGATACGGAAAGTCCTCTGGTTCCGCTACGAGATATGGCCATGCAAAACCAGTGGGATCAGATCCCCAATAGCAAATACCACAAAGGAAGACCAAAATCTATGAACTAAAACCAGTAATAACACACATCTACAATATTAAGAAATATGTATCCACATGAATATAAGGCGCACCTTGAAACATGAAAAATAAACTGGGTAACATGAAACACGAAAAATAACTGGTGACATAAAAATTAAAATATGATAGGTAGCAATAATCATGTAAGTCATAATAACCAGTGAAAGAGTAAACCTGTATGTGACAATAGCCATCATGTAAGTCATAATAACCAGTGAAAGAGTAAACCTGTATGTGACAATAGCCATGAAAAGAAAAAGATAAGTCGGCAAGCAACAAGAAAATTCGAAAACTCCTCGAAATATGAACCATAATCCTTAAACCAAACAAGGACCAGGATTATGATTTTTTTTTGAGCCGCACCTTGTCTCTAGTCACTTACCGAAACGTAACAATACGAGAAAGGAAAAGACACCAGGAAACAATAATAACAATCAATAAAGCACGACCAAACAATGTCTACGACTTGATATCATTAGCTAACTAGGGCTATCACAAATCCTAGTTACTAGCACATGCAATTTGAGGTTCTCCTATTGGTCGCAAGCACTGCAGTATGTCCGGGTTATATTTCGTATGAAAGGATGACAATAAGTGGTAGTTGTAACAATAGTGACAATAGTGACAATAGTGACAATATGCATCACTTGACGGTGAGCATAAAATGTGCCCTACTCGACGCCATGCTACAAATACATCAATATGTACGTGGAGCCGGAACACCGGGACTGCCTGCAACTAGGTAACATCCCCTCCCAATGATATATGTCAATAATCTATTCATTAATCCTTAGAAATTTTAGTTTAGAATTTTTGGTGTGGCATTCCGCATAATCTATCCTAGACGTGATGCGAGATAGGACAATAATTTAACAGTTACAAGGCTAAGCACAATACAAGCGACAACAGGTACAATAGTGACAATCAATAGCAATAGTAACAATCCATAGCAATAATGACAATCAATATCCAGAGTGACAATAGTGATAACATGTGACAATCAGTGGCAATAGTGACAATCAATATCCATAGTGATAATAGTGACAATCAGTGGCAATAAGTGACAGTAAAGGATATGTGCTCATGTTAATATATATGGTGTAAAATAATTATCTAGCTACATAAGGTCATATAATCAAGTTAAAAAATTATTAAATTCAAGGAAGATCTCAGAAAACAGACAAAAACGGCCAAAAAATAGTCTATTTTAGCAAAAATAGCCTAATTCGATTTACCGGTGGATTACCTCGAACTACAGACGGATTATCCGATACGAAACAACAGCTTTGTGGGCCAAAATTCTGATCTTCCATTGGTGATTCATGGATTACCTTCGGATAATCCGAAATTGCACAACAACTCGGACTTGAAATTTCTAAAACTTGTTTCGGCCATAAAATCTTCGTTTTAACTCGGAATTCGGATTTGAAATTTCAAAAAAAAATTCGACCATAAAATCTTCGTTTTAACTCGAAATTCTGATTTTTAAAATACAAAATTTAATAAAATCAAATTCTCCACAACATGGGAGCATTATATTTCATAAATTCTGATATTTAATAGATTAATTTCTTAAAATACTCCCAAAATAGATTTTTATAAAACCTAAATGTGTTTCGATTTCCACCAAACTCTAAACCAAAAATATACAAGGCTATGGGCGGGTCTCACATATCATATACACTAAGTCTCATGTAAATCACTCTGGTTATCATTTTCGACACCGAGTTCCTAACAAGTAAATATCAGGGTTCCATAGGAAAAATCAAAACTAAGCTCAAAATAATTTCTGAAAGATGCACATGTTTGAAAATTATGAGAGAAATATTATTAACAAAGCAAGTACCATAAAATTCTAAGCATATAAAATCAAGGAAAGCAAAAACTGCAGTAAAATAAAGTCGTCCTAGATTTTGGCAAGATGTACTTGCCTAAGGTCGAACTTTCAGCCTAAATCTTCAACTCCACCACCAAGAGGGGTTCAAAAACTACACTCCTAGGCCTCAAGATCAACCTCCAAGCTCACGCAAGAAATGGAGAGAAAATAAAGAAAAAAAAGAAAGAAAAGAGAAAGGAGAGAGAAAATTAAGCTATATATATAAATGGTGAAAATTAATCGTGACAGTTGGATTTGTCACGTCAGTGATCCACGTCTTAATTTAAATCGATCTTGGTCGTTTAAAACAAAATCAAGAAACCATTGGGTAATAGGGTGAGTCAATACTATTCACGAAAATATCTAAACGAAAATATCTCAAAAATATCTCAAAAGATCTCAAAAGCAAAAGTAATATCTGACGATCGAATTTTCTGTCGATGTGTCGCGGCATGCAGTATAAAATATCTCAAAAGATCAAATTTTCTGTAGTCCGATCAGTGAGAATTTTTTTAAAATTGCCAAGTTTTAAATCCTACATAAATTTAGAAAACAAAACATGCAGTATAAAATATGTATCCATATACCGATATAGATATTGTGAGACATAGTCTCACAATAAGTTGTGTCACGACTTATACCCAAAAATTAGGCATGAGTCGTGGGTACGTCCAGCCTACACCGCAACATCGACAGTAGAATGCTGTCTAGGTCATAATATAACTAACACATCTCACAATAATATAATCTGTCAATGATCTTAACTCCATAAGGATGGCAAGATGAATATAATATAATGTCTACCAATACTCAATCACAATAATATCTATGGGAAGATGAATGGCATGATAAATATATGAAATAATATAAAGAAACTCCAACACAAGTCTAGAAATAAGCATCTCAAACAATAACAATAAGTCTAAGAGTCTAGCTAACTCAAATACAACATAAGTCTTAAATAGTACAACTCAAAGTATCTCAAAATGGAACAATCCCAATACAATATAAATATTAGGCTTTAAGTCACTACTAATGGATTCTCTATTGGAACGGGATCCTCTTGAGGCTCATAGATCTAACCTTCGTCTACTCCCGGTCCATAATGAGTGGGACAAAAGTTTTCGAGATCCTCTGAAAAATGTTATCCAGTCAGGAAAAGAGCGAAGAAACTAACAGCTGTTCCAATTATATTGATATAGACTATAAAACAATGAGCAATGAATATACATGATAAAAATAAAATACTGGAATGTAAGGGAACTAGAGAAGCATATAATCATATCATAGGGAAGTAACTAGCAATGAGTAAGCAGGTAAATGTAAGTGCAAGCATGTATGAACTGGAAATAGAGAAATAGAAATACTAATCAAGTGCCTTAAAATATTAGTTTATTATGTGATAGACTTGGGACAAGATCAGGCTTGCTATATATGATTAGCTATGATACATTAAGGTCAGGCTAACCATCTAGTTAGCTATGATGCGAGCAAGAGTCAGGCTAATCATATATAACAAGCTATGATGCATGTAATATGGTCAGGCTTCAACCTACGTGAGATGTGGGGTGAGCTATGATGCATGTAAGGTGGGGTATGATCACATAACTTGCTAGTATTTGCCCGTTCCCGGCCAGTACAATGGATCCAATCACGACTCCTCATGACAGATATCTATGATACTAGCCCGTGTATCCACTGTGTCGGAATTAAGTATACACTAAAACTAGAACCATAGTAATCATCAAAATAATAGAAATATTCAGAGAATGTACTCTCTTGTGTTTTTGAGCAATGCGTGAGGATCGATGACCAAAATGGAGTCACAAAGACCTATATATCAAATATTAATGGTGAATGGTGAATTAAAGGATGAGCATGTAGAACTGCCTAAATATGATGTTTCTAGGCCATGTCTAAGTACAAACTAGGTTAACTAGGTCTACTAGTCAATTCTAGATCATGCCTAGGTTTCTAGGTCCATACCTTAAGGATATTAGCTATACTAGCTAATACTAGGTATTATGATACCATATCTATCTATCATCAATGTATAATCTATATTATTAATATAGTACTTGACCTTCTTCACCTAATGCTTACTGATACACTACCCTCAAGTTCCATGGCACCCACCATGAAATAACCTATTATACCCAATTACCTATACTCAATACCTTATGATATTAGCTCATTACCTTAGTGTCAGTATCAACTACCCTCTGATATCCAAATACTAAAACCTAGCTATGAACTATATCAATATCTAATACCAATAGTACCTATTATACCTTAACCAATATCTCACTCTCGACTCAATGCCAATACCCTTAACCATTCCACTTTGCTCTTAACTCAACCCATGCCCCCACACTTGACTGATACATCCCCAAGTCTGAACCTAACCCTTACTCGACCTCACAGTCATATGCACCCCTCAAATATGATACCAAGTGTATCATACACTACACACCCCCATATATATATATATATATACTAATGAATATTTATACATTGTATGATACTCAAAAGCATAGACATACACACACACACACACACACACACACACAACACTAGACAAATTCTCAAACACCTAGTGTGCAATGTCAAGATACTCTTGATACATATGATACACTTTCCAAATATCCATCCCATGTGATACCACTACTCCAAATACATGAACCACATCCTAATGCACCAATTACAATATGAAATAATAAGGAATGATCCACTAGGCATTCCATCAAACACTTGGTGTGCCACATAGAAGTTTTTCCCAAATGGACACAAAACTCAATGTAGCTTCCACCATAGGCCTCCTATGCACCTAGTTCTTTTTCTTACGGGTAGTCCTAAGCCATTGATGAATTCCTAAAGGTCAAATACACAAAAACAGAATTTAGAGAGGGATTTTGAGAGTGTTACCTACTGGGAGATGGATTCCTAATGTGGATCCTTCAAATGAGCACAAGGATGAGAAATAAACACCAACCGTTAAGCAAAATTCTTCTTCCACTAGCCTCTAGTAATCTTTAAGCTTCTAGATTTTCTTTGGAATGAAAATGAGAGGGATTGGGATTAGTTTGGAGTAATTTGGTGGAGGAATAAATACTTGGGAAAGAACCCAACTTATGATTTTTTTTCATGAACTATTAATAAACTAGAGGGAGACTCCCCCTTCCTATATAGGGCCGGCCACATGAGTCTAGGGTTTAGCTAATGTAAAATATCCACATTGTCCTATGGGTTGTCATAAAGAGTTATCTTAATTAAGGGGTTCAACTAAGAGGGTTTCTAATTTAATTACAAAGGTTATTAACTCATTCCCTCTTCTATGACTAGTCAACCATGACTAAACCAAATTATTTGCATTAATGGTCATGACGAGTCTTGTTGGGTTAACTTAGGTTCAATAATAATTAGTCTAACTAAGGGGTTAACATAGCAATTAGTAGAGATTTTGGATCACAAGAAGAATGTATTGCGGAACCAGACCATTCTTTTGGTTCATGTCGCATGGAAACATCACTCTTAGGTGAGTCAACCTGAGAGAGGGAGGATGAAATACGGGAGCAGTACCCATATCTCTTCGATCCTTGAGGTATTGTTCTTTTGTTCTGATTGTGTTCTTGTGCTAGTTTAGTTTAATTTCGAGAAAGAAATTATTTTTAAGGAGGATAGACTTGTCACTGTCACATTTCTAGAATAGGGATAATTTTGACATTTGTACTATTTATTATTAATATATATTTATTTTATAATAATTGGTATAGTTGTATATATATGCTATGCCAACAGTATACATACTAGTATGGGTAAATAGGAATCATCTAAATTTTTTTAGATTCTTTTTCAGCAAGCACAATCTTTTGTTTCTTATACGTGGCTGATCCTTCCGTTATATTAAAAAATATTCGTCCATTAAAAAAAAAAAATTTGTCCAACACATAATTCTGGGATGGATCAAATACATAAGATTTGATAAATAAATATTAATGTGACCCCATAAAACTGGAATATTTTTGGATAACATCAATACCCTAAATAGATAGCTTCAGTGCCTTTGTCTGTTATGTGTTCACAAAAAAAAAATTGATCGAACAATCGAAATTCTAAATTAATTAGATCGACCGATCTAGGATATTTTAACAACAACAAAAATTGATTCTGAAATTTCAATCTCATAAATCAAACAGGGAGGCTCTGATATAAATTGTGAAAATTTTTATACCCGTTGATTCATGAGATGAAGAACATGAAGCGTACTTGAATCCATTGCTTGACTTGATGGATCTTGTAACAAACGTCTCTTTATGGAATTCGATCTTCCAACTTGATATCCTTAATGGCAAAAATGAAACATTTGTCCCTCTCTCTCCGTTAATGGAATTGCAGAAGAGAAAAGAGAAAATCCTCTCTATTGGTGAGCGTATAAGTCGGAACATAACCCCTAATATATATATATATATATATATATATATATATATATATATATATATATATATATATATATATATTCTAGGTTTTACATTATTCTAATTTGGTCCTTTATTAGATTAGAATTATCTTTATGGTATCTACACAATATTTCCATAATAATTATACCCTTAAGTCTATTTTTTAATTAGACCCTTTAATTTGGCTTAATTATTTAGATATCATAATACAATTAATTTTACATGTGTGGTCCCTAATTATTGGATAATTCCAACATGAAAAACTATTAGAATATTTTCTTTTTTTACAATTTTTAAGTAAAAACTCTTTCAATTAGAATATAAATTTTCTTAAAATACAATGCCAAGTACGATATAACTCAATTTTAGAAATCTCTATTGGAGATGCCTTAAGTACAATACCAACTTAGAATTGAAACACAATTTTAGAAAATCTCATTGGTGATAGCCTTGGGTAGAGAGTTTCTTGTAAGTTTTTTAAGCCTTTATGAATTGAGTAACCTTTTCATTGGTACCATCACCCTACAATAATTAATATCTGCATGTAATTAGCATTCAATAACATATGGGAAGCTTCAACCAGCATGTTCTTTTTGAAGATGTTGGTATCTATGGCTAGAAACTCTCACCCAAAGGAAATGCAACAAGGCCTTGGAGGAGATGGTGCTAATTAATCTCCTCCTTACTCTCTCTCTTCTCCTGCAGGCTATGGCTCTTCATGGAGAGGTCAATCCCCAAAACTCCTGCTCTTCAAGATCAAGTACTGGTAATTAAGCTCCTTTAACCTTTTCTTTATTTGGTGAACCACCTGGTAACTAATTATTTAGGTTTTATGTATTGTCTTCTCGTATTCATAATTATCTTACTAGAAATTTGATACAAACATAGATAATTGAAGTATATTTTTCTCTGCTACATAATTATTCCATTTTATTGGAGGAGGAGGAGGAGGAGGAGGAGGAGGAGGAGGAATAATGAAAAGAAGAAAAAAAAAGAAGACAATGCCAATTGAAGACTTCTTGCTTATTATATGATATATGATACATTATAGGTTTTCTAGAGATACCACCATAAACTTTAATTTTAATTTTTTTTAACACAAAAATTTAATTACTTATGCATACATATGAAAAACGTTTGGATTAGGTGTTCTTGAATAACAAAGCATATGATCTGAAACCCTGCTATTTGGCACCCGTGTCTGCGTGCACCGGCTGTGCACGCAGGCGGCAGACGGCAACAGACGATGGCGGAGGAAAGACGGAGCGATGGGGGGGGGGGGGGGGGGGGGGTGAGAGGGGAGGGTATGGTAGAGGAGTAGGAGACGTTGACGGCGCCAGCAGCAGAGTAGGAGGCGTCGACGGTGCCAGCAGCATCGGAGGCGGCCGAAACAGTAGGTGGGGGGAAGCGGCAGCGACAGCATCGTTGTTGGAGGAAGAGGAGGTGGCGGCGGTGAAGCAGGGAAGAGGGGTGGCTAAGGAGGAGTAGGAGGGGGTATGCGCGGTGGCGACAACGTCGTCCTCGGCCGCATAGGTGCACCGGTTGTGCATTCGAGCGTGCCAAATAGAATTTTCTTATGATCTGAATTGAGTAATGATGATAATGTTGTGGCAATTGATTCTGCCAGGAACTGACATGAAACTATGGTTTCCTTTATTAGGCTACCTGCAATTAATTTTGTATCAAAATTAAAAAAACCAAGGATGTACAAAGTTTTGCAATATTGTACAGTTTCCGAATTTGAAACTAAATTTATGGATGTACTGGAAATGTATAAATTCAGTAATGAGAGACAGCCCTTGTTATATTTGGATGAAAAATATTGATTTATATAGTTGAAAATAAATAAATAAAAAACTTAAAATCTTTCTAACTACCTTAACATAAATCCAAACTTATATAAAAATCTATAACAAATCCTAAAATATATTCAATATTTAAATTTTATTTAAAATAACTCATGGTATTATCTAATTAATTACATATTCAAATTTCTAAAAATATATCTTATAAAAAATCTTAATTAAATATATTTAAATTATATTTACGCTATTTTAATATTAGAGATTATTTTAACGCGAAGGTTACTAGCATTTATAGATAGGCGGGATCACGATCCTGTTCTTAAGCATCTCCGAAAAAGCAATACCTTTTTACCGTTATATTAGATCAAAAACTATGAAGAAATTGGGTGGTTTAATGATCTAATCTGGACTACTATTCAGAAAAAATGCCAACATGCTTATCGGGATCTAATATTAAATAATATTATGTGGTATCTAACATAAAAAAATTTAAACACAAAATTAATTACACAAAAATAATTTAATATTAATATTAATATTAATATTAATGTTTATGCTAATGTCAACTTTAATATTAATATTAATATTAATGTTAGCTTTAATATTAATTTAAATTTTAACATTAATTTTAATTTTAAAATATGTTACGTCAGTTCCCACATTAACAGTCACCGACCTTAACACAGGTCATTTGTGCCTACTGCCCCCTATTATTCCACTTTAACAGTATATACAATATTTTTGACATTACGCTTGATTTGATTTGATTCTTGTAGGTGCACCCCCCTCCTCCATTCACCTGACCCTCCACCACCCCCGGGATCCCTGCTCCCCGGCCCCCCTCCCCCCACTCCCCGTCTCCTCCATCCTTCTCCACGACGAGCACCGAGTCCGTACCCTCGCCTACCGCCTTGGTGTAGTAAGCCCGTTAGCCTTCTCCACTCCTCTCAACCCCGGCTCCTCTGTCGGCGTCGGCAGCTACGTAGCGAGTATCGGCCTCGGCACCCCTTCCAAGACCTACACCATGGTCGTCGACACCGGCAGCTCCCTCTCCTGGCTCCAGTGCTCCCCATGCAACGTCTCTTGCCACGACCAGGCCGGCCCCCTCTTCGACCCCTCCGCCTCCGCCTCCTACCTCACCGTCCCTTGCTCCGCCCCCCAATGCGCCTCCCTCGCCTCGGCCACGCTCAACCCCTCCCGCTGCTCCGACTCCAACGCCTGCGTCTACGAAATAAGCTACGCCGACCGCTCCCTGTCCGTCGGCTACTTGAGCAAAGACACGCTCACCATCGGCCCCCTCTCGCTCCCGGGCTTCGTCTACGGCTGCGGCCAGGACAACGAGGGCCTCTTCGGACGCTCCGCAGGCCTCATCGGCCTCGCCAAGAACGAGCTCTCCCTGCTCTCGCAAGTCGCACCCGAAGCCGGCTCCCTCGCCTTCTCCTACTGCCTCCCCACCAAGGCTTCCAACGGATTCGTCGCCTTCGGCCCCTACGCCGCCCCCGACTTCTCCTACACGCCGATGCTCGCCGACCCCTTCGACGACACCCGCTACTTCCTGGAGCTAGTCGAAATGACGGTCGCCGGGGAGCCGCTCCCCGTGCCTGCCTCCTCGTACACCAGCATGCCCACCATCATCGACTCCGGCACCGTCATCACCCGCCTCCCTCCCGCCGTCTACTCCTCGCTCAGCGAGGCCCTATCCGCGGCACTCAGCGGCCACGAAAGGGCTCCTGCCTACTTGATACTCGACACCTGCTTCGCGGGGAGCGTCCGCGACATGGCGGTGCCGGACGTGTCGATGGTCTTCCAGGGAGGGGCCACGATGAAGCTTCCCGCGCGGAATGTCATGATTGACGTCGGCGGCGGGACGACGTGCATGGCGTTTGCGCAAGCGGGGACGGTCGCGGTCATTGGGAGCCGCCAGCAGCAGACGTTCAACGTGATCTACGACGTCGCCGAGGCGAAGATCGGGTTTGCTGCCGGTGGCTGCGGGTGATGTAATTGTGTGGTCGGTTTCTCTTGGTGTTATCGAGTGAAATAAGCATTCAATATACTTAGTAAGTAAATTCATGTGGGTTGCACCTAAATTTTTTTTTCTATTATTATTGTAAAATAGTTTACAGAAAATTTACTGTAGCGAAATAAATTTATATTAAATTCTTGTAAACGAAACGAGTTTGAAAAATTTGTAAAAAAAGTCATAGTCCGCCAACAGTGTTGACGGAAAATACAATTGCGGTACACGTAAGCAGCAAAAAAATTTTAAAAAAAACGTGGGTCCCACGGCCAATTTCCGCCAACAGAGTTGGCTGAAATTGGGGGGGCCAATTTCAGCCAACTCTATTGGCGGAAATTGGTCCCGTGGGGCCCACGTTTTTGTTTTGTTTTGTTTGGTTTGGTTTGGTTTGATTGGTTTTTTCGTTGGTTTATTTTAATTAGTTATATTTCTGTTTTATTTATTTAGTTCAGTTTAGTTTTGTAATTAGATTTAAGTAAAATTATTTTAACGAAATAAAATAAAATAAATTAATTGGAAAGAAATATTTAGAAATATTTTTTTCGGAAATTTGTTTTCAAAACATCAAAATTTGTATAAATTCCATCTAAAGCATAAAAGTTTTGTATAAATTTCATGTAAAGCATAAAAGTTTAAAAAATTACGAAAAAATTATCAATATAAATTGGACGTTTATATTTATAAATATTATATTTTTATCGTAAATTTTTTCGTCGTTAACAGACGTTAAAAAAATAATAATAATAATAAAAATCTGTCGTAAGACTATTATGTCTGCTGTCGAGCAGACTTCGAGCGGCCATAACTACTTGTTTTGAAATCATTTTTTGTTAAATAATAAATCGATTTGTATGTTTTCGACGAGAGTAACACAAATCATGAAGAAAAAAAATTTATCCGAAACAAGATGCATATGTTACAGACAAAAATATAAATTTTAAAACTTTAAAGTATCATAACTTTTGACTGGGAGATCGAAACAAGCCCCAGTTTGTGCCAAAATGATCGTATGGAAAAGTATTATAAGATAACCTATTTCACCGTTTGACGGACTTTGAAAATTTTTAGAATCGTCAAAAAACGATATTTCGATCTCCAAATTTGACTTTCGGTAATATTATTTTTGAATATTTAAAATTTACTGTAGAAAAATAAATTTATATTGGATGGGGGGGCCCACGGATTTAAAACGATGTTTCGATCTACAAAAATTTTTTAGAAATATTTAAATTAATTATTTTATGTCTATTATGAAAAAAAACTAATAAAACCAAATAAATAATCAAATCAAACCAACTAAACCAACCAAAACAAACCAACCCAAACCATCAAAAAAACCGTGGGCCCCAAACCAAAATTCAGCCAACAAAGTTGGCGGATTTTGGGTGTGGGGCCCACGATTTTTTTTGGGTGGTTTGGGTTGGTTTGTTTTGGATGGTTTTGGTTGGTTGGTTTTTTGTTGGTTTTGTTTGATTATTTGGTTTAGTTTTTTTATTTAGTTTTTTTAGCCAACAATTTCAGCCAACATTTTTTTATTTAGTTTTTTTTATTTAGTTTTGTTTTGGATTTTAATTTTTTTATTTAGTTTTGTTTTGAATTATGGTTTGCTTGCTTTGGTTTATTTATTTATTTTTGGATTGATGTTGGTTGGTTCATAAATTGGTTGGTTCATGAGTAAACAAATTTTCGAAAAAAATATTTCTAAATATTTCTTTCCAAATAATTTATTTTAATTTTATTTCATTAAAATAATTTTACTTAAATTTAATTACAAAACTAAATTAAACTAAATAAATAAAACAGAAATATAACTAATTAAAATAAACCAACGAAAAAAACCAATCAAACCAAACCAAACCAAACAAAACAAAAAAAAAAAACGTAAACCAAACCAAACCAAACAAAACCAAAAAAAAAAACGTGGGCCCCACGGGGCCAATTTCCGCCAACAGAGTTGGCTGAAATTGCCCCCCCCCCCAATTTCAGCCAACTCTGTTGGCAGAAATTGGCCGTGGGCTCACGTTTTTTTTTAAATTTTTTAAAATTTTTTTTTTAAACAGCAATTGTGTTTTCCGCCAACACTGTTGGCGGACTATGACTTTTTTTTACAAATTTCCCAAACTTGTTTCGTTTACAAGAATTTAATATAAATTTATTTCGCTACAGTAATTTTTCTGAATAGTTTAAATATTTAAATATATTTAAATTAATATTATATATTTATATATATATATATATATATATATATATATATATATATATGTTTAAATTTTAATTAGAATTTATTATAGATTTGATTGTATTTTAATTATAATTTATTATGAATATATTTTTATTTTTCATAAAGAGTCTTTAAAACGGCTGGTCGTTTAAGCCATATATATATCCGCACATAATTAAATTTTTTTAACTAATTGTTTAATTATGTAATATTATCTAATCAAAGCCAAACATCTCTTCTAACTCTTGTGGTTAAGGTGGGTGATATTTTTCCAGCTGGTTCAATTCCTCATGGCATTATTTATAAAAAATGCCAACAATTATTTTACGTAATATTAAATTTTTAATAAATAATAGAAGATTTATAAATGACTTAGATGACTCAATTTTGATCCGTTTCAAAGCCTCATTATAAGGGTAAAGATTTATGTTTCAAACTTCTTTTAGGTAGGAAAATGTAGTCAATTTTGTGTATGGTTTCGAACAATATCCTGAATTAATTGTAGGTGATAAATGTTAGATCATACTATAACAATTTGCAGATAGATGTTTCTTGATCACATATACAAGGGCGGAGAAGAACTTAAAACGTCATAATTTTTTTTTTTCATAATGAATGTTGTGTTAGTATCATCATATGCATATCTCATTATATCTATATGTTAATGTGTCTTGCCAATGTAGAAGCGTGTCGTCTAACATACTTAAAAAATGTGAACCTGACAAAAACATATTTAGTTTATTAAGTAAACTCTTTTAGACATAAACTCGAACACTAAGAGCCTTTTGTATCCTCCTTCTCCATCAAGTGAGGATCCACGATTTGGCAGAACTCGTCGAGAGTGCAGCTTCAGACGGCGAGAGAGATGCTTCATTTTAACTTCAATCTCTTCCTTTTAACTTTTTAATGGAAGCTAGTACCTAATAGTGACGTCAATACTGAGTATATATGCTTGTTTCCTAATGAGGAATGACTTCCTCTTTTTGGACAAAATGTTCCTTAACTGGCCCAAGCTTTTAGAACTTGGAAGTTTTATATAATAGATTATGTTATCTATCTTGTATCAAATCTCAAATTGGGTCTAATAAGTACGGTGTTAACTTTCATGAAGTCCTTCTAGATCACATATATGCAAACCTCGAAGATATCATATGGTATATAACATAAGCAAAGGGCAAAATACTCTAGAATCAATTTTAGCTATTTGGGGCGATAACCCATGCTCACATGTCAGTGACGCAGGCGCACGAGTATGTTCTTGTCATGAATTAGTAGACTTTATTTGTATATTGTTATTGCTTTTTTTGTCATCTAAAGTGAAACTAAGCAAAAAATTTGTGCTTGGAGTCTAATGATGGATGGGTCTATATGAATATTTAACAATACATGACATATATATGCCAAGTCTTGTAAGTAGAGTATCTAAAATCTTACATGAAAATAACCATGATAGAGGACAATTATACAAAGTTCACACATATTTAACAATTTTAACAAAGTTTGTGTGCGAGTATGTGTATCATAATACTTATAACATATCATTATGTGACTACCTTGATGAAATTAAGTAACATAACATGTATTAGGTCTCAAAATAAAAATTGGGTGGGCTGGAGCCTACCCCAGCCCACCGGTGGCTCCGCCTGAACACACACACACACACACACACACACACACACACATATATATATATATATATATATATATATATATATATATATATATATATATATATATATATATGTATATATATATATATATATTTTCATGACATTAGAGAGGGTCGTTGCACACGTGTTGCATGTACAATTTTCAGTGAAAGAAAAATAAAGGTATATAGAAAGAAAGGGTGGTCACTAAATAATTTTTTATTTCTAAATAATTATAATTTTTAGACAAGAAAAACCTAAACCAAATATTTAGGTTATATATAAGTATAGATTATTCCTAATGATAGAAAAATTTAACTGTACTTTTTGCATAATTGGAGTTATATATCACTATATTCTGGATCACATGCATGTGTGTATGTGTGTGTGTGTGTGTGTGTGTATATATATATATATATATATATATATATATATATATATATATACCCCATATTCTGTCCACCCCATTATCATCTGTAACATATGTGAGACCCGTCACATAATATCGGTATTCGTATCCGAATATGCGAGTTTTATTTATTTATTTATTGTTTATTGTGTTTCTTGATATTATAGATTTATTGTTCATAATAAAATACTTAACGACTTATGCAACGTATTAATTTATTAAAATTTAGGAATTTTGCTTCATGGCCGGCATACCATCGGTATACTGGTCTATACCGTCGGTATGCTGTTTGGGATATTTTTCATTTTAGATATTTTCAATAGTGTTTTGGATATTTTTGTGAATAGTATTTTAGATATTTTTTTTGAATAGTGTTTGGATGTTTTCATGAATAGTGTCGATGCATTCTTTTATCTATTGATTTTTTGGTTCTGATTCATTCTATTATCCAATAGTTACTTGGTTTTCTTTTGGATGGATTAGATTGTAACATGGATCGCTGACGTGGCAGATCCAACAATCAAGTTTAATTTTTGACTTATATATATACCATTTGATTTTCTCTTTTCTTTCTTTTTTCTCTCTCTTTATTTTCTCTCCATTTTTTTCGTGAACTTGGAGCTTGGTCTTGAGGCCTAAGAGTGTGATTTATGAACCCCCTCTTGGTAGTGGAGTAGAAGATTTAGGCTGGGAGCTTGACTTTAGGTAAGTACATCTTGTCGAATTCTCGAACAACATTGTTTTATTGCCATTTTTATTTTTCTTGATTTTATATGCTTAGAATTGTTCAAAACTTATCTTGTTAAATATTTTTCCTTCATGATTCTAGTGGATATATATGTTTCTGAATTTGGTTTGAGCTCGATTTTGATTTTCTGTAGAAATCTTGATATTTATCTGATAGAAAACTCGGTATCGACCATGAGACTTAGTCTATATGCTATATGAGACTTACCCCTAGTCTTGACAGCTTGCTAAATCTGTTTTGACGGATTTTAGGACGTGATTTTGGCCCCAAAACCGGTCTTTCATGAAATTTTTCTACAGACTTCCTACAAAAATTGATATAACGACGGTATACTGTAGTGTACCGATGGTATACTATTTTTGGGCCATTCTTGACATTTGAAAGCTGCTATATTTTAAATAGGTATACCGACGGTGTATTAGTATGTACCGACATCATACCGATTTTTCTGACTTGACTTTCTTGTTTTATTTTAAATCGGCATAAGGACGGTGTACTGGTGTGTACCAACGACATCCCAGTTTGCCTGTATTAGAACTTGTTGTATTTTCTGTTAGTGTATACTGGTTTATACCGATGATATACCAGTTTAATACCCAAGATGTATATTTTTGGCAGAGCCTTCAACGAAGTTTGGCCACTCGTTTGAGATTTAGTTTAGCTTAACATCCACAGATAGATAGCCAGTCGAAGTACGATCCAAACTTTGGAGGATATGCTTCGGTCGTGTACTCTAGACTTCGGTGGTTCATGGTAGGATCACTTGCACTTAATGGAGTTCTCCTACAACAACAGCTTCCAGGCAAGCATTCGGATTATACCCTTTAAGGCATTGTATAGCCGAAGATGCAGGTCATCCTTGGCATATGATGATATTGGCGAGAGACAGATGCTCGATCCCGAGATGATTGCTCAGCCAGTTGGGGTTATCAGGCGGATTATAGAGCATCTTAAAGTATCTCAGGATCGTCAGCGTCATTGGACAAATTCTCATCGACATAATCTTGAGTTCTCCGTTGGCGACCACGTATTTCTTAGGATTTTGTCTACCCGTGGAGTTATCAGATTCAGAGTACGGGGAAAGCTTAGTCCTAAATTTATTGGTCCCTTCGATATTTTCGAGCGTGTAGGAGATGTCTCCTATCATCCACCTCTTCAGTCGTTGCTTCGCGAGGTATATGATATGTTTCACTTATCTCAGTTGTGTCGCTATGTTTCTGATATGAGCCATATCCTAGATCATTTTGAGTTGATCGTTGGTACCGACCTATCGTATAAAGAAATATTTGTATCCATTTTGGACCGGAGGGAGAAGGTTCCAAGAATCGGACTATCCTTCTAGTTCCTGTTTCTTGGGGTCATCACTCACCGGGTGAGATAACGTGGGAGCGCGAGGATGATATCCATGCTCGTTATACGTATTTGTTCGACTCATAAGGTATACTTATTCATGTTCTCTGTATCTTATCTTAGCTTGTATGTGATTGTTTATCTGCTGTAGTATGTAGTTGCTTTCAAATTCCTTGTTTAATTATTATCCTGAATTTTATAGCTAAATGAGTACTTTCCTGCCTAGTTCTTGATATCATGCTTTATTTAGATCTACTGCTTGGTTTTTAGAGCCTTATTATAATTTCGAGAATAAAATTTTTCTAAGGAAAGGAGAGTTGTGAGATCTGTTTCATAGTATCGGTATTCATATCGGAATACACGAGTTTTATTTATTGTTTATTGTGTTTCTTAGTATTCTAGATTTATTGTTCATGATATAACACTTAACGACTTATGCAACATATTAATTTTTTTAATTTTAAGATTTTTTTCTCATGTCCGGCATATCGTCGGTGTACTGGTCTGTCATGCCCCAGTCCCAAAATACGTAGAACTAGGAACACGTAACCATGCCAGCCGCATGTATATGGCAACTCCAATATATGGAAACCATAACACATGCGTACGCTGTATTATGAATATCAAATCCATAAGTGGTAAATATGTCACAAGTCACAGGATATAACTAGATCTCCTCCACAGAAATCATAAATAAATAAATATAGAATAACCAAGTAACTAAATCTCAATATGAAGTATCTAAGATGATAGTCGGATGAAAATAAATCTACTGTCAAACTAGAATATAAAAGCAAACACAATAAGTACAACAACTAACAATCACTGAGACTCAAAGAGAAGACCTTCTCGAAATATAAGTAGCAAGTCCGGATCTGCGCTCCTGCGAATACTCATGAACATCTACACCTGGAAAGGGACTAGGTCCTCAGAGGGACATAACAAGATACATAGAAGCATGCCAATAAAGTACTAAAAATAAACATCCAATTGGTCGCCTAACCATCTATATGAATGCAGTTTGAGAACAACTTTCTTACAAGTGGGCTATCTGGCCATAAAATGGGATTGGCATGAGTCTTTCGGAGAATCGAGGGCTTACAAAGCATGTCGTCTTTTGAACACCAGAGGCCGCCAGGTAATATAGGGGTCATCACGAACGCGTATCTCTAGCGGAGCGTATGGATTACATAAAAGAAAAGTACAAAGGAGCCCAAATATCTTACTTGTTGTTCTTTCTACCCCATGCTCTAAGCATGTCATATCCATGATACGATAATACCTCTAATAACTGCCAAGTCTCCTAGCATACAAAGTTTCTAACATCAGTTATCCCTAACGCACGTCCCATACGTACAGGAGGCCAGACCTGTCACGCAAGTCCGTATCCTACATGAGACTCACACTCGTGTAACAGCTGTGTTATGGCCCATGAACCCTAATGATGCTTCATGATAATAGGGTGGTCTCATAAACTAGGTCAATGCATATACATAATAAAAAATAGATCACGACGACACCATCGTTGCACCCAAGTTTTCTTGGACGCGCAGTTTATATAGCAGTTTAAAATATATGAACTAAATGACAAAAATAAAGATGCATGCATCATATGGAATATGAATAACAGTACAATGGCAAGGTATACTTGTTTGGCAAGAAAGCTGCGTAGTATCAATAACCTGCTCCAGAAGTTGCGCAGAACAATCCAATAGTCCTATATACATATAATATATCATAGTACAATATCAGTCATTACACTAGCACATACACAACCATAATATACTGGACTCAGAGGGTACGTTAAGGGTGATATTGGTCATCTAGCAGGGTCAAATGCACATCTAATTATGCGGATGTCCTATATTAATGGTGTATCAAAATTAGACAGTCAACTAACATGTGTCTTAAGCCAGTACGTTAATATACACAAGGCGGTCAACTTACAATCCTCAGGATCACATGGTCAATACGGGATATCCGTAATTATACTAGGGTCATGTAGTATATATACATATGTCATAACTATTACTAGCATATAATTACTTATATAACACATCCATATATATATATATATATATATATATATATATATATATATATATATATATATATATATATATATATATATATCAATTTAATTATAATATACGTATGTGTACGCATACAAGTCATTGGGTTAACCGACACGGTCTGAAACCAACCAACTAGACTGAACCAATATGTTAACCTAGTTGTTATTCACACAAACATGTATACACAATATAAAAGGAGAGGGACAGTTTCGAACCTCGGGGTTAGTGTGCACAGGCACAAGGACGACGATGACGACGATGAGGTTGACGACGATGATGATGATGACGATGTTGATGATGATGCCAATGGTGATGATGATTGAGGATGATGTTTGGTGAGATGATGAGATGGTGATTAGGATGTTAATGGTAATGATGGTAATATGATAGGGATAATGGTTAATGGTGATGATGATATAGGCTATGATGGTGATGAAGAGGATTAAGGTGATGTTGATGTAGGTTAAGGGGATGATGTATATTATGATGGTAATGGTGATAATGTGTGTTATGATGGTAATGGTGATGGTGTGTGTTAGGATGGTGATGATGGTTAGGTTATGAGGATGAAGAGGATTAAGGTAATGTTGATGATGATTATAATGGTGATGATATTTAGGTTAATGGTAGTGATGATTGAGGAAGGAAAGGAGGCTGCTTCGGCCAGGGCTCAGGCGGCCGTAGAGGAAGACAGGGAGCAGGGAGAGTCGAGTCAGGCGGAGGAGATCCGAGAGGAGATGGTGGGCAGTGGTGGTGTTGGTGGTATGGTACAGGAGGTCGGGATGGTCGGAGGTTTAATGGTGGTGATGGGGACGATGACAATGGAAGGAGGTTAATGGTGGTAGTGCAGGTCAAGGATGGACAGTGGGTCGAGGAAAGGAGATGAGAGCAGGTGGGCGGGCTGATACTTCTCTAGCCGACGGAGTTCAGGATGGCCGGGGCTCCGGCTGCGGGAGGATAGGAAGGAAGGAGATGATGAATAGGAGAGGGAGGGGTAATAATGTTATCGTTGACTCCGGCGTGCTCAGGCAGAGGAGAGGGTGAGATGCTGTTGTGATGGGGAGTTTAGCGGGGATGACGGTAGAGTTTAATGGTGGTGATGGTGGCATCTTCAGGCGGTTACAGCGGTGGCTCATGCGATCAGCGGCTCTGGTTGAGGGATGAGGCAGCAGGAGGAAGGGAGAGATGATCGGGTTGTGCTCCGGCGAGGCTGTGGGCTGCTGGAGGAGAACGGAGAAGGAGGTGGACGGAGGTCAGGGTTGTCAATGGCGGGCAGTTGGCGGTCAGGGTTGCTCCGGTCGGCGGGGGAAGAGCAGAAAGGAGAAGATTAGGGAAAGGGGGTGGGTCGGCTAGGAATAATAGTTTGGTTTTGGATTTTGTGGAAAAATAAAGAGAAAAAGAAAAGTTGTGTATTTATACATGTGGAACCTAGGGTTTGGGGGTTAACCTAAGGGATTGGGCTTGATCAACATCTTGGGATTGGACCTTGGCTTGACATAGGGATGTTTGGAGGGCTATAATTTATATTGTTTAAAATACAAGGCTAGGGTTAAATGAGGGGACGATGTTGTGTGTTGCACATTCCAAAATTCATGAAGAAAATTCATATAAAGGAGAAATAGGTTTCTTTATGTGTTGTGTCCAATGGTATGGACACTTCAATGCACTTTTGCATAAAATGCCCAATAATTAAAAAATTACACAAAGATGAAAATTAGATTAAATTAATTAAAATTAAAGCAAATGGTGTTCTGAAATTAATTAGAAGTACATGGGGCTAAAATTAGGTGGGACACAAGTGTCATGGGCATAGAAGACTCAGAATAGAATATTACCATAAATTGGATTGCATAAAACGGATTAGTATTGTGTCTCCAATTTTGATTAGAACGCACAAGGATACAAAGTCGAATTTATTTAGAATTAAATATAAACGTCTGCGACGAATATTATGTGACTAAAATGTAGCACAAAAGAGCATAATTATAAGTTACACAAAGGTCAAGATAGAAGGCGGTCATGTCTAGGACAAGGATATGAAATTTATAGGAAGGCAATGGCTAGTGTAATACTCCAATTATCGAAGTAATGGTAAGGTGCACTAAGTAATATAAATATTTTAAAATTATTTAAAATATTGTGATCTATTTCTAATTGGATTCAAACTAGCCCTAGTTTTACTATCTAAGCCAAGTAAGCCTAATTTTGGGCGAGGGAGTTTACATCTACCCAACTTAAAATAATTTTATCCTCGAAATTAAAATAGGGCATAATTTTCTCTATCTAATCTTACTTGATCACAATCGAAAGGGATTCACCTCAAGTTAACAATATAATTTCTACCCAACTTAGATTTTACCCATCTATCATATAAGATTATACATTTAAGAAAACTATTTCTCAAATTATTTAATCATGTTATTCAATCCTTAAAAGTTTTAACACCAATATATTACCTATGATATGCCCTTAATCAATTATAAAAGAGAGTCACCAAGTCATATAATTAGCCTATGGGGTATATCTAGTCATCTCTGTGTGTCAAACTTATACCAAGTACGAGGTTTCGTCTTTCTGAAATAAGGAAAGATGGAAAACAATAATAAAGAGTTCAAGGAGGAGGTAATAGAATAGAAGTATGGGGATCAAGGCATTTAAAGAATTCAAAAGAAATTGTCAAGGCAGTTATGGATTAAAGTCCTATTTTGGTAATTTTTATTCGCATGTTCATATCAAAATAGTTATGTAACTGATATGATAGGCTTGGACCTGTCTAGCAGGCAAGTACATTCGTCTAAAAAGCTAAGTCAATTTTATTTCAATCCACGTAAGTAGTCATGCGAAGAGTGAACCAAGCGCACTAAGGTTAGCTAGACCTTAATACACTGATTCTGATTAGACAATGTATTAGTGTATGCATCCAATAATACATATGTTGTGAACAAGCTCGATAAAAGAATAAGCTTGCAAAATTAGGCTATAATAGCGGCATAAGTCAAGGTAGTACAGAATATAAATACGCTAAATTATGATGGAAGAAGGTACAAAATAATTCAAGTTACCAAGAAGATAAGACTCTACAATCTCTACAGTTGTCATACTAACTCCTTGTGTAAGTCGCTAGTCGACCCAATAGGGTATGGGCCTCTAAGTTCTATAGTCTGAATAAACACTATCGTCTTATGCTAGCACATAATTAATGTCGTTCAGTTATACTTCATTAATAGGTCAAAAGGACTGTGTTATTAGGTTGTGAAGCATACTACCCAACTTAAAAAAATTAACTAATATTGTAATTACCTTAAGGATAAAGTAAAAACTTCTGTTAGGGTATACGAGAAAAGGTCTTGGTATTTATTAGGGTATCCTATTGTATTATATAGGTAATGGTCATCTTAAGTCTTATCATAGTGCTCATAGAACAAATGTGTCAATATTAAGAATGGAAGGGTTACTAGATCTCAAGTGAAATAGGATAGAACTTGTATGGAGATATGTGGAACATGTTACTTGATTTAAAGCTAAAGGGTGATCATAAAATCATAATCTAAATAAATAACTCAAACCATCAAATTTTAACTACCAAGCACAAAATTTTAAAATTCAAGATTATAACTATAACCATAGAAAGCTATATATCCTAACATAAAAGGAATCACTCGGTCTATCATCAAAAGGGTTTAGGTGGTAAGAGTTAAAGATAAATAAAAGAAAAATAAAATTAGTCGTCGCACATATAGCGAGCGTCAAGGTTTCAGAGGAACGAGATATGAAATTAAAATAGAGAGACTCTAGATAATATCATTGTTTCCTAAGGGAAAGGTGGTGAGCTAATCTCTGTGTTCGAGGTATGATCAAAAGAAAGGTTATATTCATTCCTCTTAGCTTCCTAAGGTACCGTTCTTCTAGTATCAAGACAAAAAACTAAGTGTATAGTTCTATAATACTATCTCACTATGAAAGTTAGATTTAGTCCTAATATTCAACCATGAATTTCTATTGGTTCCTCAATACTAGGGTCAAATAATATGGCCAAATTTCTAACTCACTCTAGTTGTGTCTATACTACTCTCAAGTCATTTATAAACATATCAAGGGATAATGGTAAATCAATCTACAGGTAAGGGATGCTAGGGTTCACTAGGTATTCTAAATTTTGTGATGTATCAATATTCTAGTTGTATTCTTCTTAGGAATATTATCCTAATTATCATCCTAACAACAAGGATTTCTATATTCTAGGAGAGGCTACACTCAAGAAACTATTAGGGAAGCACATGAATCAACCATGATGCAGTTATTCAAATAGAACAGATTGGAAGAAAGATGAGTCATAGTCAAATGTGGATGAGATCCTATACTCTAATCCTATTTATAGGCTTGCTTGGTACAGTAATTTAACCGAGACAATATGCTCTCGACTTGCATGGGCCACCACTAAAAATATGTCATGCCCCAGTCCCAAAATACGTAGGACTAGGAATACGTAACCATGCCAGTCGCATGTATATGGCAACTCCAATATATAAAAATGATAACACATGCGTACGCTGTATTATGAATATCAAATCCACAAGTGGTAAATATGTCACAAGTCACAGGGTATAACTAGATTTTATCCACATAAATCATAAATAAATAAATAACTAATAACCAAGTAACTAAATCTCAATATGAAGTATCTAAGATGATAGTCGGATGGAAATAAATCCACTGCCGAACTAGAATATAAAAGCAAACACAATAAGTACAATAACTAACAATCACTGAAACTCAAAGAGAAGACCTCCATGAAATATAAGTAGCAAGTCCGTATCTGTGCTCCCATGAATACTCATGAATATCTACACCTGGAAAGGGACTAGGTCCTCAGAGGGACATAACAAGATACATAGAAGTATGCCAATAAAGTACTGAAAATAAATATCCAATGGGTCGTCTAACCGTCTATGTGAATGCAGTTTGATAACAACTTTCTTACAAGTGGGCTATCTGGCCATAAAATGGGATTGACATAATTCTCTAGGAGAATTAGGGGCCTACAAAGCATGTCGTCTTTTGAACGCCAGAGGCCGCCAGGTAATATAGGGGTCATCACGACCGCGTATCTCCAACGGAGCATACAGATTACATAAAAGAAAAGTACAAAGGAGCCCAAATGTCTTACTTGTTATTCTCCCTACCCCATGCTCTAAGCATGTCACATCTATGACATGATAATACCTCTAATAACTGCCAAGTCTTCTAGCATACAAAGTTTCTAACAACAGTTATCCCTAACGTACGTTCCATACATATAGGAGGCCAGACCTGTCATGCAAGTCCGTATCCTACATGAGACTCACACTCGTGTAACAGCTATATCACGGCCCATGAACCCTAATGATGCTTCATAATAATAGGGTGGTCTCATAAACTAGGTCAATGCATATACATAATAAATAATAGATCACGACGACACCGTCATTGCACCCAAGTTTTCTTGGACGCCAAGTTTATATAGCAGTTTAAAATATATGAACTAAATCACAAAAATAAAGATGCATGCATCATATGGAATATGAATAACAGTACAATGACAATGTATACTTGCCTGGCAAGAAAGCTGCATAGTATCAATAACCTGCTCTAGAAGTTGCACAGAACAATCCAATAGTCTTATATACATATAATATATCACAATACAACATCAGCTATTACACTAGCACATATACAACCATAATATACTGGACTCAGAGGATACGCTAGGGGTGATACTGGTCATCTAGCAGGGTTAAATGTAAACTCCCTCACCCAAAATAGGTATTTTGTGTATATTTTATATTATTATATTTATTATAGATGTTGAAGTTATTTAGAGCATTCTCTTAGTTAATTAAAAAATAATTTGTTTTAGTATATTTACTTATATAAATATTTATTCAGAATTATTTTTAGGCTATTTTAGATTATTGGGATTTTTCCATAATTTTTAGTTAATTAAAAACTAGAAACACTAATTTTCTAGGAGTTTGAAGAATTTATTTTATGTTCAAACTTAATTAAAAATATTCCAAACT
Source organism: Iris macrosiphon (assembly GCA_036927795.1). Taxonomy (NCBI): domain Eukaryota; kingdom Viridiplantae; phylum Streptophyta; class Magnoliopsida; order Asparagales; family Iridaceae; genus Iris; species Iris macrosiphon. Next base: position 39,515,270 of record JAYESA010000010.1, on the reverse strand, counting down.
TTTAATTTAGGTTCTAAATAATAAAATATATTTTTTAGAATTTTTTGGAAATTTTCTGATTATTTTTAGCATTTATTTTGAGTTAAGTATGAAAAACTGAATTAAAAACTAATTTCTGAAAAAGAAAACCCAAAAAGTAATTAATTCTGCCCAGTCAGCAAACATGGGGCCCATCTGTCAGCCTCCAGCAGTGAACAGTGCCGGGCCCGCCTGTCAGTGACTGCTGAGTGGGTGCGAGCCGAGCCGAGCCGAGCTCGAGCCGAGCCGAGTCAGAGTTCGACTCGGACTCAGCTGAGCCGAGCCGCAGCGAACCCAGATCGTTAGATCTGAGCGGGCAACGTCGGATGGCTGCCACGTGGCACTATCTGAGCCGCGGCTGCTCTCTCTCTCTCTCCTCTATATATATAATAGTTTAGATATTAATTTCTAGGGTTTTTCTTCAGCCGATTTTTGGAGAATTGTCATCTAGGGTTCCTTCATCTTCCAGAAGCCATTGCGCATAGCTCCGGACTCCAAATTTGGCCTAGTTTTTTTTGTTAGAACGATATTGAGGTTAGATTTCTGATTATATAAATTGTTTTTCGAAATTATGAGTATTAAATTCTGGAAAATTCGTAGAGCACAGCATGTCCGAAAATAGACGTGTTTCAATGTTTTCGCGATTCCGGGAGAACCAGGAATCAGAATCATGAACCGTTTAAAGTTTCAGAAACCTAATGTCTAGATAATTGACATATGTTTTTTCCAGAATTTAATTCGAAGTATTTATATACTGTTAATTCTATAGAACTTCTAGGTTAGAATTTAACCATCGGTGCACAATACAAAATTTGTATGTGCCATAATTCCCAAACGAATTTGAATTCGGACGAGCCATAAATTCTAGTATATTTTTTACGCTGAAATCTACAGGAAATCATGCATGAAAGTTGAGTTTGTGTCAGTTGACTTTTCAGTCAACAGATCGCCTCAATTTGCGTGCCATGAGTCTCGAGTTGATAAAATTCAGTTTCTTTGGACAAAATTTAGTAATTAATATAAAAATCAGAATAATAAGATTAAAATAGGATTTTAGAGTAATTATTCCAGAATTAAATAAATTAAAATAAATTATCTTTTGACGTGATAAATTTGTAATACATAGGATATTGGATTTGTTCTGCGCGACTTCTGGAGCAGGTTATTGGTACATCGCAGCTTCCTTACCAGGCAAGATACCTTGCCAAATTGTTTACAGTATTTTGCATGCTATTTATATTTCTGTTTAGTCATTGCCTGTGTAGTTTTGTTCAGTTATAGTCATTGCATGTGTAGTTAGTTCAGTCATTACTATATATATTAGATATGTTGACACACACTTGACACCTAGTATCATGAGAGGACAATCATTAGGCGTATGGGCTTTTAACCACTCTGGTAAACCATAGTATATAGTTCGCACTACGGGCGTGTGTCGCGCTGGTCGCTACCCCAGAGGTATGTCGATTTCTGTAGAGTCGCGCTGGTCGCTACCCCAGAGGTATGTCGATTTCTGATGTCCATTGGCGTGTGTGTGAGTTGTGAGGCTTAGATCGAGTAGCCTACCCTTGCCCATACGTTGAAAAGTTGTCCTTATTTGCATTCATATAGATTGTCTTGTACAGCATACTTATTTATTTTCAAATATTATGCATATTTACTGTACTCAAATTGGCTCGTATTTTCTGTATCTTGTTACGTCCCTCTGAGGACCTAGTCCTCTGCCAGGTGTATCTGTTCTTGAGTATTTGCAGGATCGCAGATTTGGATGATTACTTGTGATCCGAGGATGTCTTCTCTTCGAGCTGTGATTGATAGCTGGTATTCTTATATTGTGTTGTGGTATTATACTTATATTGTATATACTTTTCCATTCGAGTTGGTAGTGGATTTGTTTTCATCCAACTATCATCCTTAGCTACTTATATTGAGATCTAGTTATATAGATGATGGTTATTTGTTTATATTGATTTTCTGTGGATGAGATCTAGAGTATACCCTGTGACTTGTGACTTATGTTTTATACCACTTGTGGATTTGATATTCATATTTCAGCGTACGTGTGGATTTGGTTTCCATATATTGGAGTTGCCATATTCATGCGGCTGGCATGCTTACGTGTCCTAGTCCTACGTATTTTTGGGACTGGGGCGTGACATATTTTTTTGTGGTGGCCCATGCAGGTCGAGAGCATATTGTCTCGGTTACGTTACTGTACCGAACAAGCCTGCACCTAGGACTAGAGTATAGGATCTCATCCACAATTGACTATGATTCATCCTCCTCCTCTCTATTCTATTCGAATAATTGCATCCTGCTTGATTCCTGTACTTTCCTAATAGTTCTTTGAGAATAGCCTTCTGCTAGAATATATGAACCCCTATTATTATGATGATAATTATGGTAGCACACCTATTAAGAATACAACGAGAATATAGACACACCACTAAGTTTAGAATATCTAGTGAACCCTAGAATTCCTTATCTATAGATTGGTTTACTATTACCCCTTGATGTATTATGAGGACGTGAGGGTAGTATAGACGCTACTAGAGTTAGAAGTTTTACATAATGTTTGACACCTAGTATCACATAGTCTTTTGACCTATTAATTGAAGTGTAACCGAATAATATTTATCGCATGCTAGCAAAAGACGACAGTGTTTATTCAGACCATAGAATTTAGAGGTCCTTGCCCTATTTGGTCGACTAGCGACTTAGATAAGGAGGTTGTATGATAACTGTAGAGATTGTAGAGTCTTTTATTATTATTGCTTATGTTGCTTTTGCTTTTGCGAACTTGAATTATTTTGTAACTTCTCACATCATAATCCAGCGTTATATTTTCTGTGCTACCTTGAATTATGTTGCTATTATAGCCTAGTTTTTGTAAGCTTAATCTTATATCGAGCTTGTTCATGACATATATGTTATTGGGGCCTAATCAACCAAACTAATACAAATTGTCTAATCAGAATCAGTGTATTATGGTCTAGCTAGCCATAATACGCTTAATTTGCCCTTCGCAATAGTATTTTACGTGGATTGAGATGTATAGTTGACCAGTAGATAAATATACTTACCCTCTAGATACAACAAAGCATATCATATCAAGTACATAACTGTACCGATGTGAGCATGCGAATAGGAAATTACCAAATTAAGATTTTAATCCACAACTGTCTTGACAATTCCCATTTGAATTCTTTAAACGCTTTGATTCCCATACTTTCATTCTATTACCCCTCCTTGAACTCTTTTCCATTGCTTTCCGTCTTCCCTTGTTTCGGAAAGATGAAATCTCGTGCTTGGAAATAAGTGATACACGGATAGTACAAGATATACCCCATAGGCCAATCACATTATTTGGTGACTATCTTTCATAATTGATTAAGGGCATATCACATATGATATAATTGGTGTTAAAGTTTTGAGGATTGAATGACATAAAAAAATAAATTGAGGAATATTTTTCTTAAATGTAAGAGCCTTATGTGATAGATGGGTAAATTTTAAGTTGGGTAAAAATTGCATTATTCAACTTAAGGAGAATTCTTTTAGATTGTGATCAAGTAGGATTAGATTGAGAGATTAAGTCCTTTTAAATGTGGAGAATTTTAAAAGAAGGATTAAGATAATGAGGATTTAACGAATTTTAAAATCTTGATATTGCGGACCAAATATTTATACTTTGAGCACATGATTTAAATTTTGAACATTGAAGGATGACTCATCGATTTAAATTTTGAGGATAAATATAGAATTTTAGACTTGAACAATTGGTGAATTAGATTTAAATTTTACAATTTGATGATTTGAATTAAAAAATTCAATTTTGATTGTTGGGTCACCTATTTGAAATATTGAGGATGTAAATTGAGTTTAAATATTTGAAGAGTACAAATATCTTAGGTTGAGAATAGGAATAAGATTTGATTAGAATTGTTTATTGTTCAAAGTCTAGAGGAGATTATGATAGTTGGAAATTGTGATATAAATTTTGATGTGGGATGTCATATAGACTTGAGTTAGATTTGGATGTTGATTATTTAAAAATCGAGGAGAGATTACGACAGGTTGAATTTTGATTTAAACAGTGGTTATCTTAATTTTGAAGTGATCGCGATAGATTTGAATAGATTTTGTTATTTAAATTTTTGGAAGAGATTGCGATTGACGTACCTTATGTACAAATGTGAAGGATTTAACAAATTATGTCCTATTTTAATTTCGAGGACGAAATTATTTTAAGTTGGGTAGATTGTAAACTCCCTCACCCAAAATAGGTATTTTGTGTATATTTTATATTATTATATTTATTATAGATGTTGAAGTTATTTAGAGCATTCTCTTAGTTAATTAGAAAATAATTTGTTTTAGTATATTTACTTATATAAATATTTATTTAGAATTATTTTTAGGCTATTTTAGATTATTGGGATTTTTTCATAATTTTTAGTTAATTAAAAACTAGAAACACTAATTTTCTAGGACTTTGAAGAATTTATTTTATGTTCAAACTTAATTAAAAATATCCCAAACTTTTATTTTAGGTTCTAAATAATAAAATATATTTTCTAGAATTTTTTAGAAATTTTTTGATTATTTTTAGCATTTATTTTGAGTTAATTATGAAAAACTAAATTAAAAACTAATTTCTGAAAAAGAAAACCCAAAAAGTAATTAATTCTGCCCAGTCAGCAAACAGGGGGCCCACCTGTCAGCCTCCAGCAGTGAACAGTGCCGGGCCCGCCTGTCAGTGACTGCTGAGTGGGTGCGAGCCGAGTCGAGCCGACCTCGAGCCGAGCCGAGTCAGAGTTCGACTCGGACTCAGCTGAGCCGAGCCGCAGCGAACCCAGACCGTTAGATCTGAGCGGGCAGCATCGGATAGCTGCCACGTGGCGCTATCTGAGCCGCGGCTGCTCTCTCTCTCCTCTCTATATATAATAGTTTAGATATTAATTTCTAGGATTTTTCTTCAGCCGATTTTTGGAGAATTGTCATCTAGGGTTCCTTCATCTTCCAGAAGCCATTGCGCATAGCTCCGGACTCCAAACAAGGCCTAGTTTTTTTTCTTAGAACGATATTGAGGTTAGATTTCTGATTATATAAATTGTTTTTAGAAATTATGAGTATTAAATTCTAGAAAATTCGTAGAGCACAGCATGTCTGATAATAGACGTGTTTCAATGTTTTCGCGATTTCGGGAGAACCAGGAATCAGAATCATGAACCGTTTAAAGTTTCAGAAACCTAATGTCTAGATAATTGACATATATTTTTCCCAGAATTTAATTCGAAGTATTTATTTACTGTTAATTCTGTAGAACTTCTAGGTTAGAATTTAACCATCGGTGCACAATACAAAATTTGTATGTGCCATAATTCCCAAACGAATTTGAATTCGGACGAGCCGTAAATTCCAACATGTTTTTGACGCTGAAATCTACAGGAAATCATGCATGAAAGTTGAGTTTGTGTCGGTTGACTTTTCGGTCAACAGATCGCCTCGATTTGCGTGCCATGAGTCTCGAGTTGATAAAATTCAGTTTCTTTGGACAAAATTTAGGAATTAACATAAAAATTAGAATAATAAGATTAAAATAGGATTTTAGAGTAATTATTCCAGAATTAAATAAATTAAAATAAATTATCTTTTGACGTGATAAATTTGTAATACATAGGATATTGGATTTGTTCTGCGCGACTTCTGGAGCAGGTTATTGGTACATCGCAGCTTCCTTACCAGGCAAGATACCTTGCCAAATTATTTACAGTACTTTGCATGCTATTTATATTTCTATTTAGTCATTGCCTGTGTAGTTTCGTTCAGTTATAGTCATTGCATGTGTAGTTAGTTCAGTCATTACTATATATATTAGATATGTTGACACACACTTGACACCTAGTATCATGAGAGGATAATCATTAGGCGTATGGGCTTTTAACCACTCTGGTAAACCGTAGTATATAGTTCGCACTACGGGCGTGTGTCGCGCTGGTCGCTACCCCAGAGGTATGTCGATTTCTGTAGAGTCGCGCTGGTCGCTACCCCAGAGGTATATCGATTTCTGATGTCCATTGGCGTGTGTGTGAGTTATGAGGCTTAGATCGAGTAGCCTACCCTTGCCCATACGTCAAAAAGTTGTCCTTATTTGTATTCATATAGATTGTCTTGTACAGCGTACTTATTTATTTTTAAATATTATGCATATTTACTGTACTCAAATTGGCTCGTATTTTCTGTATCTTGTTACGTCCCTCTGAGGACCTGGTCCTCTGTCAGGTGTATCTGTTCTTGAGTATTTGCAGGATCGCAGATTTGGATGATTACTTGTGATCCGAGGATGTCTTCTCTTCGAGCTGTGATTGATAGCTGGTATTCTTATATTGTGTTGTGGTATTGTACTTATATTGTATATACTTTTCCATTCGAGTTGGTAGTGGATTTGTTTCCATCCAACTATCATCCTTAGCTACTTATATTGAGATCTAGTTATATAGATGATGGTTATTTGTTTATATTGATTTTCTGTGGATGAGATCTAGAGTATACCCTGTGACTTGTGACTTATGTTTTATACCACTTTTGGATTTGATATTCATATTTCAGCGTACGTGTGGATTTGGTTTCCATATATTGGAGTTGCCATATTTATGCGGCTGGCATGCTTACGTGTCCTAGTCCTACGTATTTTTTGGACTGGGGCGTGACATTAAATGCGCATCTAATTACGCGGGTGTCCTATATTAAAGTTGTATCAAAATTAGACAGTCAACTAACATGTGTCTTAAGCTAGTACGTTAATGTACACAAGGCGGTCAACTTGCAATCCTCAGGGTCACATGGTCAATATGGGATATTCGTAATTATACTAGGATCATGTAGTATATATACATATGTCATAACTATTACTAGCATATTACTACTTATATAATACATCCATATATATATATATATATATATATATATATATTAATTTAATTATACTACGCGTACGTGTACGCATACAAGTCATTGGGTTCACCAACACGGTCTGAAACCAATCAACTAGACTGAATCGATATGCTAACCTAGATGTTATTCACACAAACATGCATACATAATATGAAAGGAGAGGGAAAAGTTCGAACCTCGGGGTTAGCGTGCACGGGCACGAAGATGACGATGACGACGATGAGGTTGACGAAGATGATGATGACGACGATATTGATGATGATGCCGAGGGTGATGATGATTGAGGATGATGTTTGGTGATAATGAGATAATGATTAGGATGTTAATGGTAATGATGGTGATATAATAGGGATGATGGTTAATGGTAATGATGATATAGGCTATGATGGTGATGAAGGGGGTGGTGATGAAGAGGATTAAGGTGATGTTGATGTAGGTTAAGGGGATGATGTATATTATGATGGTAATGGTGATGATGTGTGTTATAATGGTAATGGTGATGGTGTGTGTTAGGATGGTGATGATGGTTAGGTTATGAGGATAAAGAGGATTAAGGTGATGTTGATGATGATTATAATGGTGATGATATTTAGGTTAATGGTGGTGATGATTAAGGAAGGGGAGGATGCTGCTCCGGCCAGGGCTCAAGCAGCCGTGAAGGAGGACAGGGAGCAGGGAGAGTTGAGTTAGGCGGAGGAGAGCGGAGAGAAGACGGTAGGCAGTGGTGGTACTGGTGGTGTGGTACAGGGGATTGGGATGGCCGGAGGTTTAATGGTGGTGATGGGGACGATGACGATGGAAGAAGGTTAATGGTGGTAGTGCAGGTCGAGGATGGACATCGGGTCGAAGGGAGGAGATGAGAGCAGGTCGGCAGGCTGATGCTACTCCGGCCGATGGAGGTCAGGAAGGACGTGGCTTCAGATGCGGGAGGATAGGAAGAAAGGAGATAATGAATAGGAGAGGGAGGGGTGATGATGTTGTCGTCGACTTCGGCGTGCTCAAGCGGAGGAGATGGTGAGATACTGTTGTGATGGAGAGTTTAGCGGGGATGACAGTGAAGTTTAATGGTGGTGATGGTGGCATCTTCAGGCAGTTACAGCGGCGGCTCAGGCGGTCAGCGGCTCCGATCGAGGGATGAGGCAGCAGGAGGAAGGGAAAGATGATCGGGTTGTGCTCCGGTGAGGCTGTGGGCTGCTGGAGGAGAACGAAGAAGGAGGTGGACGGAGGTAAGGGGCTATCAATGGCGGGCAGTCGGCAGTCAGGGTTGCTCCGGTCGGCGGGAGAAGAGCAGAAATGAGAAGATCAGGGAAAGGGGGTGGGTCGGCTAGGAATAATAGTTTGGTTTTGGGTTTTGTGGAAAAATAAAGAGAAAAAGAAAAGTTGTGTATTTATACATGTGGAACCTAGGGTTTGGGGGTTGACCTAAGGGATTGGGCTTGGTCAACATCTTGGGATTGGGCCTTGGCTTTACATGGGGATGTTTGGAGGGCTATAAGTTATATTGTTTAAAATACAGGGCTAGGGTTAAATAAGGGGGCGATGTTGTGTGTCGCATGTTCCGAAATTCATGGAGAAAATTCATATAAAGGAGAAATATGTTTCTTTATGGGTTATATCCAATGGTGTGGACACCTCAACGCACTTTTGCATAAAAGTGCCCAATAATTAGAAAATTGCACAAAGATAAAAATTGGATTAAATTAATTAAAATTAAAGCCAATAGTGTTCTGGAATTAATTAGAAGTACATGTGGCTAAAATTAGGTGGAACACAAGTATCATGGGCATAGAAGACTCAGAATAGAACATTACCATAAATTGGGTTGTACAAAATGGGTCAATATTGTGTCTCCAATTTTGATTGGAACACACAAGGATACAAAGTCAAATTTATTTAGAATTAAATATAAATGTCTGCGACGAATATTGTGCGACTAAAATATAGCACATAGAGCATAATTATAAGTTACACAAAGATCAGGATAGAAGGCGAACATGTCTAGGATAAGGATGTAAAATTTATAGGAAGGCAATGGCTAGTGTAGTGCTCTAATTATCGAAGCAACGGTAAGGTGCACTAAGTGATATAAATATTGTAAAATTATTTAAAATGTCGTGTTCTATTTCTAATTGGATTCAAACTAGCCCTAGTTTTACTATCTAAGCCAAGTAGGCCTAATTTTGGGTGAGGGGGTTTACATGGTCTATATCGTAGGTATATCGTTTAAGATATTTTCTATTTTTAGATATTTTTATGAATAGTATTTTGAATATTTTAATGAATAGTATCGATGCATTCATTTATGCATTGGTTTCTTGGTTCTGATTCACTCTATTATCTAATGGTTACTTAGTTTTCTTTTAGATGGATGAGATTGATTTAGATCATGATATGGATCGCTGACGTGGCAGATCCAACGGTCATGATTAATTCCCGACTTCTATATATACCCTTCGATTTTCTCTTTCCTCTCTATTTTCTTTCTTTCTTATCTTTCTTCATTTTCTCTCTATTTTTCTCATGCGCTTGGATCTTGGCTTTGAGACCTAAGAGTGTAGTTTCTGAACCCCTCTTGGTAGTGGAGTAGAAGGTTTAGGCTGGGGGCTTGACTTTAGGCAAGTATATCTTGCCGAATTCTTGAATAATATTATTTTATTGTTATTTTCATTTTTCTTGATTTTATATGCTTATAATTGTTCAAAACTTGTCTTGTTAAATATGCTTCCTTCATGATTCTAGTGGATATGCATGTTTCTGAATTTGGTTTGAGCTAAATTTTGATTTCCAGTAGAAATCTTGATATTTACCTGATAGGAAACTCCGTATCGGGAGTGATACCGACTCCATGATACTTAGTCTATATGTTATATGAGACTTACACATAGTCTTAACATCTTACTAAACCTATTTTGATTAATTTCGGGACGTGATTTCGGCCTCAGAACTGGTCTTTCCTAGACTTTTCCTATAGACTTTCTACGAGAACTGGCATACCGACGGTATACTGTAGTGTATCGACGGTATACTATTTTTGGACAATTCTTGACATTTGTAAGCTGTTGTATTTTAAATTGACATACCAACGGTATACTGGTATATACCGACAGCATACCGATTTGCCTAACTTGACTTTCCTATTGTATTTTAAATTGACATACCGACGGTGTACTAGTGTGTACCGACAACAAACTGGTTTGTTTGTATTGGAACTTGCTATGTTTTATTTTAGTGTACCGCCGATATATTGGTCTATACCGACGACATACCGATTAGTACCCAAGTTGTATATTTTATGTTTCTCGAGTTTTCTTTTGGCTTTTGTCACTCTCCGTTCCCGATATACATATTTTTTTGTACATTATTCATGTATCGTATATCGTAGTCATTAGAGCCTGGGTGGATAAACTGATTAATTCACTTATGCAATGGTATTTCTGGTTATTGGTTTTCATAATAATACCTTAGAGTACCCTAGACCAGTAGAATACCCATTGGTATTGCCATAGACCCATATTAGGACCCATGCATAGAATGGGGTACCCAAAAATTCTCAAAATTGAGAATTTGGTATCAGACCGGAAGATCCATTAGAATTTCGTGGAACACCGCCAGATCTTTCGACTAGTCACGGACTGCATAGTTGGCCCATCTTTTAGGGACTTTCTTTTGCCCAATGGTCACTTGGTTTTGTTTGGATGGTTAAGATTAGAGGGAAGGGCCTTGGATTGGTGACTTGGCATGATGGAAGGCTAAGAACAAATCCCTCTTCATACAAAACCATGTTTTCTCTCTCTCTCTTCTTTTTTTCCACCATCTTCTTTATTTTCTCTTTCCTAAGCTTTGTTCAACCCTAGGAGCTAGGTTTTGAAACCTAGGGTATGATTTCTGAATCCCCCTTAGAGGAGGAGTTAAATAATAGGTTTGGATAGCTGAGCATGTCAGGTCCTGACCTCCGACGAGTTTGATTATCCCCGCTGGACGTAAAATCACCACGCTAACGCTTCCGCAGAATATTCATTCTCATTCGGGCCTGATGTCGAGTGATATCTTTTAAACTATATTCAAGATTGCTCGTCCAATTCAAAACCAAATCTGATATTGACTACCTCAAATCATCGAACCACACAATTCTTTAACTTATGTCAATCTATGCTACTTCCAACTATCGATATCATATCAACTCATACAACTTCAAAACCAAAATATCGATACTAAGTCCTCTAAGTCATTCTATATCTTTCAACCCGAGTTACCCATGCACACTAATCTTTCGTTCACGCTGACTCAGATCGTATCATCGAGTATTCAATCTCAAATCAAGTTTCGATCCATTCGATTCCATCCAAAATTGCACGTACGATCCACTATGTTTTCTTGACCAAGATATCTATTTGTTTCATTGCTCTAAATACTTATTCGATATCATTTTTGATTCACACAACTCTTATACAAATCGTCTGAACGAACTTCACACGAGACATTCAATATCATGACTAACTAAACAATACTTGTTCTAAGGCTTTGTGCGATCATATCGCTTGCTGATATCTTGAATAATTTTAAAATAATCCATACACCACTCAGGGTTCTAGCTACTCGACAAATCCTTAAAACTTACTTTATCCTCAAATCGCTTATTCGTTTCCGAGAAAATCACAAACACCGCTCATGGATTAAATCCTCCAAATAAGTCCTCAATCATGATCGTTCACTCATATATCATCCAGTCCGTTCCTTAAAACTCAAGCACGATCCCTTTGCATCCACCTCGAAAATCTTAGTCTCGTATTTACCTCTATCGATAGTCGTCCACACAATCATATTTTGATTTATACTTATCGAAACAAATATTCGACTGAACCATTCCTCAAAATTTATGTACGATCCTCTATATTCTTCTTAGTAATAATCTGACAATGTCTCTATCAATTCTCTTTGTAAGTCTGACTTATCCTTACCCGAATGATATCTAATCTCACTTACAAACTCGTTCGCACCAAAGGGTCTAAGTGCGCGATACTCAGCACAAATTAACCAAAAAACTGTGTGCATAGCTATCCTATCTGAATGATATTCTACTCTCACAAACTTACCTGCTAATATTAGCATAGAGGTATTTTGGTTCGCATACAACTTGCTAATTCTAGCACTAGTCTACTCACATAAGGTCTGACATATCTCGGCATAAAGGCCTTCGCATAACAATTTTGTTCAACCGATCACTTGTACGAACTTTTAAAAATAGTTAGACTTATTATATGGAATATCCCATAGGACAACAAGAGAGAGCGTATATACATAACCCATGAACAAAGTTCAAAGCGGTGAGAATCGATACGAAACCAAGGACGTAAAGCTGTGCTCTGATACCAAAATATCATGTCCCAGTCTCGTAGGACAGAACATCCTCGCATAGGCATAAAGTTGTGTGAGCCTTGTTTGCGCCCGCAAAAGGCAAGCATCTGAAATGGTCGATTTAAGCTAAACCACAGAGTCACATATATAGTCCCAAAGCAGCGGAATAAGAATAAACACAAATATGAAGCAAAACAAACTCTTTATTGATATTGAAGAAGTATTACAAGTGGTGTTAGGCCGAGATTATAAGTCACTCAAGCTCACTCTCTCTCTCTCTCAAAACAACAAAATATGCCAAGCGGCTTACAACTGTGGAATAATATATAGACGATTTTCTAATACATTATGTCATGTATATATGCTTCAGTTTCTGCCATAACGCTCGAAGGCTCCAGAGTTAGCCCCATGCCTTAACGCGTTGGAGGGAAAATTTTGCACCGAATGAGGTACTCTCGTACCCTGCAAGTAATTTAGTAGGTTATCAGTATATGAATGCACTAGTGGGGAGGCTTCTCACCCGCTCAACAAAACCGAATACGTTGAATTAGTTCTGTGCACCATCTATTTTATTGTATTTCTAGTCTTGCCGTAGGATCAATTTTATGGCAATGTTACAAAGCCTAACTCATATTACAGTGTGCCGTGCAATATAAGAGTAATACGATGAAAGTTACCAAGTTATCATTTGTCCTTCCATGCTCAAGGTAAATCAAGTTAACCATCATATAATACATAAAATGAATCGAAAGAGTGCGTATACAAGTCTTAGTGTTATGAATGTATTCTTGATTCAAGCGTGTTGCGCTTGAGCTATATAATGTATCATGCATCCATATCTCTAAAGTAAAATATGGCGTGCATCAAACTCTTAACACAGATATCAAGTGCCCTGACCACGACTAGTGCATCGTGCATCAGACAGATGCAAGGATCGACTCACACATAGATTGCCGCAATCAAGCCAAACTTGATCTATATAAAAGGTCACTGACATAGCCATAAAGCATGAGTTATAGTCTCATGGACGGATAACTATAACCTTGGTGCCGTGGAGTAGTCTGCACCATCCCAATCGATTCAAACAACTATCCTACAGTTCTGTCTGGATCAGATCGGCCCCTGTGCCCCGGCGACAGTCTGTAGGAACCCAATATACCTGGTGCAAAAGTTGTCTGTGACCATGCGAACTCAAATCTTCTAAATCATATATCGTAAACTTGCTCAAATATGTATCCATGTTCACACAAACTTATTGGCTCCCAGAGCTGCCTCATCTTATCCTAAATAAATATTACTTTATAAGCTGTCTGATCATAACTCATGCTTAACTTATCATGCTACAGTCCCCTAGTTTGGGAATCACCTTGATGACCTAACAGTCCCGAATACTTGCATGTTCGGACTTGCACAAAATAACTGTTTGATAGTCTTTCGACCAAACTAGATAAAACAAAACATATATCATGTTATCTGACCATGGCGTGAAACTATGTGACAAGTATTGCATATATAATTTGAACGCATGAGGAAATCTACTTGAACTATTCTAAAATATCAAGGCGATCATGCAATCTGTTTGGCCGGTTTATTTTTATGTTCTATACGAAATGATAAAGAGTAGGATTATTCCCTTAACTAGGTTGGTTCAAGTATTTTATTAGCATGTAAGGGTTATTGCCTAGCGATTTATCATATATAGTCTGTATATTTAGCTGTGCAGGCTAAGCAAAGACAGGTTTACCGAAGCCACCGACCTTAACGATGTATCGCTTCGACTGAGCGAGACTCTTTTGAAAGGCCAAGTCTGAATGTCTTTGTGTCACGACCCACACCCAAAACATTGGGCATGAGTCGTGGGTACGTCCAGCCTATGCCGCAGAATCGGCGGTAGAACGCTGTAAAAGTTTGTTCTAGGTCACAATCATATATCTCACAAAACCTGTCAATATTCTCTCCAAAAAGAGGGCAACCACGCAATATATATATGACTCAATCACAATAACTAGGGGAAGAGTAAAAGCACTATATGATATCACAAAGAAACAAAGAAACAAAGAAACACAGAGCAAGACAATATCTAAAATACAGTCCAAGTCTACAGTCTATAATATCTCACAGCAGCAAAATAATAATACAGTCATCCAAAATAATCAACTGGAAATAATCCAAGAAAACCCACCTAGCTAACTAGGGCGCTAAAGGCGTCTCCTCGACGGGCTCCTCCTCAGTCTCGGGGTCACAACACTCCTCGACGCCCGGCCTATAGAATATCGGGCAGAAATCCTCAGGATCCTCTGGAAAAAATATGCCCAGTCAGAACTGGAGCAAAGTACATAACTCTGAAAGCAACTCCAAATACATGGTAAGGTGTATATGACTAGCAATAGAAAAGTGTACAAGATGCACAGGAAAATAAATACATGATGGAGCAGATAAAGTAGCTGCAATATAAACTAGAGAATAATACAAGTAGTAGAGAAGTAACTGCATGTGAGAAAACATGAATACTAGCTAAGTGCCTTGAGCACAAGTTCGTTATGTGATCGGCTTAGGTTGCACATGAGTAAACTATGATAACTCCGTTATGTGTGAGTTGCATAACCGACATACACATGAATACTATTTGGCTTTGATCACATAACCAACTCCTACTTCCCTCCCCCACTAATACTCTTGGATCCAACCACGATATGCTACGTACATGATAAATAGCTCACACACATGAAGGTGAGAGCGCAAGAAGCACATGATAGCACATGAGAATCAATACCCGAAGCACATGATAAAATATACATGATAGAGTACCCGCTGAACACGGTAAGGGGGATAACATCTCATGACGGGATCCACTAGTACCAGCTCGTGTATCAATGTGTCAGAATTAAGTATTACAGTTCTAAAACAGGTGATATAAATGCTATCATGAAATAGAAACTATCAAAGGTAGGTACTCGCCTGACGTCCTGAGCAACTGATGATGATCGAGATCCGGACCGGTGTTGCAAGAACCTATTGCGAAAAGCAAGATTAAACAAGATTCTATAGAGTTAAACTGATATAAAATAATTAAAAACAGGCTTCTAGGGTTATTCTAGGTCGAACGGGTCAAACCGATAAAATTTGGATCAAAAAGTCAACATGGGGTCCAAAAAGTCACCTCTAGGTCAAAACTAGGTCAAATGTTAACTTTTATGGTCAACGGGGACAATTATGGTCAATACTAGATCAAACTAGGATGCCCCTAAAATTCTAGGTCAAAACTAGCTCATTAAGCTAGTAAACCCTCGAACTCGCCTCCTCGAGATATCGGGATACCCTCGATATCCGATACCTCGACCTAGGCTACGCACCCCGCCTATACCCGCTAAAACCTATGCTAGCACGCGTAAATATATACATATAAAAATAACTCTAAACCTATTCCTAGGCAATTGTTCAAAAACCCCGCTCGAAACTCAATACCTTGGATATCTCAAGGTATTGAGATACCTTGATATCTCAAGGTATTGAGATATTCTCCAATACCCCTCCAACTACCCCTTTAGTTAACTATCTATGAATATAGATATATACCAAGCTATACTCTAGGCTAGAATATATATATATCTAACACACACACACACACACACACACACACACACACACACACACACACACACACATATATATATATATATATATATATATATATATATATACATACATATCCACAAACATACTTATACACATATTCCTTACCTATACATATATATATATCTAGCTATAACTATGCATCTATATATATATATATATATATATATATATATATATATATATATATATATAACTACCTACCTATCTATCTATCTATCTATCTATCTATCTATCTATCTATCTATCTATTTATATACATAGCTCCCTCTCCCCCTTGCTACCTGCGACTATGCTAGCCTTGCTGCACTTGCCAATGCCTCGCCTAGCTAGTGCATATCTATATATATATATATATATATATATATATATATATATATATATATATATAAATACACATATATATATATAAACTCATATATATACATATATACACACTCTAATACACAACACACACAACACACAAAACAACACACCCAACACACCACCAACACGCGCACAACCACCCCTACACATACAAACACACATATATATATAAAATATAACCCAAGAACTCTAGCACACACTCTCCGAAGCTAACCCAACACGCGCACAATCCCGAAACCAAGAAACTAAGTTGAAATGACCGTTCAGTCATTTCGACGAACACGTGGTGTACGGTTCACAAAATCTCCTGAAACGCACAACAAACCAACTCAGAATCGGCCCAAAATTTACCCATGAGTTCTAAACGATGTCTAGATCCTAGAAAAAAATACTAACTCGTCGATTCTAGGTCTGTGACAAAAAATACGCACGCACATAGAACCGGCGACGACGAAAACTCCCAAAACATCCGAAATGCCCATTTCTCCGTGACACGACTTTAGTGTCCGAATGGAGACATGTACTAACCCTCAAGACACCCGACAATGTTTACCTAGGTCTGTCTAACCTAGAACATCATCCAAAATTGGGTCAATCTCGGATTTTACCCAAAATTGACACAAAACCTAGTGTCAAAGTCTCCAAACACAACTAAACTACTTCCAACTTTCTTCCACGGATAGCCTTAGGATCTAGGAAGGTTCTAAACCACTAATTACACTATATTAGAGCAATTAGTAAGGGGAAAGTTAGGGTTTACCTCTTAGGAGTTGGAATCCCAAGGCCAAAGTCTCCAAATATCTTGAAATCACCTCCCTCAAGCTCCAAGTCTCCAAATCAAACCTTCACACTAAGTCTAGGCTCTACACACCTAGGTTAGGGAAAAGTGTAGGGTTAGATTTCACATAAATAGAAGAAATGGAAGGAGAAAGGAAAGAAAAAGGGGATTACTTACTTGCTTGAAGTTGGAAGAAGGAAAGAAGAAGAAAGAAAGAGTGGAGAAGAAGAAGAAGAAGAAGAAGAAGAAGAAGAAGAAGAAGAAGAAGTAAAGAAGAAAAATGGGGGGGGGGGGCTGGTCGGGTCTGGAATAGGAATAGGGGGGCACACACAAGCATAAAGGGTTTCATAATGTCCAAAAGACCAAAATGCCCTCTCCTAACTTGGGTTTTGGGCTCCAAAAGTACTCAAACTAACTCTCAATCTCTCCAACTAGCCTATTAAAAATATAATAAATATTCTAAACCAAAAAATAGGTCTCACAAGGGTGTGGCTTGGGTCGAACATGGGTCCAGACTAGCCAAAACCCTAAAACAATCAATACAAAAATAATACAACCATCAATTAAATATAAATATAATTAATTATAAATAATACACAATTTACCAAATAAAAATTAAAAAATAACCCTATTTTCTAGAATTGGGTAGTGACAAGCCTACCCTCCTTAAAATAATTTCGTCCTCGATATTAAAAGACGAAACTAGGATAGGAATGCAAAGAAAAGAACCTTACCTCAGGGCTCGAAAAGATAGGGGTATCGCTCACGCATTTTATCCTCCCTCTCCCAGGTCGACTCACCTGGAGAGTGATGCCTCCACACGACGCAAACTAAGGGAATAGTCTAGTTCCTCAACACCTTCTCTCGCCGATCCAGAAGCTCTACCGGCTGCTCTGGATAGCTAAGAGTAGGGCCCACCACGATCTCTGAGTGATCCAATATATGATTGGGATCCGCCACGTACATATCAACTATGACACGTGGAATATATCATGAACACCCTCTAGCATAGGCGGCAAATCTAGCCTATACGCCACAGCGCCAACCCTCTCAAGGATGCGGAAGGGTCCGACGAAACGTGGGCTAAGCTTTCCGCCTCCACCGAAGCGAATAGTGCCCCGTGTCGGAGAAATCCTCAGGAACACCAGATCTTCAACCTAGCATAAACAAGGTCTCAACACTTAATCTAAAACAAGCAATCATAAGCAAACACAAGAACAAAATTTAAATTCTAAGCTATACCTCAAACTCCAAAGGTCTCCGGTGGCTATCGGCCCAATGTCACTGCCTGTCCTGCGCCACTCGAAGTCTATCTCTAATGAACTTGACCTTCTCTGCTGTATCAACCACCATCTTCAGGCCAAGCAAAGCTCTCTCGCCTACATCATCCCATGATAACGGAGTGCGATACCTCCGTCCATACAAAGCCTCGAATGGTGACATATCGATACTGGCTTGGTAGCTGTTGTTGTAAGCAAACTCTACCAAGTGCAAGTGGTCCTCCCAAGAGCCTCTAAAATCCAAAACACAAGTGCGAAGCATGTCCTCAAGTATCTGGATGGTCCTCTCTGACTGACCATCTGTCTGTGGGTGATATGCACTACTAAACTTGAGCTGGGTGCCCAAGCTAGCCTGCAGACTCCTCCAGAAATACGAAGTAAAATGACTATCCCGGTCTGATACTATGCTCACAGGAACTCCATGCAGTCTGACTATCTGACGCACATATATCTCTGCTAGTCTCTCTGTAGATATACCCACTTTAAATGGTAGAAAGTGGGCCAATTTGGTCAACCTATCTACGATGACCCAAATTATATCATTCCCGCCTGGAGAACGGGGAAGTCCAAAAATAAAATCTATGGTCACATGCTCCCATTTCTACTCCAGAATGGGTAACGGTTGGAGCAATCCTCCTGGCCTCTACCTCTCCGCCTTCACCTGCTGGCACACTAAGCATCGGGATACGAAGTATGCTACCTCCTGCTTCATCCCGTACTACCATACATGCTCTCTCAGATCTCTATACATCTTGTTGGCACCTGGATGCATAGAGTACTGGGATCGATGCGCCTCCTGAAGAACCTCCTCGCGTAATGACCCATTCGGCACACACAACTTGGTACCGTGTCGCAAAGAACCATCATCAGCAATGATAAAGTCATCTGATAATCCAATCTGAACTGCGTCCTGATGCTCCTCAGGGACTCATCCTCAAACTGTGTAGACCGGTCTACCAACTCTGACTGAATCTGCAGTCCCCACATCTGTATCTCAACTCCAGGCACTATCACCTAAATGACCAAGCTCTCTAGATCTGCCAGAAGATAACGATCTATAGTCAGGCACATAGCTACAGGATACCTGCTCAGCGCATCCACAACTACGTTTGCCTTCCCTGGATGGTACTGTAACAATATGTCGAAGTCCTCCATCAACTCCAACCATCTTCTATGCCTCATGTTCAGCTCTTTTTGGGTAAACACATACTTCAAGCTCTTGTGGTCTGTGAAGATCTCCACACGCTCTCCGTATAAATAGTATTTCTATAACTTCAGAGCAAAGTTGACCGCTGCCAACTCCAAATCATGGGTAGGGTAGTTCTTCTCATGAGGACATAATTGCCTAAAAGCATAGGCAATCACCCTCCCATTCTGCTGTAACACACAACCCAGTCCCTTCCCTGATGCATCACTATAGATAGTGAATCCTCCAGATCCTGATGGCAACGTCAACACTGGAGCTGTCGTCAACCTCCTCTTCAGCTTATCAAAGGTGATCTGATACTTCTCTGACCAAACAAACTCCATGTCCTTCCGAGTCAACCTGGACAACGGCTCTGCAATCCGGAAAAAAATCCTGAATAAATCTTCTGTAGTAACCTGCCAGTCCCAGGAAACTCTTGACCTCTGCTACTGAACTCGGAGCACTCCATGCCTCAACTGCCATAATCTTTCTTGGATCCATCGAGATCCCCTCTCCAGTCACCACATGACCAAGGAATTCAACCTTGTCAAGGAAGAACTCACACTTTGAAAGCTTTCCATAAAGCTTTTCCTTCCTGAGAGTCTCCAGCACTATCCTCAGATGCTCCTCATGCTCCTCTGGGGTCTTCTAATACACCAAGATGTCATCTATAAATACCACCACAAACCTATCCAGATGCTGATGGAATACCTTGTTTATCAGATTTATGAACACTGTCGGGGCATTAGTCAACCCAAACGGCATCACCATGAAGTCATATTGTCCATACCTGGTCCGAAAAACTATCTTCAGAATATCCTCCCTCTTGACCTTCACCTGGTGGTAGCCTGTCCTCAGATCAATCCTGGAAAACACCCTCGCTCTGCTCAACTGGTCAAAGAGATCATCAATACGCGGCAGCGGATACTTGTTCTTGATTGTGAGGTTGTTCAGAGCCCTGTAGTCGATACACATCCGTATCGATCCATCCTTCTTCGGCACAAAAAGTACCGGAGCACCCCACGGAGAAGAACTAGATTTGATAAATCCTTTATCCTGAAGCTCATCCACATGCTTCTTTAACTCTATCAGCTCACTGTTGCTGACTCTATAGACGTGCTGGGATATCGGCTCCGTGCCTCGCACCAAGTCTATAGAGAACTCCACATCTCTGTCCGGAGGCAACCCTGGCAACTCCTCCGAAAAGATATCAATGTACTCCTCTATCAGTGGATGTAGCAACCTTGGCTCTACCACCAGGGCTCCGCAGAAGGCTCCCTCACTCTGCTCCACTGCTCCTCTGGAAAACTAAAACTCTGGCTCATCCGGCGGACTAAACAACACTCTGCCTCCACAATAATCTATACAAGCACTATGTATACTCAACCAATCCATCCCGATTACAATATCGTAGTACGAAAGTGATATTACGAGTAGGCACACACTCAACTCCCGGCCTCCCAAGGTAACTCTCCGGTCTCTACAGACATCACTGACTAGGATGATGCCACCTCCGGTCATGATCTTGCAGAGTCTAGCTAAAGGTTCAGCAACAAGATGGTATCTAACAGCAAAAGATACAGACACAAAGCTATGGGAAGCACCAGAATCAAATAAAGTAAGTGCTAGAATGGAATTAAGAAGAACAGAACCTGAGATCATATTACCAACAGGCTCGGCCTCGTCTACGGTCAGGGCAAAAGCTCGTCCTTGCTGTCCTCCTCGGTGCTGCTGCTGGTGCTGAGCAAAGCTCTACTGCTGAGTTAGCAAAGGCTGTCCTCTCTGCTATATTGCAGGTGCTCTGGCTGGTCCCCTCTGAGCGGCTCCTCCACCCTGAGCTGTATGAGCAAGTGCTGAAGGGCAATCCTTCAGCTGGTGATCTGCTATGCCACACAACAAACATCTGCCCAGCCTTTTCCTATAAATATCCCATCAGTGCCCTGGCTTCCTACAGAAAGAGCAAATGATGGGCTACCTCTGGCCCTGCTGTTGTTCCTGTCTCTACTGCTGGGGTGCCTGCCGGAAGGGCGCACGACCCTGACCCTGATGCTGCTGAGTCTGCTGGAACGTCCTCTTGGCTGGGCCTGCACTGCTGCCTGCTCTAGAAGCATCTCTGCTCTTCTTGGTCTTCAGCTCTGAGTCATCCTCATCCCTCTGAGCGTCGCTCACAATCTGCTCGAAGGTCGCCTCGCGGTCACTCATAGTCAAGGACTTGACCGCCATGACCAAACCCTTGCAGAACTTCTGCGCCTTTGCTGCCTCTGTCAAACCCTCAACAAATCTGCCCAGACGACAGAACTCTGCTGCATACTCATCCACTAGTATGCTCCCCTAGATGAGTGCCTCAAACTGGCTCTCCAAAGCACTGAGAGCCACATCCGGGAAGAACTTCTTCTTGAAAAGCTTCTTGAAAGCCTCCCAAGTCAGTCCCGGTACTGCTATCCGCGTATCTGTGTGGTACCAAGTAAGGGCAAGATCGAACATCTGGCTGCCCGCTGCCTCAATCTGCATACTGGCTGGGATCAGTGCCAGCCTGAAGATGCCCTCAATGTGCTCAATCCAGTCATCCATGTACAGGATCCCCTCTGTACCTCGGAACTCCTTGGTCCACATCCTCTGAAAGTCGATAATGGTGTCCGACCTCTGATGTTGAGCCTGCTCTGCCTGTGGCTGGATCTGGGCCACTCTGTCCACCGCTGTCATAGCCATCTGATGAGCATTCTCAATGTCCATTCTCATAACATCCACCTGGCGGTGCTGCGTGTCCATCATCTCTCTGAAGAACGTGAACAACTGTGTGGCATCAACTAGTGCAGGCGATGGTGGAGGAGGTACCACCGGAACAACTGGGGTAACTCTCGGATCGATAGGAGTAAGAGGATCTTCGAGAGAAACAGGCGCTCCCTCAACCACAGGAGTGGCGAGTAGAGCGGTAGCGGCTGCCTGAAGTCGAGCAGGACGAGAGGTGGCAGACCTCTCGGTGGCAGCTGCTGGAACGATGCATTGAGACCGTATCTTCGGAGGCATCCTGAACACGGATCAAAAAAAGTCGATACGGTGCAAGATACGATATCATCAAAGAAGGACAGTAATATTATAAAAGAAAACAATTTCAGGAAAATTAAAGATAGAAAAAGAAATCAGGAAGAGTCCTAGTTGTGATTGAGCACACACTCTCTCAGCCTATATCCTATATCCTATTACAGGTAAACCTAAAAACTAGACCTGCATGGGCCACCACCAAAAATGTGTCATGACCCACACCCGAAAAATCGGACATGAGTCGTGGGTACGTCTAGCCTACGTCGCAGAATCGACGGTAGAACGCTGTAAAGGTTTGTTCTAGGTCATAATCTATATATCTCACAAAACCTGTCAATATCCTCTCCAAAAGGAGGGCAACCACGCAATATATATATATATATATATATATATATATATATATATATATATATATATATATATATATATATATATATATATATATGACTCAATCACAATAACTAGGGGAAGATTAAAAGCACGATATGATATCACAAAGAAACAAAGAAACACAGAGCAAGACAATATCCAAAATACAGTCCAAGTCTACAGTCTACAATATCTCACAGCAGCAAAATAATAATACAGTCATCCAAAATAATCAACTAGAAACAACCCAAAAAAACCTACCTAGCTAACTAGGGCGCTAAAGGGGTCTCCTCGACGGGCTCCTCCTTAGTCTCGGGCTCACAACACTCCTCGATGCCCGAATGTAGGGCAAAAATCCTCAGGATCCTCTAGAAAAAATATGTCCAGTCAGGACTAGAGCGAAGTACATAACTCTGAAAGCAACTCCAAATATATGGTAAGGTGTATATGACTAGCAATAAAAAAGTGTACAAGATGCACATGAAAATAAATACATGATGGAGCAGATAAAGTAGCTGCAATATAAACTGGAGAATAATACAAGTAGTAGCGAAGTAACTGTATGTGAGAAAACATGAATACTAGCTAAGTGCCTTGAGCACAAGTTCGTTATGTGATCGGCTTAGGTTGCATATGAATAAACTACGATAACTCCGTTATGCGTGGGTTGCATAACCGACATATACATGAATACTGTTTGGCTTTGATCACATAACCAACTCCTACTACCCTCCCCCACTAATACTCTTGGATCCAACCATGACACACTACATACATGATAAATAGCTCGTGCACATGAAGGCGAGAGCACAAGAAGCACATGATAGCACATGAGAATCAATACCCAAAGCACATGATAAAATACACGTAATAGAGTACCCGCTGAATACGGTAAGGGGGATAACATCTCATGATGGGATCCACTAGTACCAGCTCGTGTATCAATGTGTCAGAATCAAGTATTACAGTTCTAGAACAGGTGATATAAATGCTACATGAAATAGAAACTA